>WNWK01000493.1:132500-232500 GCA_009830355.1 Cherax destructor
GGTACTGTGTTGGAGTGACAATTCTAGAACAGTTTGTACTGTGTTGGAATGATAATTCTGGAACAGTTGGTACTGTGTTGGAGTGATAATTCTGGGACAGTTAGTACTGTGTTGGAGTGATAATTCTGGAACAGTTGGTACAATGTTGGAGTGATAAATTCTGGAACAGTTGGTACTGTGTTGGAGTGATAATTCTGGAACAGTTGGTACCGTGTCGGAGTGATAACTCTGGAACAGTTAGAACTGTGTTGGTGATAATTCTGGAACAGTTGTTACCGTGTTGGAGTGATAACTCTGGAACAGTTGGTACTGGGTGTGGAGTGATGGTACAGTAACAGGTGGTACTGGGTGTGGAGTGATGGTACAGTAACAGGTGGTACAGTGTGTGGAGTGATGGTACAGTAACAGGTGGTACTGTGTGTGTAGTGATGGTACAGTAACAGGTGGTACTGTGTATGGAGTGATAGTACAGTAACAGGTGGTACTGTGTGTGGAGTAATGGTACAGTAACAGGTATTACTGTGTATGGAGAGATGGTACAGTAACAGGTGGTACTGGTGTAGTGATGGTACAGTAACAGGTGGTACTGTGTATGGAGTGATGGTACAGTAACAGGTGGTACTGTGTGTGGAGTGATGGTACAGTAACAGGTGATACTGGGTGTGGAGTGATGGTACAGTAACAGGTGGTACTGTGCATGGAGTGATGGTATAGTAACAGGTAGTACTGTGTGTGGAGTGATGGTACAGTAACAGGTGGTACTGTGTGTGAGTGATGGTACAGTAACAGGTGTACTGTGTAGAGTGATGGTACAGTAACAGGTGGTACTGTGTTGGAGGTGATGGTACAGTAACAGGTGGTACTGTGTGTGGAGGTATGGTACAGTAACAGGTGGTACTGGGTGTGGAGTGATGGTACAGTAACAGGTGGTACTGGGTGTGGAGTGATGGTACAGTAACAGGTGGTACTGGGTGTGGAGTGATGGTACAGTAACAGGTGGTACTGGGTGTGGAGTGATGGTACAGTAACAGGTGGTACTGTGTATGGAGTGATGGTACAGTAACAGGTGGTACTGGGTGTGGAGTGATGGTACAGTAACAGGTGGTACTGGGTGGAGGATGGTACAGTAACAGGTGGTATGGTGTGGAGTGATGGCTACAGTAACAGGTGGTACCTGTGTATGGAGTGATGGTACAGTAACAGGTGGTACTGGGTGGGAGTGATGGTAGGGCAACAGGTGGTACTGTGTATGGAGTGATAGTACAGTAACAGGTGGTACCTGGGTGTGAGTGATGGTACAGTAACAGGTGGTACTGTGTATGGAGTGATGTTACAGTAACAGGTGGTACTGTGTATGGAGTGATGTTACAGTAACAGGTGGTACTGTGTATGGAGTGATGGTACAGTAACAGGTGGTATTAAGAACGAGGTTGAAAGCCTAGATCGCATCATCAGAGTCGATGCTTCAGCATCTGGGTCAGTTAACCTGGGGATTTACCAATCATCGCCAAGGGTTAATACATCCCCACCATGGGCCTATCAATCATGTATATTCTATTAATCCCCACCATGGGCCTATCAATCATGTATATTCTATTAATCCCCATCATTAGTATATGAAGCAGCTCAACTGACCAAGAGATACAACTTGCTGAGGGTGTCACCCGGGTACTAGCTTTATAAACAGAAAACAGAAAAAAGACAAAATAAATAATAGAAGAGACAGGAGAGACATAAGAAAGATACTAGAAGAGACAAGAGAAAGAGAAGACAAAGAGGAAGAAACATAGGAAGATAAGAGACAGAGTAAGGAATATATTAAGAAAGGAAGGTTCAACTTGGACAACTTGTCTTGCAATCGACCAAAAGAATGCTTCAGGTCATTTTCTCTTTAAATTCCATCTGAGAATCCTGAAGATGGGGGGAAATTCGTTTGGCTAGAAGTTCTCACTCGTTGGAAAATGTGAGGGAAGGGAGGGTGAGGAAACAGAAGTGAGCGAAGGGAAGTGAAGGAAAAATAAGTGAGAGGAGGGGATGAGAAGAAGGTTTTCCAAAGGTAAAGGATAAGGAGAAAGGAGAGGATTAGGAAGAGTTTGAAGGAAGAAGGGAAGGATATCAGTATAGATAGAGAGGGAGATTAGTGCAGTTATGAGGGAGGGAGAATTAATGAAACTGAGGGGAAGTAGTGTACAATGGAGATAGACAAGTACAAAAAAAGTTATTAGTAAATAAATAGAGTAATGAAGAGAGAGGGAGAGTGAAGACAGAGGGGAGGTATATTAAAATGAACGAGAGCGGTGTAGATAGAAAAAATAGAGAAATGCAAGTAAAATGGGTTAGAGAAGAGTAGTGTACACAGTAAAGGAGAGTAACACAGAGGGAGGGCAAGAGAGGGAGGAAGGGAGAGTGTGGAGGGAGGAAGAGAGAGGAGATAGGGAGGGAGGGAGGGAAGGAGAGAGAGAGAGAGAGAGAGAGAGAGAGAGAGAGAGAGAGAGAGAGAGAGAGAGAGAGAGAGAGACTTTACTGAGAAAAGTGTAGCGCTAAGGGAAGGACAGTAGTCCAGAGGAGGCATAGAAGGATGGGAAACGTGGAGGAGGTTCAAAGCAGGATAAGAGAATAAAACAAGAAAAGAACAAGAGAAAGCGAGGAAGTGGGAGACAAGGAGAGAAAGGGAGAAAGGTAGGAGAGGGGAGGGTGTAAGCGGTAGGGATGGGGGGGAACAATTGAGAGGGCAGGAAGAAGAATGGAGAGTGGTAAGGCAAGAGAGAAGAAAGGACGGAAAACACAGGAAAGGAAGGAGGACTGCAAGACAAGGAGGGGAAAACCGGAGAGATAGAAGTCCATCAAGAGAACAACGATCGATCTTTAATTTTCAATTCCGCTTGATCTCACTATAAACCTCCTCAAAGTGGCCTTTCCTCTCCGCCTCCCTAATCCCAGGAACCAGAGGCCAAGAACATGAGGCTGCAGATTTTTCCAAGGAGAAGAAAGGGAGACACACAGGTGAAAATGAACTAACGTGCCCAGCTGTTCTCACCATTACCTCCTATCAACCAATTCGAACCATCATCATCAACACCCACCCACTCAAAAATAAACCTTTCATTTCCCAGTGACCCAGTAATCACTATCCCAAAACCATGTCGCATCCCAAAACCATGCCATATCCCAAAACTATGCCACATCCCAAAACCATGGCATACCCCAAAACCATGCCACACCCCAAAACCATGGCATACCCCAAAACATGCCACACCCCAAAACCATGGCATACCCCAAAACCATGCCACATCCCAAAACCATGGCAAACCCCAAAACCATGCCACATGTCAAAACCATGACACACCCCAAAACCATGCAACTTCCTAAAACCATGCCATACCCCAAAACCGTGTCATGCTCCAAAACCATGCCACACCCCAAAACCATGACACGCCTCAAAACCATGCCACATCCCAAACCCATGCCACACCTCAAAACCATGTCACACCCCAAAACCATGCCATGCCGCAAAACCATGCCACACATCAAAATCATGTCACACCCTAAAACTATGCCACACCCCAAAACCTTCATGCTCCAAAACCATGCCACACCTCAAAACCATGACACAGACATCATTCTCAAAACCATGCCACATCCCAAACCCATGACACACCTCAAAACCATGTCACACCCCAAAACCATGCCATGCCGCAAAACCATGCCACACATCAAAATCATGTCACATCCTAAAACTATGCCACACCATAAAACTTTGCTACTTTCAAAACCATGCCACACCTCAAAACCATATCACACCAGAATCCATGCTATCTCTCAAAACCGTATCTTTAAACCATTCCACACCTCACACTCAAAAACCATCCACCCCAAAACTATACCCACATCCCAAAAATCATACCACACTCGAAAACCATCCCTAAAACCATCTCACACCCCACAGGTCTTAAAAATCACTGACATAGCTCCGCTCCACAAAGGTGGCAGTAGAGCATCTTAAAAATTTATAGACCAATAACGCTGACGTCCCACATTATCAAAACCTTTGTGAGAGTTTTAAGAAGCAAGATTACTAATCAAATGGAATCTCAACAATTGCACATCTAAGGGCAGGATGAATTTAAAGCAGGTCGCTCCTTTCCTCAAGTAAATGCTTTACCAATACGGCATGCAAAAGAAAACAAGCAAATGAAGATGAAGTGTACACGAACTTTGTAAAAGCCTTTGATTAGTGCGACTATGGTGTAATAGTTCACAAATTGCATGCAAAAAAAATAATTGCAAAAGTGGCTGACAGATATTTAATTTTCTAACAAATACAACCGAAAGTTTAATAGTGAACACAAGTGAAATCTTCATTCTCACGTCCGAAATAACCAGAAGAATAAATCATAGCACAGCATCATGCTTTGTGGATGATACTAGAATCGGTATTAGAGTGGAATCTACTTAAGAACATAGGAAACACATAAACAAAGTCCTCCAATCCACGACAAACAACAATATTATATTAAATGAGAAATGGATTCAATTACTCCGTTATGGAAATCTTGAGGAAATAAAGACTGAAACGGAGTATAAACGCTCGAATCACTCGACAGAGCGTAAGTCTAACGTGAGAGCCTTAGGAATGATTATGTCAGAAGATCTCACCTTCAGGGATCATAACAATATCACTATCACAAGTGCAAGGAAAATGACTGGATAACTAGAACCTTCAAAACAAGAGATGCCTATCAAATGATGATACTTTTTAAAATCACTTGTTCTCTAGGCTGGAATACTCTGTACTTGAACAGCCCCGATTAAGGCAGAAAATAGCAGACCAGGAGAATGTATAGAGAACCTTCATTGCTCGAATAAATTCAGTCAAGCACCTAAATTATTGGGAACACTTGAAGTCCCTCGATCTACACTTCTTGGAACGTATGCGAGAAAGCTACATCATAACCAACACCTGAAAAATTCTGGAGGGATTGGTCCTAAATCTGCATATAAACCATTCCCAAAAGCAAGAGGCTTGGCAGATGGTACAAATTACCCCAAACGGAAAGCATGAGTATGAGTACACTAGGGAAAACTCAATAAATATGAACGGACTTTTCAATGCTCTCCCTTCATAATGATAATTACCAACAGACCCCTGGCTGTCTTCAAGAAAGAACTAGATAAGTTTAAGTCAGTGCCTGATCAGCTGGGCTGTGGTGTATATTTAGACTTCACACAGCTATCAGACCACCCACTGGGAGGCCTGGTCTGGGACTGGCCCGTGGGAGTTGACCCTACCTTAAGGAGCCTACCTGGACAGTGATTCGAGGGGTCAACGCCCCTGAGGCCCGGTCCATGACCAGACCTCCCGGTGTATCAAACCCTGATCATCCAAACTGTTACTGCTGGCCGCACGCGGTCCAACGTATGAACCAGAGCCAGGCTGATCAGGAATTGACTTAAGGAACTCATCCAGTTCCTTCTTGAAGACAGCAAGGGGTCTTTTATGAATGATTGGGGGCTGCTGAATATTCTCGGGCCCCTTACACTTCCTGTGTTGTCTCTCAGTGTACTCATGGCACCCTGCTTTTCATTATGGGTATATTGCACCGTCTGCAGAGCTCTTGCTCTCGTACTTAATGATTTATGTGTACAGATTTGGGAACGGTCCCTTTAAGATTTTCCAAGTGTACATTATGATGTATCTTTCTCGCCTGCGTTCAAAGGAGTACAGGTCAAGGGACTTAAAATGTTCCAGAAATTAAGGTACCTGACAGAAATTATACATGCAATATAGGTTCTCTGTTCATTCTCTTGGTCTGTAATTTTACCTGCCTTCAAAGGAGCTCTTAATGTACAGCAGGTAGACTTCAGGTAGATAATGAGATCCTAAAAATCTCACCCAGAACCATCCCACACCCCCAAAACAATTTCCCATCTCAAAAGAATTTCACATCCTAAAACCATCTTAATCCAACCATAATGGTAAAGAAAAGCAGTTAAACTCCCTAACATACACGACAAGAAGCCTCAAGATTATTGACATGGAAACACGTGGTATTTTTAACAGGGCCAAACATCTAAAAGCGAAGATGAAGGACTACATCCCAGACATGATATCAGTCAATGAAACAATATCATATACAATATTCTCAAGAGTGTACCGAGTAACAAAAACACCCGGAACATAATAGTATTCGCCGAGATGATATAAAATATAATATTCTCCAGAGGGTACCAAGCAATAAGAGAGAAAATTTAAAAGAGATAAAGTACTCGTAGATTAACTCCGAATCAAAAAGCAACTGTTCAGAGTGTATTTACAATACAATGAATATTCAGTAAATTTATTTAAACCCAAAATAGATAAATGAATTAGAGCCCATTGAAATAATGAGAAATGAAGCTCAGAAAACATTAACGGACACTGACAAAAAAAGAGAAGTAGGTCGAAAGAGGTCATCACAATATTTTTTTAAATAATATGCATGTAAATTAAATTAGTTGTTCCGGATTATCTTTGAGTCTTCGTTAATAAACAAAGAATAAGATAAATAACAAATTGGAAGTATTGTGTCAATACTTAAAATGGGAATAAAGAAAATCTTTCAAACTAGAGGTCTGTCTCACTAACCACTCCCAGGTAGGTGCCCGGAGTGATGTTGGTGAAGGGCTCTTGATCCAAGAAGTTGAAGTTAATTTTCCCACAAGGATCAGTGCATCGTTTAGAAATATATAATATATACATGTCGTGCCGAATAGGTAAAACTTGCGATTTTGGCTTAAATACCAACTTTTTTCTTGCCGAATAAGGCAAGCGAAAAATTTTATGCAATAATTTCGCAAAAATAACTTTGAACCTAACGAAACAAATATATTTCACTGTGTTTGCTTATTATTAAATTATTGTAAACTTATCTAAAATATATTTAGTTGGATTAGGCTAAATTAAATTGCGCTTGTTATAATAAGGTTATGTAAGTTTTCTAAAGTTCTTTTGGTACAAAATTATTAATATATATCTTTAAACGTATAAGAGAAAATTTTAGAAAGGACTTAATTATATATATATATATATATAAAAGAATGAAAAGATGGGGTGGTAGGAGAAGTGGAATATTCAAATGGCTTCAGGAAGAAATCCAAATATTCTTCCTTGAAGCCTTTTTATCCACTTCTCCGAGGCTATGGGTCCCACAATTTATACCAGAGGTGGACCCCATCATATATATATATATATATATATATATATATATATATATAATATATATGTATATATACACATACATACATATATATATATATATATATATATATATATATATATATATATATATATATATATATATATATATAAAATATATATATATATATATATATATATATATATATATATATATATATATATATATATAATGGCAAGCTCTTAGCATGGGATTATACCTGTGTGTCGACACTGGCTGACACCTACATCCATCACAGTGTTGGGCGACAGGGAGGAGCTGCTGACCACAGAGAGGAGTACAAGATCGGCAAGTACAGGGACATAAGCCAACAGTATCAATTTGTCCCAGTGGATCAGAGACCTTGGGAGCGTGGGGAAAAATGCAACACGTTTCCTTAAAGAACTGGGTTCCAGACTCATCGACACCACCAGGGACCCAAGGGCAGCCACGTTCATGTTCCAGCGTCTCAGTGTGGCCATCCAGAGGGAAACGCATGCTGCATACTATACAATGGTACATACTGTACCATTGTATTCATGTTTGTGTTTTCTATAAATGTATTCTGTCTATTAATAAAGCATTTATATGCATGTATGTGTGTATATAGGATGGGGTGGTAGGAGAAGTGGAATATTCAAATGGCTTCAGAAAGAAATCCAAATATTCTTCCTTGAAGCCTTTTATCCACTTCTCCGAGGCTATGGGTCCCACAATTTGCACTAGAGGTGGACCCATCCTATATATATATATATATATATATATATATATATATATATATATATATATATATATATATATATATATATATATATATATATATATACACACATTGTCTCTACGTCCACAGCAGAACTCGAACCTGCAAACTCTGTATCAGATTCCAGAGTACTTTACCACGGAGCCAGACCCCAGATAAGTATGGGCGCCTAGCCGAAGCTAGACTCCGTGGTAAAGTACTGTAGACTGATAGAGTTTGCAGATTCGAGTCCTGCTGTGGACGTAGAGACATTGTAAAAAAAAATTCCTGTTTGCAAATTGTTAAGCATTTCAAATCTCTTTCGTTGTCCACTGCATGTGGCAGGATTTGATGAACTAACTTTGGAAACAAGGCTGGTGCCCCGGGGTATGGGAAACATCGTCTAGCTTCGGCTAGGCGCCCATACTTATCTGGGGTCTGGCTCCGTGGAAAGTACTCTGGACTCTGATACAGAGTTTGCAGGTACGAGTCATGCTGTGAACGCAGAGACTATATATATATATATATATATATATATATATATATATATATATATATATATATATATATATATATATATATATATATATATATATATATATATATAATACATAAGGGCAAATATGCCCTGTAAAGATTGTAGGAAAAAATCAGGAACGTTAAAAATGTATAGAAAATAATCCTGGGATGACTTTTAACAGGAAAATGCCACGGGAAGAAAATATTTAAATGAAGTAGTGAGAAAGTCTTAGGCTATACTCTCTAATTCTCAAATAGTTTTAAACATATGGATTTGTTGAAATGCTGACAAAACTGTTTATTGGTAATGGAATATGCGGATGTGGTGCGGACCTTTAACGACATAATTCAAATATAAATAGTTGAAAAACATGCAACAAAATAAATTCTTGAGCTGAAAAATATGAGTTATGAAGAAAGATTAAAGACGCTGGAAATGCCATCACTAGAAGACTGAAGAAAAGAGATGAGATATGATAACTATATATCAATTTATATAAAAAAATGTGAAAATTAGATAAAGGAGGAATTCTTGGCGCAGCAACAAGGAGAACAAGGAGCCATAATTTTAAGCTACGTAAGTGACAATGTAGGAAGAAGGGATATTGAAAAATATTTCTTGACAAATAAAATAAATAGATGGCTGAAATGAACCCAGTGAACGAATATTATGTGCCGAAACCATTTATAAAATAAAAAAAAACTTGTACAACGAAGAGAAGACATGTTGAAGAACAAGTTTTATTGGAACAATACTTGGCTCTGTGTAAAACTTCATTAAATTATCTTTAACTGGGACAACGTTTCGAGCTGAGTTATATTAAAACATGACTTTATTGGGACAATGTTTCGCTCTACACAGAGTGAAACATTGTACCAAAACAGGTACATACCATCATTCTTTTTCTCTTTCTCCTATTTCCACAATGGTTTTACAGGGTTAGATTATGAGTTCTTATCTTTATTTACAAGTTAAGAGCTGTTACCTACATCAGCTCATTTAATTAAAACCCTCTTTATTGTTACGAGACATATGAATAGGAAATAGGATGAAGTTGGAGCCATTTGTGGACCAGCGATTTCATTTGGTCAGCTGACTATATCATCGATGTCATTATGCTGAGCAAACATGTTCCAGGCTCAGGTCACTCTATGGGTCTCATATGAAGTAATGTTCTTGAGAAGAGTACAACCATTGTAATTGCTGTTTGCTACCCGTCTTGTTGTGTAGAAACTCTCCTCTCGGTGAGCACCAAGTAACAATGACCTTGTACATAACGGTAAGGTCACCCACATCCCTCCGCTGCTGAAGGCGCCTCCTCCTCTCTCTCTCTCTCTCTCTCTCTCTCTCTCTCTCTCTCTCTCTCTCTCTCTGATTCAGCAATATATTTAATTGACGTTCTAAAAATATCTGACCAACATCACCTGTAATTTTAGGTGAGGGACATTTTCACTGGCTCAGCATTTTCTTTAAAATTATATTGACGCTGTATGGTATGGTGTGTGTTAGTTAGTTAGTTACCATTTTGTCCTAGGCACATGTCGATTGTGTGTGTGTGTGTGTACTCACCCAACTGTGGTTGAAGGGGTCGATTCACAGCTCCTGGCCCCGCCTCTTCACTGGTCGCCACTAGGTCCTCCTCCCTGCTCCGTGAGCTTTATCATACTTCTTCTTAAAGCTATGTATGGATTCTGCCTCCACTACATCACTTTCCAGACTATTCCACTTCCTGACAACTCTACGACTGAAGAAATACTTCCTAACATCCCTGTGACTCATCTGAGTCTTCAACTTCTAACTGTGACCCCTTGTTGCTGTGTCCCATCTCTGAAACATCTTGTCTCTGTCCACCTTGTCGATTCCTCTCAGTATTTTATATGTCGTTATCACGTGGTCCCCTATCCCTCCTGTCCTCCTGTGTCGTTAGGTCAATTTTCCTTAACCTCTCCTCGAAGGACATGCCCCTTAGCTCCGGGACTAGTCTCGTTGCAAACCTTGCACTTTCCCTAATTTCTTGACGTGCTTGACCAGGTGTGGTTCCAAACTGGTGCTGCATACTCCAATATGGGCCTGACGTACACCGTGTACAGGGTCCTGAACGACTTCTTACTGAGATGTCGGAATGCTACTCTTAGGTTTGCTAGTCGCCCGTATGCCGCAGCAGTTATTTCGTTGATGTGTGCTTCAGGAGATGTGCTCGGTATTATACTCATCCCAAGATCCTCTTCCTTGAGTGAAATTTGTATCCTCTGGCCCCAGACTGTACTCTACCTGCAGGTCTTCTTTGCCCTTCTCCGATTTTCATGACTTTGCATTTGGTGGGGTTGAACTCTAGGAGCCAGTTACTGGATCAGGCCTGCATCCTGTCCATTTTCCTTTGTAGTCCTGCCTGATCCTCCCCGATTGAATTCTCCTCATTAACTTCACATCGTTCGCAAACAGGGACACTTCTGAGTCTATTCCTTCCGTCATGTCATTCACATATACCCGAAACAGCACCAGTCCTTGGACTGACCCATGTGGAACTCCACTTGTCACAGGCGCCCACTCTGACACCTCGTCACGTACCATGACTCGCTGATGCCTTCCCGTCAGGTATTCTCTGATCCATTGCAGTGCCTTCTCTGTTATACCTGCCTGGTCCTCCAGTGTGTGTGGTGTATGGTGTGTGCTGTGTGTGTGTGTGTGTGTGTGTGTGTGTGTGTGTGTGTGTGTGTGTGTGATTGTGTGTGTGTGTGTGGTGTATGGTGTGTGCTGTGTGTGTGTGTGTGTGTGTGTGTGTGTGTGTGTGTGTGTACTCACCTAATTGTACTCACCTAATTGTGGTTGCAGGGGTCGAGACTCAGCTCCTGGCCCCGCCTCTTTGCTGTCCGCTACTGGGTCTCTGCTCTCCCTGCTCCATGAGCTTTATCATACCTTGTCTTAAAACTATGTATGGTTCCCGCCTCCACTATATCGTTCGCTAGACTATTCCACTTCCTAACTACTCTATGGCTGAAGAAGTGCTTCCTAACATCCCTTTGACTCATCTGAGTCTTCAGCTTCCAGATGTGTCCCCTTGTTTCTGTATTCCCTCTCTGGAACATCCTGTCACTATCTACCTTGTCGATTCCCTGCAGTATTTTGTTTGTCGTTATCATGTCTCCTCTAACCCTTCTGTCCTCCAGTGTTGTTAGTCCTATTTTCCTCAACCTTTCTTCATATGTCATTCCCCTGAGCTGTGGAACTAGCCTTGTCGCAAACATTTGCACTTTCACTAATTTCTTGACGTGCTTGACCAGGTGTGGGTTCCAGACTGGTGCTGCATACTCTAGTATGGGCCTGACGTACACGGTGTACAGTGTCTTGAACGATTCCTTGTTAAGGTAACGGAACGCTAATCTTATGTTTGCCAGTCGCCCATATGCTGCCGCGGTTATCTGGTTGATGTGTGTTTCCGGAGACGTGCTTGGCGTTATACTCACCCCAAGATCTTTCTAATTTGATGAGGTTTGTAGCGGTCTTCTTTGCCCTTCTCCGATCCTCATGACTTTGCATTTGGTGGGGTTAAATTCGAGAAGCCAGTTGCTAGACCAGATGTCAAGCTTGTCCAGGTCTCTTTGAAGTCCTGCTTGGTCTTCATCCGATGTGATTTTCCTCATTAATTTCATTTCACATCATCTGCGAACAGAGACACTTCTGAGTCTATCCCGTCCGTCATGTCATTCACATATACCAAGAATAACACTGGTCCTAGGACTGACCCCTGCGGTACACCGCTCGTCACCGGCGCCCACTGTGATACCTCATCACGCACCATGACCCGTTGTTGCCTCCCTGTGAGGTATTCCCTGATCCATTCCAGTGCCCTTCCTGCTATACACGCTTGGTCTTCCAACTTCTTTACTAATCTCATATGAGGAACTGTGTGTGTGTGTGTGTGTGTGTGTGTGTGTGTGTGTGTGTGTGTGTGTGTGTGTGTGTGTGTGTGTGTGTGTGTGTGTGTGTGTGTGTGTGTGTGTGTGTAGCTTTTTGCCGTCGTCAAGACTCAGCTCCTGGCCCCGCATCACTGATTTCTGGCCTCTTGGGCTGTCTCACATCTACTCCTAAGGTTTGCTTCCAACACTTCCTTCTCCAGGTCATTCCACTTCTTAACCACTCTCACACTAAAGAAATATTTCCTTACATCCCTGTGTCCCATTGATCCTGTTCCTATCTGCCCTATTAACTCCTTCCAAAATTTTGCAAGAAGTAATCATATTCCCACGTGTCCTTCTCTCCGCTGAAGGCGTCGGGTTCAGCACCTTCGACCTCTCCTCATAGAGTATTTCTCTCAGTTCTGGTTCTACTCTGGTGGCAAAACCTTTTCGAGCTTCTGCACGTGGTTGATCTAGCGTGGACTCCATGCTGGGGTCGTGTACTCAAAGAGTGGCCTAACACAGAACGTATAAAGCGTCCTGAAAAGACTTTGCTACTCTTGCATATGCCGCTGCCGTTGTACGGTTTATTTGCTCAGAGGATTCGACAGACTCCTCTGAGCATCTTATATGTCGTAATCGTGTTTCCATTAGGCCTTCATTTCTAAATTCGTCTGGTTCTATTCCTTTAGTCTCGCCTTATCAGCGAATCTTCTCAACTCCGAATACTAAATGTAGATAAATAACTTAAATCAATTTTTTCCATTCCCTCTAGATAACTGCACTCGCCAGCCCACCCACACACATCTTATAAAGAACTAAGTTTTTATGAAACACGATGTCCTCCACACACTCGACACTGAGTGTCTTCAACAGTGACTTCTCCCTTCCTCAAGGACATGACTCTCCAGCCTCCCTAAGGCGGGGATGAGGAGTACAAGTAGGAAAAGAAAGAGGAAGAGAAAGAGATAAAAAAAATCAAAGATAGGAGCACGAGAAAAAAAGAGGGCCAGAAAAACGACGAGTAGAAAGACGAGGACGAGGAGGAAGATAATGGTGGAAGAGAAATATGGAAGAAAAGATTTATCTCGGGAGACCTGATCCACAACGTCTGACACTGATCCAACTCACGTCTGATACAAGCCAATTCTGAAAACACGCGTCTGACAACCCACGTTTGGCATAACCCACGTCTGGCACAACCAACATACCTCTCGCTATTCCCACAAAATAATGACAATGTGAGCATTATATAGCAGAGTCGCATATCTTCTAACGACATTGACTTCTGACTTGTCTCGACAGAAAAATAACTAATATGTTGTCAACACAGGACCTAATCAAACTGATCTCAATGTTCAGAAATACTAAATTAAACCATTCAAATTCTTCAGAGCAATCACACAAATATATGAGAATGAGCGATACGCTGAGAATGTTTTTCACTAAACCAAATAAAAAATGAGACAAAAATCTATGGAAAACGAATCAGAAAAACACGCAAGCAATAAAAGTGAGAGGGGGCAGGAAGGCATTACAAAAACATCGCGTGGATGTTAAAAAGTAACAGAATGATAAATGACAAATCCATGATCGACTCCTTCAACACATTTTTCTAAATTTTCGTCTGACAGTACTCGACCTTCGCAATCCAATCTATGATCTGATCCTCAACGTTTGACCTTTAGTCATTAATATCTCGACCTCTGAACTCTCACCCACATTCACCAAAACAAGTAATGTCTGTTTCTAAGCAAGAGAGACATACAAGGAGATTAGCATTATATTATGAAGTTTGTCAGGGGATGAGAATAGTGAGTCATCTAAAGAGGAAACATTCATACGTGAATAAATACATGGATTGAGATGGAAGATCCTGTCTAATCAACCTGCTGGAATTCAATGACAAAGTTGCGAAGAAAGACAAGGATGGGCAGAATGCATCTTCCTCAACTCCAAGAGTGTATCGACACAGTCTTCCACTGACGCGTATTACAGAATTAATATAAATACACTGGAAAACACACAAAGGAGGATGACAAAGTTGATCCCATGTATCAGAAATCTCCCCTATGAGGATGACTGAGGGCCCTGAATCTGCACTCTAGAAAGACGTAGAGTTAGGGGGGGATATAATTGAGGTGTATAAATGGAAAACAGGAATAAATAAAGGTGATGTAAATAGCGTGTTAAAAATATCTAGACTAGACAGGACTCGCAGCAATGGCTTTAATTTGGTAAAATTCAGGTTCAGGAAGGATATAGGAAAGCATTGGTTTGGTAATAGAGGTGTGGATAGTGGAACAAACTCCCGAGTACCGTCATAGAAGCTAAAACGTTGTGTAGTTTTAAAAATAGGTTATATAAATACATGAGTGGGTGTGGGTGGGTGTGAGTTGGACCTGACTAACTTGTGCTACTAGGTCAGATGCCGTGCTCCTTCCTTATGTGAATGCGACCTGACCTGACTAGGTTAAGGCATTGGCTTAAGCCGGTAGGAGAATTGGATCTGCCTCGCATGGACCAGTAGGCCTGCTGCAGTGTTCCTTCTTTTTTATGTTCTTAATACAAACAGGAGAGGACATTGATGGCTTCCGGCGAAATTCAGACATGTCACAGGGGTGATCAAGGAAGTGGCTGATAGAGTTCAATCGAAACAAGTACAAGTTGTTGGAATTTAGTTAGGAGAGGAGAAACCGGAGACGAAATACATACTGAGAGGTAAGAAATTAGAGGTATCGAAGAAAGAAAATGATCCACGAATAAACATCATATCAAACACATTGTAAACAGCACAAACTTTATAATTCAGCAGCCTATATGAGGTTAGTAAATGTCGGAACATCATTCAGGAATCTCAACAAATTTTTGGAAGATTCTATACACAACGAACGTAGCACTAGCTTGGAATCCCGTCCTTATTAAGCAAGTTCAGCAGCGTGAAAAGGTGCAAAGATTTACAAACAGATCAGTACAAAAATTAAGAATGACTAGCGGAATTTTACCAGATGACCCTGGAATAGAGGAAGACAAGGGAAAACATGATTACTAAGTTTAAAATACTCAAGAGAACTTGACAAGGTTGATAATGACAAACATTTTACAAAGCAAGGACCGGGAATAAGGGGGTCATAGATAGACGTTAATAACACATATGATTCACAGGGATATTAGGAAATACGTTTTAAGTCTCAGTGAAGCAGGAAAGTGGAATGAACTGCATGTGGAGATGACAAGAGGCGAACTCCTTAGTTACATAGTCTCAAGAGTACATTCCAGAGGGCTCAAGAAGTCAAGAACCAGAAATGCCAGTCGATGAAGGCTTAAGTAGTAAAGCCAAGAGCTAGTGCTCTAACCCAAAAACAAAAATAGGGATTAGAAAAAAATATAGAACAACTCAAAATGCAGAAAATCGAAGGGCAAGCAGAAGAGCTAGAAATGAATATGCAAGAATAAAAAAGGGCTGAAAGACAGTGAAAATTATACAGCATCAAAAGCCAAACATAACCAAAATTACTCCTAAGCTACATAAGAAAAAAGACGACTGCAAAGAGCATATGAAAAAGCTAAGGAAGGAGAAGTGACGCTAACAGATAAGTATGTGAAGTGCTTACCAAAAGATTCAAAGAAATCTTCACATAGGAAAGTGGAGAACTACCGGAAGGTACTTCAGAGAGAAAACACCAACAAGTACTGGAGAGAACCAGCACAACAAAGAAGTAATGAGTCTCCAACAAAAGCTGGATGTATGAAAAGTAATGGAACCAGATAGCATATCTCCATAGGTGTTAAGAGAAGGGGCAAAATAACTGTGACTCAATAACAAAGGTATTCAAGTAGTTTCTCGAGTCAGGACAGCTGCCAGACAAATGTAAAATAGCAAATGTTCCTAGTTAAGAGATACTGGCCTGAATTATAGGCCAGTAACTCTTACCATGAATACCCTCCAAAATTCTGGAGAAGATAGTACGGAAAGGAATATTGGGACACTTGGAAAGATTTTTTAGGGAAAAACAGCATGGAAAATCCTGTCTTATGAATCTGCTGGAATTCTACGAGTGTCGCAGTAATGAAACAAGAACCACAGGATTGGCTGGATTGCATTTTCTTGGACTGCAGAAAAGCATTTAATACAGTACCACACCAGATATTAGTCCAGAAATTAAAAGACTAAGCAGGGTTAAAAGGCAGAGTACTCCACTGGGTTAAGGAGTACTTAAATGACAGAAGACAGAGAGTAACAGTAAGAAATGAGACATCCGAATGGGAGAGAGTAACGGTAAGAGTTTCCCAAAGATTAATGTTAGGACCATTATTGTTCTTAATATACAGTACGTGAATGACCTACCAGAAGGAATAGAGTCCTTTATGTGACTGCTAACGATGTAAAACTAATGAGAAGAATAAGAACAGGACAGAACTTCAAGAGACTGGCATTTGGACATATAAATGCCCAGTCTATTGAGGTCATGCGTTTTGGAAAAGGTGAGAGCAGACTGGACAATAGAGTACAGCATGGGAGAGAAAATATGCAAATATCAGGGAGTGAAAAGTACCTGGAGTGAATACAACGCCTAGCATATCGCCAGAATTGCGAAAGGCTGCATCTATCACTTATGTATGTTCCTTCTGTGTCTGTCTGCTTTCTTTAACCTATATATACGTCTGTCCACTCGTTTGTGTACTGGGGACCTCCACTGCCTCTCTCTCTCTCTCTCCTTTGTTCTCTTTCTTCCTCACGTATTGTAAACATCTACTTAAGCATACCAATACGTTTTTCAAAAGAATATAAGTTTGCCAAACCAATACACAAAACACACAATTGTAGTGTATATAGAGTATATACACATTTCACCAAAGTATTCGTACATACTTTGGCAGTGAGTATTAAAACAATATACTCATGTCACAGAGAGGTTCACAAAAATGAAAGTTTAAAAATTTTCTCCGTCGTTAAGTTCTACTCAAAGAATAAACATTCCACACAAGCTTAAATATTTGTGGTTCATTTAGGGGTGATCCAACGACCTCCAACTTTAACAACCTATCCCTTCATAAAATACTAATGCAGATGTGTCTCGGTCGGTGCACAACCCGATAAAAGTATCCCGGTATTGCATGACCCCGGTCTCCTGTGCCTCAGTACACGTGACTGGAAGAGTGAAGAGTGCGGCTTATGTTGATAATGCAGTTAAATAGCATTAAAGAATCAGAAGAGGCATTCATAATGAAAACGAATATTTATATTACTTCAATAAAAATAGAATATTAGGACATAGAAAGCCCAAATTTAATTAAAACCTTTCAAAGAGACCAGTATCCTAAAATACACAAGAACGTTATGCCTGAAGCAGCTCAGAGGTGTTATTCTCAAGTTATCAACATGAAAGTGTTGTAGATAATGAGATCCCGAGAAAAGCACTATCTCAATTTTTCCAATATCTTCCAAAAAAGCAAACGAACTTATACAGGACAAAATCAATCCAAACTTCTCTATAAGTAACAGATCAGCATGAAAGAAAGCAAGTAAATAAGTACATTTTATGTAAACTTAATATATATAATATACAAATTTATAACAGTGGTCTAGAGGGCACATAGATATTATATATTACAAAAGTTTATTATAATGATTTAACCTAACATAAAATCAAACAGTGACTTATTTCTCCAACTATTTCACAAAAAAAAATTTGATCCATAAAATGGCACATTTTAACTTACACAGTTTAACAACAAAGATTGTTTCCTCTGAGGAAAACACAGCAGCACTAAAAATTTAAGGCTGACCGGAAGATGCATTTTCAAGTTACTGCACAAAATCCCAAAATAATTGTACCTACACAGCCTAAACCCATTAACGTTTCTTCTATTTCATACGATGCATCAGCCACTGAAGATTGATGCCGTTCACAATTGTTATCTTTTAATCAGAGGAAAGCGCTTAACCCGAAGGGATTCACTGGTCTTCATTTGGAATGTTTTTAATTTTTATTTTTATTCATGGTTGCTATCTTACATATTCTTGGGCTGCTGATTGTAAATATCTAAACCATCTTGCTCTATCACGTAAGGATTTTGAATAAAATACAAATTAATGATAATAAAAAATGTGAATTTTTAATAAATTGTTACTTTATTAAAATTAGGCAAGTAATCATGGAAAAGCACATTCTGTTAGTTTTAAGAACATATGAATTCTAAATCAACATGAATCAAATCAAATGATTTTATTAAAAAAAAAATGCTGCTAATGGTTAGCCTACATATTGAATCAAAGGAAGGAGGACCACTTTGATTTTCGCTTGTGCTGTGCATCGAGACCATTACGTTTCAATGACCAGCAGTAATCCGCCATCATGATGACATTCCATTTGCCCTGGTATCGTCTTCCCATGGTGCAAATATCCTGATGGAACCGCACTCCTTGTTCCTCACTGTAGTTCCCACAATTGTTGGGAAAATAGTCAACATGTGAGTGCAAAACTTGCATCTTCACACTTATTCTAGACCCAAGTTGTTGGAAACTTGAAATCAGGTCTTGGATCGTTTTTTCATATTCGGGGAAGCGCCTGTTTCCCAGGAAGTTGTGCACAATCTGCTTGAATGAAAACCAGACATTCACCTCGACACCTGCTAATGCTTCATCAAAATGCTTGTCCTTCATCAATTTCTGAATCTGAGGGCCAACAAAGATTCCTGCCTTTAGCTTGCCTTCACTTATATGAGGAAACTTTGACTCCAGGTACTTGAAAGCAGTTCCATTCTTGTTCAAGACCTTCACAAAATTTTTCATAAGCCCTAATTTGATGTGGAGTGGTGGCAGCAGAATTTTCTTGGGGTCACCTAGTGGCACAGTTTTCACGTTGTGATTTCCGGGTAAGAAGCTGGTTCTTGGTGGCCAGTCTTTTTGTTCATAGTGCTGGCTGTCTGCCCTACTATCCCAAAGACAAAAACAGGGATACTTGGTGTATCCGCAATAACTTTTAAATCACCACAAATGAGAAAATTGTGATTCTGGTACTTGATTGCAGATATTAGTGTCTTCATATTTGCGTAAGTTTCTAACATTTGAACACTATGGCCAATTGGCACAGATGCAGTTGTGTTGCCATTGTAGAGAAGTCCTGGTCTCCAAGTTTGCAGCCAAAATAAGCAAAGTATCAGCGCTTCAATAAAGGAGTAATGTTGCTCCGGGAATCTGAAGGGGTGAATTGCCCGCAGACATAGCAAAATATGTCTGGCGAATTTATGCAGCCTCTAGACATATTAATAATCTGAAAATAAAGACAAATATATTAGATTTAACATTTAAATCAATATAAGGTAAGCATTTTAATTAGTAATATACCACTTTTTCATTTATTTATGTTATACGAAAAGAGAAAAGTATAACTTGACAACCTGATGTGATAGAGATGAATAAAAAACAGAGTGAATCACTATTTTCCATATATATATACCGAAAAAGATACCATAAGAGTCAATAAAAAAAATCATGCAGACCAGTGTTATCAGAACCTGTGGAATGGGAGGCATTCAAATTCGATCGAAGCAAGGGAAAGAAAAGTCCAGATCCTTGGATCAAGAGCCCCTCACCAACATAAAGGCAAAAATAATGCAATAATGTAAAACAATACCATACAATTTCAACATTAAAATCAGCAAAATGGCGTCTACACATTCCATTCAATATACCAACCGTCTTTTAAGTGCGATACGTCACTGTTAAAATTCTGAAGCCGATCAGAGCACCAAGTTTCTACCTATCACACTAAAATCAAATTGGGATGATTTCATAATAATAATAATAATAATAATAATAATAATAATAATAATAATAATAATATTTATTTATACAAGTACATGTACAAGGTATACAGGCCTAGCTGACATCAGTGACATACTACTATATAGAAAGCCGCTTGTTATGCAGAGCATTTAGGGCACTTTAGGTCAGCTTTGTCTCCAGGATGCGACCCACACCAGTCGACTAACACCCAGGTATCCTTTTACTGATGGATGAACATGGACAGCAGATGTCTTATGGAAACACGTCCTAATGTTTTCCAGCCCCACCGGAGGATTGATTTCCGGACCTCAGTGTATGAGCTAAGTGCGCAAGAAATCGAGCTACGGAACGTCTTAAGTACTTTCCTGGGCCTTTTAAGTGACTTCTTGGATATCTCACCATATGTCTGTCCCGGAATTTTTAAGGAAAATTCCTCAATTTCATCTAGCAAAAAAAAAAATCGACTAAAGCTTTGGGATTTGGAGATATTTTTAATGCAATATTCGATGAGGGCTTCAAGGGCTTGTCGCGATTCGCCCCAAGGCATAGCGTTAGAGAGCTAGGTAAGGATCCTCAAACAGCAATGTTGACCGAGGCTTCGTCTGACATGCAATCACGTTTGTGATTTAGACAAGTACATTCCATATATATATATATATATATATATATATATATATATATATATATATATATATATATATATATATATATATATATATATATATATATATATATATATATAAGGAAACGCCCCCAAACCACAGGTGTAGCGTGGGTCTAGCGGGTCACTACCTCTGGGCCGGTACACGCCCTCCACGGTTACAGGTGACCGTGAAGGTTGCTTCATCACTCCAAAGTACTTCAGACCACTGTTGAGGATTCCAGTGAAGATATTTCTTTGCATAATCCAGCCTACGTTTCTTCTGTGGCTTGGAGAGGGTCGATTTCTTAACCTGGCAGTGAATACTGTAGCCTAGTTCTGACACACGTCTGTTAACAGTTCTTACAGACACCTCTGAGAGAAGATGTGGGTTCTTTTCTTTCAATTCTCTAGCAGTTATCTTAGATGTGCTCTCTAACTGTTTCTTTAACACAGTTAAGGTACGAACAGATGTCTTCTTCGAGGGGCCAGGCCGAGGTTTGGCAGATGGTAACTCGACATCGCCATCAGCCTTGAAATGATGCACCCAGTGCCTCACTGAACGCTCACACACACCAACATTCTCCACTATTTCTTTCGTTTGGTGCCCAGCTTTGTGAAGCCCTATGATTTGACCTATAGTTTCAGGTGTTAAAGACTTCCTTTTATCCATAATCAAACATGTAAAGCACCAAAACCAAAGGGAACATAGGACAAAAGATGGGGCGGATGAGAGACAAAAGTACAACACTCCTCTCACCACAGCTGCCACGTGAGCACTGATGAGTTACTGTGTAGTGTGGCGGCTGGTTGTGACGTCATGCTACCCTGCATAATGCACTGACGAAAAAAGACCCCCCTGTATGGTAGGCCTTTGATTTTCGTCACGGCATTATGCCGTGACGAAAATTATCCCGGGTGAGTTCCCCGGGATAATGCTGTGACTAGCACTGTATGTATGTATGTGTGTGTGTGTGTGTATGTGTATATATATATAATGTGGCGAATAGGTAAAACTTGTGATTTTGGCTTAAATAGCAACGCTCTTCTTGCCAAATAAGGCAAGCGAAAATTTGTGTATGCAATAATTTCGCAAAAATCATTCTGAACCTAACGAAAAAAAATACATTTCATTGTGTTTGTTTATTAAATTATTGTAAACTTATCTAAAATATATTTAGTTGGATTAGGCTAAATTAAATTGCAATTGTTATAATAAGGTTAGATAAGTTTTCTAAGGCTCGTTTGGTACAAAATTATTAATTTGTACATTAACATAAATGAAAAAAATATATTTTTAAACGTATAAAAGAAAATTTTAGAAAGGACTTAATTTTAAATGAGTTCTTGCTTATTGACCAGTTTTACCTATTCGGTACGACATATTTATATAAATATATATATATATATATATATATATATATATATATATATATATATATATATATATATATATATATATATATAAATATCCAAGGCAGGGTGACACGAAAAAGAAGAAACACATCATTCATTCCATCAATGTCTCGCCAGAGGTGTGCCGACCCTACAGTTCAATAACTGCAACATATCTTTCCCTCCTTCTTCTGAGCACAAGCACTGTACTTCCCACCTCCAAGACTCAAGTCTGGCTACCGGTTTCCCCGAATCCCTTTAGAAATGTTACTTTGCTTACACTCCAACAGACGTCAAGTCATAAAAACCATTTGCCTCCACTTGCTCCTATCTATCATATGCACACTTGCTGGAGGTCTAAACCCCTTGCACACAAAACCTCATTTACCCCCCTTCTCTAACTTTTCCTAGGACGACCTCTACCTCGCCTTTCTTCTACTACAGATTTATACGCTTTTCAAGTCACTATTTTGTTCCATCCTCTCTAATTGTCCGAACCACCTTGACAATCCCTCCTCAAGCCTCTGGATAATACTTTTAGAAACCTTACACCTCCTTCTAATCTCCAAACTACGGATTCTCTGCATAACATTCACACCACATATTGCACCCGCACATGACATATCCACTGCCTCCAGCCTTCTCATTATTACAACATTCAAACCCACGCTTCCCACCCATATAAGAGTGTTGGTACCACTAGACTCTCATACATTTCCCTCTTTGCTTCCATAGATAACGTCATTTGTCTCCATCGACTCCTCAATGCACCACTCACATTTTTCCCTCGTCAATTCTATGGTTCACCTCGTCTTTCATAGACCCATCTGCTGACAAGTTAACTCCCAAATATCTGAATACATTCACTGCCTCCATACTCCCTCCCTCCAATCTGATATCTAATTCTTCATTACCTATTTTCTTTTGTCTTTCCCATCAACCTGCTCTTTCCTATGTTCACTTTGAATTTCCTTCTTTTACACACCCTCCCAAATTCGTCTACCAACCTCTGCAATTTCTCTTCAGAATCTCCCAAAAGCACAGTGTCATCAGCAAAAAGCAACCGTGACAACTCCCACTTTGTGTCAGATTCTTTATCTTTCAGTCCCACACCTCTTCCCAACACACGAGCACTCACTTCTCTTACAACCCCATCTATAAATATATTGAAAATCCATGGTGACATCACGCATCCCTGTCTAAGGCCTACTTTTACTTGGAAATAATCTCCCTCTCTCCTACATACCCTACGCTGAGCCTCATTATCCACATAAAAACTCTTAACTGCTTTCAGTAACTTACCACCTATTCCAAACACTTTCAACATTTACCACAGTGCTCCCCTATCTACCCTATCATATGCCTTTTCTAAATCCATAAATGCAATGAAAACCTCTTTACCCTTGTCTAAATACTGTTCACTTATATGCTTCGCTGTAAACACTTGGTCTACACATCCCCTAACCTACCCAAAGCCTCCTTGTTCAATTGCAATCCTGCTCTCCATCTTACTCTTAATTCTTTCAATAATAACTCTTCCATACACCTTACACGGTGTACTCAACAGGCTTATTCCCCTATAATTCTTTCAATTACACGGTGTACTCAACAGGCTTATTCCCCTATAATTCTTTCAATCTCTTTTTGTCCCCTTTCCCTTTACACAGAGACACTATGCATTCTCTCTGCCAATCCCTAGGTACCTTCCCCTCGTTCATAATTTATTAAATAAAAGCACCAACCATTCCAAAACTATATCCCCAACCTATTTTCAACATTTCTGTCTTGATCCCATTAATCCCAGCTGCTTTAACCCCTTTCTTTCTACCCACGGCTTTGCTCCTAAAAGATGTTATACCTTCTTGGCCAGTTCACAAAATCACAGCTGCCCATCTTCATTAACATTTAGCAGTTCCTCAAAATATTTCCTCCATCTTCCCAATACCTCCATCTAATAACTTTCCTTTATCATTTTTAGCTGTCGAATCCATTTGTTCCCTAGGCTTTCTCAAATTATTAATGTCACTCAAAACTTTTTCTTATTCTCAGCAAAATTTGTTGACAGCATCTCACCCACGTTCTCATTTGCTCTCCTTTTATATTCCTTCAACACTCTCTTGGCCTCTCTTTTTCTCTATTAGCCTCATCATTTCACTAATAAATATATAAATAAATAAATAAATAAATATATATATATATATATATATATATATATATATATATATATATATATATATATATATATATATATATATATATATATATATATATATATATGTCGTGCCGAACAGGTAAACCTTGTGTATGCAATAATTTCGCGCGCGCTCTAGACCATTGTAAATTTGTTTGTATATTAGGAATGTACTTGTTTAAATCACGAATGTGACTGCCTGTAAGACGAAGTCTCGGGCAACAGGGCTGTTTGAAAATCCTCACACGGCCATAGGATAAGCTCAACTCTTTAAAAAAAAAAAAGGATAACCAAAGTTAAATAGCTTTATATGACAGTTCAGGTACCAAACTGAAACAAAAGATCGAGAACTTTTACTGAATTACGATTAGATATGTGCCAGGGTGTCCAAGACAACGCTCACTGTAGCAGACACCTCAAGGAAGATTGGGTCTTTTCCAGCACCGGGGAGAGTGGGCCTTCGACATCCTCGAAATTTTCGGTGAGAGCTGTGCAACGGCACTTCCCTGGACTAAAGAAAGTTGCTCCCCTTTGTAATTAGGAACAAAAAGATGCTGCTAACAACTTGTGCGTCATTGAGAAGCACCTACGACTCTTCCTCTCACACCCACAGACACAACCTGTGTGCATTTAAACAGAGTATAAGTCTTTTTCCATTACTCCCACTGCTACAACCTAGATGCCTTTGAAAGGCACCTAAGGGTCGTTCCATTACACCACAGGTACAATCGTCAGTCAAGCAGCCAGACGCATGCTAACAAAACATGAAATAAATCTCACGAAGAGAAAGAAAGTGTGATGCCATGTGTCCTTATATATGTTCTTCTTCCAGGAGACCACGATGGTCTACTATAATAACAACGTCCTTCTGTGGAATGTCTACGGTGGCCCACACCTCCATTACTAGCACACTCAACTCAAACACTAAAGTCCGTGGTTCGATCCCCGGTTCGGGTGGAAACATTAGGACGTGTTTCCTTTATAAGACACCTGCTGTCCCTGTTCGCCTATCAGTAAACTAGGTACCTGGGTGTTAGTTGACTGGTGTGGGCCGCATCCTGGGGACAAAATTTACCTAATTTGCCAGAAATGCTCTGCATAACAAGGGGCTTTCTGTATAGTAGTATGTCATTGTCAGCTAGGCCTGTATATATGTACTTGTAGAAAAAAGATTATTATTATTATTATTATTATTATATTATTACTCGGATGACCTCATCACTTAGTACGTCCAAGACAGAAGGTGACCACCAAGACGACAGGAATGGCAAGAGATGGTCACTAAGATGAGAACGACTAAAGGCGACTCCCAAGACAACGACGACTAGAGGTGACTACCAAGATGCAACGACAAGCAGTGATCGCCAAGACGAACCGACAAATAGTGATTAATTAATAAGACGACAGAAACGACAAGATGTGACCACGACAGGAATAAAAGGTGACTACGACAGGAACGATATATTACGACTAAGGATGGCAAGAACTGCAAGATGTGATCAACAAACATGACAAAAGGCGTACACCAGGATGACACGAACAAAAAGAGGAAACCACGACAGGAATAAGAGGTGACCACGACAGGAACGACAAGAGATGACCTGCACGAGAGGACGAGCTGTGTGAAGTCCCCGACACGGATTATCAAAGGTTTCTGAGAGCAATATCGACACCATTTTTAGAGCCATTCACATGAGTCGCTCGGGAGGCCAAAAAAGCGAGGAGGGAATGTTTGCGAGTCCATAGGTGTTTGATGGCTCGGGAACCACCCCTCAGGCACACCAGTGTGCACATTGCTAAAAACTGTAGCGATGGGGGAGAGAGAAAGAGAAAGAGAGGAGTGCACCTATATTTACTTTGTGTTTGCAGAGGTAACCCTCATCTCCTGACAGTGTGTGTGTGTACTTACCTAGTTGTGGTTGCAAAGGTCGAGTCACAGCTCCTGGCCCCGCCTCTTCACTGGCCGCTACTCGGTCACTCTACCCGCTCCATAAGCTTTATCATACCTCTCCTTAAAGCTATGTATGAATCCTGCCTCCACTACATCACTTCCCAGACTATTCCACTTCCTGACAACTCTGTGACTGAAGAAATACTTCCTAACATCCCTGTGGTTCATCCGAGTCTTCAACTTCCAACTGTGACCCCTTGTTGCTGTGTCCCACCTCTGGAACATTCTGTCTCTGTCAACCTTGTGTGTGTGTGTGTGTGTGTGTGTGTGTGTTTGTGTGTGTATGTGTGTGTGTGTGTGTGTGTGTGTGTGTGTGTGTGTGTGTGTGTGTGTGTGTATGTGTTTGTGTGTGTATGTGTGTGTGTGTGTGTGTGTGTGTGTGTGCGTGTGTGTGCGTGTGTGCGTGTGTGCGTGCGTGCGCGTGTACACTCACCAAGCTGTGTTTGTGGGGGTCGAGGCTTAGCTCCTGGCACCGCCTCAGAGATTACTTTAAACTGTATCAATGCTTCTGGCTTCTTGGGATTTATCATATCAACCCTTGAAACTGTATTGAGTCTGCCTTCACGACTGCCTCATGCAAGTCATTCCACTTTCCAACCACCCTGAGACTAACCTATGACGCATATATGGTTCTGAAGGATTCTTTATTAAAGTTGCTAAATGCTATTCTAAAGTTTGCTAATCTTCCATATACCGATATATATATTACACTTTGATAGTTTATTTTACACTTTGATAGTTGCAGTTTCTCTCCACCCATGCTGTACTTTGTGTCCGGTCTTCCCTTACCTTTCCAAATTCTCACGGACTTTTATTTGTTAGGGTTGAACACGAGAAGCCACTGGTTTGACCACATCTGTAGTCTGTTGAGATCTTCAAGTTAATCATCCCATTAATTTTACATCTGCAAATTTTACATGTGCATCAGTAACAAACATTGTTACCCTCTCTCCCATTCATATGTCTTATCCCTTAGTGTCACTCTCTGCCTTCTGGCATTCAGGTATTCCCTGACCCACTGGAGAACTCGGCATTTTAACCTTGCTTGCTCTTCTAATTTCTGGACTAATCTCTGGTATAGTATCAAATACTTTCCTGCAGTCCAACAAAATGTAATCCACTCATCACTGCTTTTTTGTTTAATTTCTGTGACTCTGCCATAGAACCTGCACATATTTGTAAGACCGGATTTTTCATCTCTAAAACCATACTGACTTTTCTGTAAAGAATCTTTTCCTATCCAGTTGCCCCATCAGGACTCCTGACAGTATGCATGTTAGAGATGCCGGCCAGTAGTTCAATGTTCCTTGTCTGTCTCATTTTTTTTTAAATATATGGTGACCACATTTGCCTTTTTTCAGTTTCCTTGCACTTGTCCTGCTTCAAGAAATTGGTTGTATGTGTGTCTCGCCTTACATTGTGGTTCCAGGTCGAGTCCACACAGTCCTGCCTCTTAACTTCCCACTTCCTCTTAGCCCTTGGGACCCTGTCTTATCTATTCTTAAAACTATAGCATGAACGTTGTGCTAACCTACAGAGCACTTTACATGTGTACAAACACACACACACTCGGTATAACATGCCATGAGAGAGTCATAGACTCTGATCCTCACTTAATCCTCAATACAAGTGAAATATAACTGAACTAGCTGAACACATACTAGACCACAGTGATCAAGCGTGACAGTGTGGAGAACGAGAATAAGTAAACATGCATAAGATAATTAACTATATCCTAACTCCTTTAATTCCGTCTAGATAGTCGAGATGAAGTTTGAATTCTACTGACAGAACTAATACCACTGCTACTTCTACCATACCGGGTGGCTCACTCTCAAAAGATCGTCATGAGGCAGTTCTTGCATTAACATCAGGTTTCAATGAACAGTATTATTATAAATATGATAAATGAGACATTCGTGCAAAATTTTGGTATCTTTAATCTGGAAACGTTTTGCCATCCAGTGGTTTCTTCAGTCCAATACAGAGAAGAACTGTGGAAGATGGGAGTTTGAGGTAATGAGTCCCTCAGCCTGGAGTCGATGTGTTCAGTCCATCAGTCTTCATAAAAGTACAGTATATGCATGGAGAATGGTCTTATATACGGCCACAAAAGCTGGACAGCCGGGAAGAAACATAGCTTGTGAACCAAGCTGCCCAGCTTTTGAGGCATTTGTGGCTGAGTGGATAAGACTTTACTGCGGGTCTCCCTGCAGTAGGATCGAGTCCTGCTGACTGCGATCTTTCTGTGTGTGTGTGTGTGGTCAGCAGCTCCTCCCTGTCGCCCGACACTGTGATGGATGTAGTGTCAGCCAGTGTCGACACACAGTATATATATATATATATATATATATATATATATATATATATATATATATATATATATATATATATACAGGTATATATGTAAACACTTATGCATAAATAATGACCTTGACTCTTCACATGTAGCAAACAAAAGATTAAAACTAATTTAATCCCGTCAAATAGCATTGGAATACCCGTGTGCATCCTAAATTTCTCTGGCATCAATCCTATTTCAGTCTTTTTATGTGGCTTATTCCTGCCACGGCAGGTAAGCTCCCGTTGGTTCATTTTAGTACACCTGGTACAAAGTTACATTAAATCACATCTTGAATTCCTATTTGCATACGAAATTGCGCTCACGTCAATCCTATTTGAGTCTCTTTGAAGTGGCTCACTCCAGCTGGTGAATAATATGCGTGTGGTGCCTAGGTTTACTGTCATTTTTATTTTTGGATGAGGAGTGTGTAAAGAACAGGTAAATGAAATGTCAGGTGTGACTACGCCAGGTATAGACTACTTTCAGACATGCCACGCCAGCTGATGATTACTCTCCAGACATGCCACGTTCTTTAATGTTTACTTTCAGACATACCACGTCCGTTAATAAGTACTCTCAGTCATACCACATGTAATAATTAACAAACTTAGATACGTCACGTCAAACTTCAGACATGTCACGTCTTGCTTCAAATATATCACCTCTAGTTTGAGGCATGTCATATCACGCCGAGTTTCAGACACATCATTTCAAATTTCATACAAGTCGTATCCATTGCACAGAATCATGGCTATGCATTCCTATAAACCATACCACGGGTGGGGTTCGAACCAGCGGTCAGAGAGTCTCAAAACTCCAGACCGTCGCGTAAGTCATTACTATTTCGTGAGTCATATACTTCCTATGTTACGCCTAGCTAGGGGTACTCTTGGGCACGCTACACATAGACCAAGACAGCGCCGCTAACTTACCTGGCAGCTACTTGGTCACCAGAGAAACACTCTTGGAAAGTTGAATAAAATTTACCATTAATCAATACAGTGTGTGTTCTCGACGTAGGTGAAGCGAAGGAGTGAGGTGAAAGAGGGAGATAGAGAGAGGGGATGAGAGGAGACAAAGGGAGGGAGGAGAGGAGACAGATAGAGGACTAGAGACGGGAGAAGGCACAGAGGATATCCTAAGACAGCGAATTGTACAGTACGTGATAATTTGGGTGAACTCATTACTGGGAGCCTCGTGGTACAGCGGTGGAGATGCTGGCTTGAATTTCCACTTGACGCGTTCGTGTTTCCCGACAACTATCGAAAATTTAACGAGGTTTATTGAAAAGTTAGTGAGTGAATGAGTGTGTGTGTGTGTGTGTGTGTGTGTGTGTGTGCCATACACACACACACACACAGAGTAGGGGTCATAAATAGGCACACCCTAAATGAGATCACACGGAAAATGAGACCTCTCACCATAACCTTTTGTTTTAGAAATAAAACACTGAAATTTGTAAGGGTTCCTCACCTAAACTAGTATTTTGTTGAGCTACCCTTAATCTTGATGCCCTCTAGATCTCCAATGCAATAATAAAGCTAACTTATGGAGGATAGAAGAGTCAATCCCCTCCCACACATGCTTACTGGCACTCAAGATTTTGGAGTTAGAGGATATGATGAAACTTACATTTAAGAACTTTCAAAATGTTTCCTATCAGATTTAAGTCACTTGAAATCCAGGCCAGCCATTAAAGTATGGTAAATCACAATCATTTAGCCAATTCTTTATGTCTTTGGCAGTATGACAAGGGGAATCCTTTTCATACAAAAGATGCCCTGGCACTTCTCGAAACTGTCAAGCAGAAGTCTGATAAAAGCTTACTTAGGCATGTACATATTTGTGACGCCTACTCTATATATGCATGCATGACATGCATGTGCATGTATGCATATGCATGTATGCATGCATGCTGCCCGAGTCAGCAGCAGCCAGTCAACACTAGCCAGGGAATATTAAAACCAATACAGACACGTTCCTTCTGAACTTAGCGAATATTCATCGATATTTCATTTTTTTCAAACCAAGATGAAGCAGTTATCCCTAGATGGTTTACTCACAAACTGTCTCTGGAAACCATACTGGACTATGGCTACAAGTCTTAAGACTGTAAGAGTCATTTCACGATTTCAATTTAGCTATAATTCCGATTACATTTTCTTGTCTTGAAAACTTTACAATATCCTCCCACAGACGTTACCCCCCCACCACCACCACTAGTCACTTAGCTGACGGAGAATAGAGCCTCCAACATCAGTACGTCATTTTGCTTACTGACGTACTGATTAACGCGCCACATATAATAATAATAATAATAATAATAATAACAATAGTAAGAAGAAGAACAAGAAGAACAATAATTATATAATTATTATTATTAGTTAGCTTATGTGTATAGTCTACTTTAAATTATCTTTCCATATGCTTCAATTAACTATGATCAAACAAACTTGTGTTTTTATTCCCTCCCTTGTGAGGAATCACTTAACATCTGCACGGATCGCTGCTTCTCCCTCTTATTTCTTTCATTTTAAAAACATTATTTCTTATACCAAATTTCTTGGTCAAGTTCACCGTTGTCCCATAATTTATCCGTGCTTCACTATGATAGCCATTTAAATCTTAAGAAGTTTTATCCTGCCTCGTGTTCGTACGGTACTATCACATTCACAAATACAGTATTAACATGCTAGTCCGCTTCCTCGTGTTCGTGTACGGTACTATCACATTCACAAACATTAACATGCTAGTCCGCTTCCTCTCGTGTTCGTGTACGGTACTATCACATTCACATCTTCCTTATAAATTACCTTCAGAATTTTCACCGTCATTAAAATCATTTTCCTCATGTCTTGTCGCTCTCTTGTACGTTGCCAAATATTGAAAATCTAGCCTTCGATGCCTGACAAATTTTATTCGAGCATGAATGTCTCTTCGTGTCCTGTAAACAAAAAAAAAGAGACAAAGCAAAGAAAACCCGATAACATTGTGCTACCAACCCGCCTGTCTTATCACCCACACGAGAAGAGTGAACACTACACAAATAACCAGCATTTAGGAGAGGGAAACCTAGGACAAGTGAGACTTCTCAATGATCCATGTCGGACTGAAACGTCGTCAGAGGCTTCCCATCCCTGAGTAATTTGTTTGTGAGCACTGCGGTCGACAGTGAATACTGATGGTCGACATAGTGAACACCAGCGATCGACAGTGTATATCATCAGTTGATAGTGAACAATCGATTGAGCAAACACGAGCGGTTGACCAAGGAAACAAAACATCTTGGTAAGGTGAGAGGCAAACAAAAAAAAGCACATAAGATAAAGACACAAAACAAACAAACTAATGCAAAAATAACAAGAGTGTCGTACTCCACAAGACAACAAATGATGCCCATAAAACACTACAAAACATACGAACATATCGAGAGGTTCACCTCTCGCTTTCTATTAAAACAAAAAACAATCATCAGCACCCAAGGCAAACATACCTAGGACATCCACCTGGCGAATCTGAGACAAACACAACGTTTTATGTTTCAAAGCTAAACATCTGGCAAGTGTGAGACGCGCGTGCGCACACATGCTCTTGCTTCACGCACGGAGGGCCCTGGTTCAATTCCCGGCGGGGCCGAAACATTTCGAAGTGTTTCGTTACACACACACACACACATATATATACAACAGGCCTAGTGTCTAATCGACATGTGCCTAGGACAAAATGGTAACTAACATAGTGACAAAATGTTCAAGAGAGGGAACACAGAAACAAGGGGGCACAACTGGAAGCTGAAGACTCAGATGAGTCAAAGGGATGTTAGGAAGCATTTTTCAGCCATAGAGTAGTCAGGAAGTGGAATAGTCTAGCGAACGATATAGTGGAGGCGGGAACCATACATAGTTTTAAGACAAGGTATGATAAAGCTCATGGAGCAGGGAGAGCAGAGACCCAGTAGCGGACAGCGAAGAGGCGGGGCCAGGAGCTGAGTCTCGACCCCTGCAACCACAATTAGGTGAGTACAATTAGGTGAGTACACACACACACAGTCATGGAAAAACTCATCAAGAGAAGAATGGTGGAGCACCTAGAAAGAAATGAGCTTATGCACGATAACCAGCACGGTTTCAGGGAAGGGAAATTCTGTGTCACAAATCTACTGGAGTTTTATGACAAGGTGACAGAAGTAAAACAGGGAGAGAGAGAGAGGGCCTGTGCTGCTTCTGGTATATGTCAATGACATGACAGTAGGGATAGATTCAGAAATGTCCCTGTTTGCAGACGATGTGAAGCTAATGCGGAGAATTCAAGCGGATGAAGATCAGGTAGAACTACAAAGGGATCTGGACAAGCTACAAGCCTGGTCCAACAATTGGCTCCAGAAGTTTAGAGCCACCAAGTGTAAAGTCATAAAGATTGTGGAAGGTCAAAGACCGCAGACAGAGTATAGGCTAGGGAGGCCAAAGGCTGCAAACCTCACTCAAGGAAAAGGATCTTAGGGTGAGTATCATACCCAGCACATCTTCTGAGGCGCATATCACCCCAATAACTGCTGCAGCATATGGGCGCCTGACAAACCTAAGAATAGCATATCGACACCTGAAGAAAAGTCATTCAAGACACTGTACATCGTGTACGTCAGGCCCATATTGGAGTATGCAGCACCAGTTTGGAACCCACACCTAGCCAAGCACGTAAAGAAACTAGAGAAAGTGCAAAGGTTTGCAACAAGACTAGTCAGTGCTAAAGGGTATGTCCAACGAAGAATAGTTAATGGAAATCAACCTGACGACACTGGAGGACAGGAGGGATTGGGGGGTACATGATGACGACATATAAAATACTGAGAGGAATTGACAAGGTGGATTGGGGCAGAATGTTTCAGAGATGGGACACAGCAACAAGGGTCACAACTGGAAGTTGAAAACTCAGATGAGTCACAGGGATGTTAGGAAGTATTTCTTCAGTGATAGGGTTGTTAAGAATGTGGAACAATCTGGAGAGTGATGTAGTGGAAGCAGGATCATACATAGCTTTAGTTAGAGGTACGATGAAGCTCAAGGAGCAATGAGAGAGTGGACCTAGTAGCGACCAGCGAAGAGGCGGAGCAAGGAGCTGTGACTCAACCCTTGAAATCACAAAGAGGTGAGTATACACACACACGTTTCATATTGCACTATGGTACACACAAACACCACGCCACACTCGGTAAGCCAAACTAATCTCTACACACACAGACACAGGAGCTGAAACTCGACCTGCAACCACAATAGGTGAGTAAACACACACATACAGCTGGATGTACCAAAAGATATGGACCATATAAACATATCTCCATGGGTGATGAAGAGGTGGCAAAAAACCATGACCTATTGGAAAAGTATTCAACCAGTCTCTCCGGTCAGGACAGCTGCTGGAAAATTGGAAAATGGCAAATGTGGTTCCTTTATATTAAAAAGGGGACAGACAAGCAGCATCTCTAACATCTATGCTCTCAAAAGTTCTGGAGAAAACAGTGAGGAAAAGGATATTGGAACTCTTCAAGAGAAGATTCTTTACTGAAAAATAGCTGAAAAGTGGCTCCTGTTCTTAATATACGTGAATGATCTACCAGAGGGGACTGAGTTCCTAGTTTTGCTGACGATGCGAAACTACTGAGAAGAATAAGAACAGGAGAGGAAAGTGATAGACTCCAAAGAGACTTCAACAGACTGCTGATGTGCTTAAACAAGTGGCTTCTCGAGTTCAACCCAAGCAAATGCATGATCATGCGTTTTTGGAGGAGAGGGCAGACCGGACACAGAGTACAGAATGGGTGGAGAGAGCCTGCAAATATCAGAGTGAAAATGACAAGGAGGTGAATATAACATCAAGCATATCTCCAGAATTGCACAAAAGCTGTACAACGGCAGCGGCATACGCAAGATTAGTAAACCTCAGAATAGCATTCAGGAACTTGAATAGAGAATCCTTCAGAACCTTATACACGACACATGTTAAGTCAATCTATGAGTACGTGGCCTCAGCATGGAGCGCTGGAAAAGACCCAAAGTTTGCAACCAGGCGAGTACTAAAATGGAGAGGACTGCGCTATGAGAAAAGGTTGAAAGATCTGAACCTAACGACTTTAGAGATGAGAAGAATAAGGGGAGACATAAATACTACGAACAAACTCTTAAGGAGAAATTAATAGGGCTGATATGGACAGACTGCTTAAATTATTAAGACCAGGATCAAGGGGACACAGGTGGAGGCTAAGACACAGATGAGACACAGCTACGTAAGGAAGTACAGGAGGGTACCGCTTTACAGTGCTTCACTTTACGGTTTCGTTAATGCAGCCTTTTTCAATTATACCCATTCATTATTTATTCAGCCTTCTTACAATAAATATATTGACCACTCACTATAAACTAAGGACGAAAATATTTTAAGGTAAGTAATGTGTGTATTGTAAATGCATTTTAAGGCCTAGCTCTATTCACTTAATATATGATAGTGAAAACATGTTATCAGGGTTTTATATGCATTTGAAAGTGAAAAAAACGCTATGTTTCGCTTTACAGCAGTAGCCTGGAACCTATCCTGTTGTATAAACGGGAACCCTCCTGTATTTCTTTAGTCTCAGGATAATTGATAAATGGAATGGCTTCTATGGCAGTGGTGGAGGCAAACTCAATACACAGCTTAAAGGGAAGATCGATAAAGCACAAGAGGCCAGAAGTCACTGATGCCGGTTAAGGTGGTCTAGGAGGCGGGTCCCAGAGTTAAGTATCAACCCCTTCAAACATAAATCGGTGAGTACAAACACACACACAGAAACACACACATTCATGCTCACACTCACACATACTCAGACAAACCTAACCTAAGACATTAGATGATAAATCCCCCCCCACCACCACACACATATTTTTACACAAAGCTGAAGGAGCTAGAGCATCCTAACAGGATAAAAAAATGTGATCTCAAAAGGGAGGACGTAAAGGCAAGGGAACTGAGGATGGTTGGTCTGAAAAGGAAGAATGGGTAGAACAGCTCAAGAACAAAATGGATCAAGAATGGGAAAAAAGGTTAAATGAGCTTTACAATAACATGTTAGAGAAGATATCTGCAGAGAGCAAGAAGTGGGAATCATGAGCTGTAGTAGCTGAGGCAAAGATACAGAGACTGAAGGAAGAAATGGATGTGCTGAAGCAGGATATAAAGATGAGGTCCGAAAGAAGCAAGGTGACTGAAATAGAAACATCAGCAGGCAGCAAGGGGACTGAAGGAGGGGATAGAGCTAAGAAGTCTTTAGCAGAAATACTATCAGGCCATCAGAGTGTCCAGGAGATGATAAGGGAAACAACAAAGTAGATGCTTAAATCATATCCAGAGATATGGAGGGAAAAGAAATGGGAAGAAGAGAGGAAGGGTCAATAATTATTCATGGGTTTCAGGAGGCTGAAGGGAAGACCTATGCTGAAAGAAAGCATTGGGTGGAAACAGAGCTTAAAAGCATCATTGCAATAACAGGAGAGAAGGACATGTCTGAAGTAGAAAATTTTCACAGACTTGGGGAGTATTTGATGGAAAAAAAAACGACCAATCAAATTGACATTCAACACAGAAGTGGTACGAAACAGGATACTACAACAGAAGCCACTGTTAAAAGACTCTCAAGAATATCAACAAGTGTACCTCAATCGAGACGAACACGAAAAGGGAACAACTGAAAGTGAGAGCAAAACGAAACCAGTGGAAGGAAAGTGAGACAGGACAGGCAATGACTGACAGGAAAGCTCAGCTTTTGGGGAAACATCAAACACAAATGCTTACAGAAACCCCTTAACTCCTGTCACCACATATCAGCCAAACACAATAACCACAAACAAACCACACTTCATAGCCCCCACCCCCCCAAACACTAATTTCACAATCACAGCAGCCTCCCATAATATTCCGCCATGCCTCCCACCCTCCCAGCCTGCACCTTCCTCTTCCATCTCCCAAAATACAGTAATGGAAAGGAAGCTAAAGGTATGGTACACCAATGCAGATGGAATAACAAATAAGAGTGAAGAGTGGCAAGAACGAATCATTGATGCAACACCTGACATCATAGTACTAACAGAGACAAAACTTACAGGGATGATAACAGATGCAATCTTTCGACCTGGATATCAGATCCTGAGGAAAGACAGAGAGAACAGAGGAGGAGGAGGAGGAGGAGTAGCACTGGTCATGAAAAAGCAGTGGAGTTTTGAAGAAATGGGAGGAATAGACAAGGAAAACAGACGACTTCAATTGTAGGAACACTTCAGACTGGGGGTTCAAAGGTGATGATAGCAGTGATGTATAACCCACCACTGAACAGCAGGAAGACAAGACAAGAGTATGATGTGTGCAATAGGGCAATGGTGGATACACTAGCTGAAGTGGCCAGGAGGACTCATATGGGTAGGACAAAATTACTCATAATGGGGGATTTCAATCATAAAGAGACTGATTGGGAAAACCTAGAGCCACATGGGAGACCAGAAACATGGAGGGCTAAGATGTTGGAGGCTGTATTGGAGAACTTCATGCGCCAACATGTTGGGGATACAATCAGAGAGAGGAGATGTTGCAGCAAGGCTGGATCTCATATTCACCTTAAATAGTTCAGACATAGGGGATATCACACACGAAAGACCCATTGGCGCTAGTGATCATGATGTCCTGAGTTCTGAATAGTTAACAGTGGAGAATGCAGCAGCACGAGAACAACGAGAGAAGCCGAACTTCAAAAAAGGGGGCTACATAGGAATGAGAAGTTTCCTGCATGAAGTGCAGTGGGAAAGAGAACTAGAGGGAAAGACAGTAAATGAAATGATGGAACTAGTGACCACTAAGTGCAGGGAGGCAGAGGAGAAGTTCATACCAAAGGGTAACAGAAAAAATGGTGAGCCCATGGTTTAACTGGAGGTGTAAAGAGACCAAAGCCAAGTGTGCTAGTGCATGGAAAAGATATAGAAGGCAAAGGACTCAAGAAAACAAGGAGTTGAGCAAAAGAACCAGAAAAGAATATACTGGGATAAGAAGAGAGGCCCAGAAGCAATACGAGAACGACATAGCATCAAAAGCCAAATCTAAACCAAAGTTGTTATACAGTCACATTAGGAGAAAAACAACAGTCAAGGACCAGGTAATCAGGCTGAGGAAAGACGGAGGGGAGCTCACAAAGAGTGATCAGGAAGTATGTGATAAACACAAGACTTAGAGAAGTATTCACAATAGGGACAGGAATGCTTCCGGCAAACCGTGGAGGTAGGGTGCACAAGCAGGTGCTGGACACAATATACATAACCAAGATAGAGGTGAAGAAACTGCTAGGTGAACTAGATACATCAAAGGCAGTGGGCCCAGATAACATATCTCCATGGATACTGAGAGGGGGAGCAAAGGAACTGTGTGTGCCACTAGCAGCAATCTTCAGTAAATCTATCGAAACTGGGCAATTGCCTGAGGCGTAGAAGACAGCAAATGTAGTTCCAATTTTTAAGAAAGGAGACAGACAGGCAGCGTTAAACTACAGACCAGTGACACTGACTTGTATAGTAGGTAAAGTCATGGAAAAGATTATCAGGAGAAGAATGGTGGAGCACATTGAAAAGATTGGGTACATACATGACAATCAGCACGGCTTCAGAGATGGGATATCCTGTGTCACAAATCTACTTGAGTTCTACGATAAGGTAACAGAAGTAAGACATGAGAGAGAGAGGGATGAGTAGATAGCATCTTTTTGAACTGCAAGAAGGCTTTTGACACTTTACCACACAAGAGACTGGTGCAAAAATTAGAGGAGCAGGCAGGAATAATAGAGAAAGTACTGCAATGGATCAGGGAATACCTGACAGGAAGGAAACAACTAGTGTTGGTATGTGATGAAGTGTCAGAGTGGGCGCATGTGTTGAGTGGGGTTCCACAAGGGTCAGTCCTAGGTCTGGTGCTGTTTCTTGTATACGTGAATGACATGATGGAAGGAATAGATTCAGAAGTGTCACTGTTCGTCCAGGAAAATGAGAGATGTCATATAAGGAAGGTTTAGGATCAAAGATTACAAGGAAATGGACAGAGGACAAGTCTTGTCAACGACAAATTCTTTTAGAAATTAAGTGGGAAAGGGCTGAAGTTTCGGAGAAAGGAACAGAAACAAGGGGCGTACAGGTTGGAAGTGCAAAGCCAAAGTCATAAGAAAAAATCTTGGAAGTATTTCATTATTAACTGAACATGTAATCTGAGGAACATCAATCAAATCAACTGCTTAAGAAGGGCGATGTAATTGAGTGGGGTTCCAGCAAGGGTCAGTCCTAGGTCTGGTGCTGTTTCTGTATACGTGAATGACATGATGGAAGGAATAGATTCAAGGTCACTGTTCGTCCAGGAACTAGAGGTATGTCTTATGAGGAGAGGTTTAGGGAACTCAACATGATGATACTAGAGGATAGGAGGGACAGGGAGGACATGATAACAACGTATAAAATACTGAGAGGAATTGACAAGGTGGACAGGGCTCGAATGTTTCAGAGATGAGATACAGAAACAAGGGGCCACAATTGGAAGTTGAAAACCCAGATGAGTCATAGGGATCTTAGGAAGTATTTCTTTAGCCTTAGAGCTGTCAGGAAGTGGAATAATCTGGAGAGTGAAGTAGTGGAAGCAAATTCCATACATAGCTTTAAGAAGAGGTATGATAAAACTTGTGGAGAAGGGAGAGTGAATTAGTATCGACTAGTGAAGATGCGGGACCAGGAGCTATGACTCGACCCCTGCAACCACATATAGGTAAATACAAACACACACACACACATACAAACACACACACACACATATACAAACACACACACACACATATACAAACACACACACACACACATATACAAACACACACACACACATATACAAACACACACACACACACACATATACAAACACACACAAACACACAAACACATACACACACACACACACACACACACATACATACAACAGGCCTAGTGTCTAATCGACATGTGCCTAGGACAAAATGGTAACTAACACACAGTGTCAGAGTGGGCGCCGGTGACGAGTGGGGTTCCACAGGGGTCAGTCCTAGGACCGGTGCTGTTTCTGGTATTTGTGAACGACATGACAGAAGGAATAGACTCTGAAGTGTCCCTGTTTGCAGATGATGTGAAGTTGATGAGAAGAATTCAATCGGACGAGGAGCAGGCAGAACTACAAAGGGATCTCGACAGGCTGCAAGCCTGGTCCAGCAATTGGCTCCTGGAGTTCAACCCTACCAAGTGCAAAGTCATGAAGATTGGGGAAAGGGCAAAGAAGACCGCAGACGGAGTACAGTCTAGGGGGGCCAGAGACTACAAACCTCAATCAAGGAAAAAGATCTTGGGGTGAGTATAACACCAGGCACATCTCCTGAGGCGCACATCAACCAAATAACTGCTGCAGCATATGGGCGCCTAGCAAACCTAAGAACAGCATTCCGATATCTTAATAAAGAATCGTTCAGGACCCTGTACACTGTGTACATTAAGCCCATACTGGAGTATGCAGCACCAGTTTGGAACCCACACCAAGCCAAGCACGTAAAGAAGCTAGAGAAAGTGCAAAGGTTTGCAACAAGACTAGTCCCGGAGCTAAGGGGTATGTCCTACGAGGAGAGGTTAAGGGAAATCGACTTGACGACACTGGAGGACAGGAGAGATAGGGGGGACATGATAACGACATATAAGATACTGAGAGGAATTGACAAGGTGGACAAAGACAGAATGTTCCAGAGATGGGACACAGCAACAAGGGGACACAGTTGGAAGTTGAAGACTCAGATGAATCACAGGGATGTTAGGAAGTATTTCTTCAGTCACAGAGTGGTCGGGAAGTGGAATAGTTTGGGAAGCGATGTAGTAGAGGCAGGTTCCATACATAGCTTTAAGAAGAGGTATGATAAAGCTCATGGCGCAGGGAGAGTGACCCAGTAGCGGCCAGTGAAGAGGCGGGGCCAGGAGCTGTGACTCGACCCCTGCAACCACAACTAGGTGAGTACACACACACACAAACACAAACATAAACACACACACACACACACACACACTACACAACACCATATTACCACATCACTCCTCTTCCTCCTTCCACAGAATACGCACAATTTCTACCCCACCGGAGACAATGGTAGACCTGGGAGGCAGCAGCTGGAGACATCCACACTGAGAGTAAGAGGCTGATGCCTGAGAGGGAGAGAGCAGGGAACGAAGAAGGGAGGGAGAAAAGTGGGAGATAATATGGAAGGAGCGGCTGAGGTGTTACGCTGAGAGGGGCCAGGTGAACACGCCCTGGTAATCTTAGACCAGCGCAGGATTCGAACTTGCCCGCTCTGCTTCAAGGTACACAGTACTTACACCACACAGCCATACCCCAGATAAGTATGGAACTTATGGGAAACAACATCTGGCGTCAACTGGGTTCCCATACTTATCTGGGACCTGGTTGTGTGGTATAAGTACTGTGTACTCTGATGCAGAGTGCGCAGGTTCAAGTCCTGCTCGGGTCTGAAACTGTAAATAATTTCGCTCGCTCGCGAATTGTTAAGCACACCCAAGTAAGAAGAGAGGTGATAAGAGAGCACTTTCAGGTCATACCACAGGTAAGAGGGCATACAAAGACATAGGTAAGTGGACATACAAGGACACAGGTAAGAGCATAGACCAAGACACAGGTACTTCTGGCTCGGAAGAAGCAGTAAGGTATGGCCCGCAGGTAGGCTTCGCTCGATACAAGCGTCAAGGGTTACCTATCCCCCCCACTCCCTCATTCCGTCCCTCTCTCTCTCTCTCTCTCTCTCTCTCTCTCTCTCTCTCGCATTACTTATTTCAGGTTACACTTGACGGATCATGTCACAGTTGACGGATCATTTCACACTAGACGGATCATGTCACGCTAGACGGATCATGTTACACTTGATAGATCATGCCACATTTGACAGACTACTCCAAAATTGACAGATTATGCCACATCTAACAGAGCATGCGACTCTTAGTGGCTACTGACAATATGCTGTGGGTCGATGTACTATGTACAGTACCTTTAGTGGATGCTACACGGTATTAAGACACTCAGGCTGATGAGTAAAAAACATGTACAGTACTAAGATATCTTTATTGTCGAAATGTTTCGCCCGTGCATCAGGCTTCTCCAGTTGAATACAGGCGATCATGAAGAGGTCATTTTGAGGTAGCTTCAAATATTGCTTGGATAAATACATGAATGTGAAGGGCTGGATATGAGTGAGACTTGCACAACATTAGTAGGATTATCAAAGCTTATTCCTTGGGTAGCTTTGAAAATGGGCTTGAAAATATTTCGTCAGAGGGTCACCCTGCCTCGGTGGGAAACGGCCGACGTGTCAATATGTATGTATGAGTGTGTGTGTGTGTGTGTGTGTGTGTGTGTGTGTGTGTGTGTGTATTAGGAAGAATGGTAGTGCATGGAAAGGCCGGTAGGCCTGGTGCAGTGCTCTGCTACCCCGGAATATTGATATGAGGACTGAGTTAATCAAGTGTATTAGCCAGAGGTGTGGTAACAACTAGGTATATGATAACAACAAGACGAGGAAGATGACACGTGAGCAAACACTTAAGATATTATATTATAAAACATTTTGTTCCTGGGACCTCGTTCATTCCTATGATACACATGGTACATGAAACACAGTATATAAAGCCAACGCTCACGTCAGGTGATTGAGAGCAAATACACATGACGTAGGGGTAACCCAGGCACTGCTTGCATTAGCCAAAGGAAAGCTGAAGACCACCTCATGAACTGGAGAGACGTCCAGCAAGTCTTAATCGAACTTCAGTTAAGGTGACTGCTTATTGAAAAGACGGCAGGTACCATCAAGTGAAGTACATGTGACCAAGAGGGATAACTGAGACCAAGACGAGGCAACTAAGACCAGGTAGTGGAAAGAACTTTTGATTTATATGAACCTTGCACAGTTTAAATAATTATATTTGAATGATAAATTAGTGTATTAATATTTTTATCACTAATATGTACTTTAAATTAATGTTTTTCATTTTCATTTTTTTATATTTTCATGTATACGTAAAATCCTAAGTATATACTCTAACTGCCGAACCATCTTCCAGAATTTACTAAGAACTGCATGAGCCAACGACCACCACCTACCCTTTCTTTGTTGTTATTCTACAATCAGGTAAGTTAGTAATTAATAAGTTATAGGTAAGTTTACATTAAGGTGAAAATGAGGTCACATGAAGGGGCATTTGAGACCTCCAAATAAGTCATAATTTAAAAGGGCAAATATACAGTTGTCATATTTATATGAGACCTCCAGTGTTAACTCTGTTTTTATGTTATAAGGTATTTCATAAATAATTGCTTCTCTTGCCCACAGGATGTAGTACTCTGAAGGGGACTTGACGAATGCCTTGATAGCACTGTCAAGAGGCACGTCATAAAGAGTCGCAGTGAAACACTGCAGGATGCCTAAGAAGTTTGCACCAGTGCTTCACTTCGAAATGAAGAAACAGCGGTCCAGGTAATCTTTGTCAAAAATGATCTGGGCCAAAGTCAGAGTCATAATAGAGTTTGCTGATAAATATCAATATTGTGTCTTTAATTGTAAATGTTAATGGGTAATATCAGTACTAGGGATGGACGACACCAAAATTTTTTCCTATACTGACACCCAATTTTCGGTTGAAACCGATACTTCCATTTTTTTTTAATTATAGCAACTGTTTAATAAATAAGGGAATGCTTATTGCACAATAAGCCTTCCCTAATAACCTATTTTCTCTAAGATGATAATGTCGATACTGGGTGTCCCGTAGCTAATACAACAAGGGGTCGACACCCGGTACGGGTGGAAACATCAGGACGAGTTTCCTTAAGACACCTGCTGTCCATGTTCACCTATCAGTAAAATAGGTCCCTGGATGTTAGTCGACTGGTGTGGGTCGCATCCTGGGGACAAAACTGACCTAAATTGCCCGAAATGCTCTGCATAACAAGGGCTTTTATATATAGTAGTGTCACTGATGTCAGCTAGGCCTGTATACTTTGTGTATGTACTTGTAGAAATAAAGATTAGTATTATTAAAGGAACTCGTCAATAGTGTGCGTGCGTGTGTGTGTATGTGTGTACGTGCGTGTGTGCGTGCGTGTGTGTGTGTGCGTGGGAGTGTGTGTATGTGTGTACGTGCGTGTGTGCGTGCGTGTGTGTGTGTGTGTGTGTGTGTGTGTGTGTGTGTGTGTGTGTGTGTGTGAACACCTAGAATAGTGAGGTCTCAAATGCCCCACACAAGGAGCAATTGAGATCATTTTTTTATGTATTATTCAAGCAATATAATTATGTAGAGTAAGAAAGCAGAAGCTGGTCAGTTTGTACATTCGTTATCCTTTTATATTATTTTCTAAAATAAAAGACTGAAAATAAACTGAACTTTCCTGACATCTGCATAAACGTGATCAGTCCTCTCTTACCTGACATGAGCCTCGGCTTTATGTAGAGCATTTCAAGTACCTGGTATATCACAGGAGTAAACAAGATCCCAGGACTCAATATTTCCTAATATAATGTTTTAAATGTTTGCTCACATGTCCTTTCCCTCAGCCTGATGTCTCTCCCTGTTTTTGAGTATGATTTGGGCGAGGGGCTAGGTTATATTAAAAGGCCCTCTGCTGTGAAGAATAGTGCCTGTGGTCATAACTGGAGCTGCTTCTAAATACTTTCTGGTGATGTGGTCTTCGTCTACCACGTTGTGTTCAGTCCATAAGATGTGAGACGTGTACCACACAAGTACTGTTTTTCCTTGTTGATGCGGCAACCGTATTTGTCCTCTTTAACGTGATTACCGACTTGGGAGTGAATTAATTTATTGAAATTAATCTGTCCTTCAAATAAGTTAGTTGGGAACTGATGCAATAAGCTTTGAGTAAACAACAGCTACGTCTTTTTATGTAATAACCATATTTTAATAACAGTTTGCAATTATCAAAATCTATATTGTGATAAAAATCACGTGAATAACAAAACACACCACTCTTTGTTTCCCATTCTAACATTCCTTTTGTGTCCATAAACACTACTGTTCAAACATCTTCCTGTTTCTTCCACACATACTTTTCTGGACATTGCAAAGTAGTAAATACACTTATCTCAGTGTTGTTATTGGGTTTACTTTTACCTACTAATTTATTAATTTATTTTATCTATACATACATTAATGCTCGCTCGACGACAAGTGTCTGATTTCTTTCAGTGTTTCACTGTAAGGCAGCACTAAGTATTTAAGTCTCTGGATGTAAGATTCTAAACATTATAACAAGAATATTTTAGTAGCAAAATAATGACTATACTAGAATTTGTATGGGTGACGTCCATTGAGGATGTATTGAACCTTCAAGCAGTTATAAACCATATATTCCAGTGGACAGTTATAAACCATATATTCCAGTGGACAGTTATAAACCATATATTCCAGTGGACAGTTATAAACCATATATTCCAGTGGACAGTTATAAACCATATATTCCAGTGGGCAGTTATAAACCATATATTCCAGTGGGCAGTTATAAACCATATTCCAGTGGGCAGTTATAAACCATATATTCCAGTGGGCAGTTATAAACCATATATTCCAGTGGGCAGTTATAAACCATATATTCCAGTGGGCAGTTATAAACCATATATATTCCAGTGGGCAGTTATAAACCATATATTCCAGTGGACAGTTATAAACCATATATTCCAGTGGGCAGTTATAAACCATATATTCCAGTGGGCAGTTATAAACCATATATTCCAGTGGACAGTTATAAACCATATATTCCAGTGGGCAGTTATAAACCATATATTCCAGTGGGCAGTTATAAACCATATATTCCAGTGGGCAGTTATAAACCATATATTCCAGTGGGCCACTGACAACAATATGATGTTCAACGAGGACAAATTTCAGTTGCTCCGTTATGGAAAACTAGAGAAGTTAAAGGCTAAAACGGAAAATAAGACGAAGTCGAATCATTCAGTAGAGTTGAAGTTCAATGTGACTTGAGAATGATAAGGTTAGACTATCTCGCATACAATGGTCACAACACTTGTTATCGCAAAGACAAGAATAGCCTGGATAACTACATTTAAAACCTAAGATGCCAAGCCAATGATGATTCTTTTCAAGTCACTTGTTCTTGCTGGGGTGGAATATTAACATATACTAACGGCTTCCTTTAAGGCATTTGAAATGGCAGAGCTGGAAAAAGTACACAGAAACTTCACTGCTCATATTAATTCTGTCATGCATCGTAACTACTGGGAACCCTTGAAATCTCTCTACTCTTTGGAACTTAGGCCAGATATACATCATGATGTACACTTTGAAAATTTTGGAGGAATTGGTTCCAAACCTGCCCAGTGAAATAACTCCATATAAAAAGCAAGGGGCTTGGCAAACGGTGCAAAATACCTCCAATAAAAAGCTGGGGCCCAATGGGTACACTAAGAGAACTTAATAAGTGTAAGGAGATTCCAAATTAGACTTCAGCGTAATGTAAATCTCTGAAAATATTACATACTCGTATTTTAGATATTTCTTCTATATAGCTAAATTGGACGCATTTAAAGCTCTTATAAAAGGAGAGGAGCTTACGACGACGTTTCGGTCCGACTTGGACCATTTACAAAGTCACAGTGTAACTTTGTAAATGGTCCAAGTCAGACCGAAACGTCGTCGTAAGATCCTCTAATTTTATATGTGCGGGTTGTGTGTGTATTGTTCCAGTCACGGTATTGTGCCTTTTTTTGTTATTTAAAGCTCTTATTAATATATATAGATTTTTTCAACATGTTAGTCATGACATTAGAAATGGTGTACGGTATGTATGAGCTCTAGTACGGTATGTATGAACTCGAGTACGGTATGTATGCGCTCTTTATACAGTTGTCTTAAGAGTTCTACCTAACCTGTTCATTAGAACATCAAGGAAAGACAACTTACCTTCGGTTTTTCATTCATATTTGAATCTGACGTAAAGTTCCAATCATTTATATAATCGTAGAAGGTATCAAAATGGTTACCCTCTGGCAACACTGAGAGAATGTCATGTACATTCCTCAAGCGCTGAAGCGTACACAACAGGGCCGAAAGAAACAAGGAAAGATGCACTTAATTACTTACCTAGTATAAGAAGGACGAGGAGGAGTGTCCCAAGACGGGCCTCTAGCATCCTGGTGATGTGAAGGAGGCCAGAAGATGATGCTGATTTTAATATGTAGAGGAGATGAAGCTGTGTGTCACGCAGGCACACACAGCTAAGCCAGCCAACCAAGCCAGTTCGCCTGCCTCTCAGTTAGTAACGTCATCTATCTCTCTATCAAGCACACTTTATCCAGCAGTTTACGGCAATTTTTTATCTCTGTTGAATTTGAATTAAAAAAAAATTCAATCAATAACAACACCACATTATCAACGCGTATTACATTTCAAAATATATATACACACACATTTATATCTATATACAGGCAGATCTCTCACTATTTATATATTTATATATATATTTATATATAAATATATACATTCACTCGGCACTTTCGATTTCTCAGATTACAACTGATCAACCCGCGGCAACACTCGCACGAACACTGTAACAAGCGTGCTAGCACCTTCCTTGCTAGTCTAGTTTCCGCCACTGTGGGAGCTTCAGTGGTAGTTACGGTAGATGGGCCATAGTTTCCGCCGGTATTGAAGCTTCAGTGGTAGTTATGGTAACCAGACTATAAAATCCGGTGGCCAAGCTTCATGGGTAGTAACGTAGGCCGGTTGCAGTTTCCGGTAGTCTCTTTCTTTCCGGTGGTCAACGAGTTATTTTCAACACTGTGGAAACTTTAAAAGTAGTTACGCTGGCTCATCCTTTGTTTCAGGTTGTCAAGACGTCGTTTCCAGCACTTACGAAACTGCAGCAGTAGTCACTCTGACTTACCCGAGGACGTAGTTAGCCCAAAACATTAATCACGGACCGACACATCATCTGCAAGGATAGAAAGTTACTTTGAGAAATATTAAACAAGTTAGTTGATTAAAACTATAAATATACCCGGAGAGAGAGAGAGAGAGAGAGAGAGAGAGAGGAGAGAGAGAGAGAGAGAGAGAGAGAGAGAGAGAGAGAGAGAGGACTTAAAACCACACAAACTATAAAAAAGAGATGAAAGTCATGTTAATCAATGTCTTGACACGTGTGAGCTAAGTCGGAGATACAGAAAACGATATATATCTGTCGTAATATAAAAAAAATGTATTTTATAATAACTCACCAAACTAAATTGGTTTGTATAATCGGTTACTAGTGTTGAATAATGTTTATGGATGTACCAGTGTTTGTATAATGTTTGTGGGTGTACAAGTAAGTTGTATAATATTTTTGGGCGTACTATAGTGATGTATCGGATATCCGCATCCGCATCCGCGGAACATCCGCACAATTTCTTACATCCGCATTCGCAAAATAAGTAAGACATCCTCATACACATCCGCATCCGCGGATATCTAAATTTTCAATACGATACATCTCTAGTGTACTAAGTACAAAAAAAACTACTTGCCCAAATTTTAAGTTTCATTCCAGTTTCCTGCTTCTAAACATTACTAACTTCCCACTCGACTCTGGACCTGACGCTCCATACTCACCTGCACTGCTGATGGGTACACTCTTATTATATTAACATGCTCTCTCATTTTTGTATCTGCTGAAGAGGACTCCAGTTGGGGTCGAAATAACCAGACAGCTTTATCTTTCGTGTTTCTGTCTCCATATGGTCATTACTTAGCACTAACAAGTGTACATTACACCTTTTTATGTATTCATTATACATACACACACACACACACACACACATATATATATATATATATATATATATATATATATATATATATATATATATATATTCTTCTTTCTACAAATGGTTTCCACAGGCGGGTTGGCCCAAGAGAAAAACAAAAGTTTATCTTTTAACTTTAGTAATGTATACAGGAGAAGGGTTATTAGCCCCTTGTTCCCGGCATTTTATATATAAACCCTTTCTCCTAAAGTTGCTAAAGTTGAAAAGAGAAACTTTTGTTTTTCTTTTGGGCCACCCTGCCTCGGTGGGAAACGGCCGATTTGTTGAGTTGGTTAACTTCCTTTATATATATATATATATATATATATATATATATATATATATATATATATATATATATATATATATATCGTGCCGACTAGGTAAAATTGGTCAATTAACAAGAACTCATTTAAAATTAAGTCCTTTCTAAAATTTTCTCTTATATATTTAAAGATATATTTTTTTCTTTTATGTAATACAAAAATTAATGATTTTGTACCAAAAGAACCTTAGGTAACTTATCTAACCAACTAAATATATTTTATATAAGTTTACAATAATTTAAGTCACAAACCCTTAAGTCACACAAGGCCCTGGGAATGCAAGGCAATCAAATTTCATCCGAGAAAGGAGAGGGGTTGCTCCAACTCCATGGAAGAAGAGCCGTTGTCCAGCCTCGACACATTTACCTTGAAAGGTACCAGGAGAAGCTTTAAGTTAAGCTTTGCCCTGGTACTGCTAGCCATTTGTGTGAAGCTAAAACACAGTTGGATTAACCGGAGTTACCACTGCCTGAGCTTGTAATCACCTTAGTACATTTGATATTTCTATGTGGGATCATCTATTAAAATGTACGTCTAGCCGCTGGTACACCACTCACATGTATTTTGTAACAATTAAGTATTCTAGCCTGTGTGTGTGGTTACAGGGGTCGAGTTATAGCTCCTGGCCCCGCCTTTTTACTGATCGCTATTAGGTCGTCTTTCTCTTATGTGCTGGTTATTTGTGTAATATACTCACGAAGTTTTGTTTACAGGGGTTGAGACTCAGCTGCTATTATATCTTGTCTTGAGGCTAATTGTTGAGGTTTACTTCCACCGCTGCCTCATCCAAGTCATCCCAACTTTTAACTACAGTGTGACACAGTGAGACTAAAGAAATACATCTTTACTTTCCTATGGTTCATCTGTGTCTTCAGGTTTCATGCGTGTCTTCTTACCTCTCCGAAAAGGTTGCAAGGTTCGGTTCCTTCAACCTTTTCTCCACATACTACATTCCTCTGTCATGGTACTATTCTGGTTGTGGATATTCAGGCCTTTTCTAGATTCTTTTCACTTTCTATACCAAGTATGATTTGCATACTGCATACTTAAGTGACTGGCCTAACATATGCTGTATGCAGTGTTCTGAAGGCTCCTTTATTCAAATACCTTAGGTACTAGGTTTGTTAATCTTGCATATGTTGTTTCCATTATACGGTTTTTATGTAATTCTGGTGATATACTTGTGTTATATTCACCCCCAGCTCCTTTTCAGTCCGATATTTTTCAGTTTTTCAATGACCATACTGTACTCTGAGTCCGGTCTGCTCTCACTTTCTCAAATTCGCACGATCTTTCATTTCTTCGAGTTGAATTCAAGAAGTCCCTTGTTTGACCACATCTATAGTGTGCGTGTGTGTGTATTACGTAGAGAATATTTTACAAAAAAAAAACGCTCCATATATAATGTCATTTTTTGTGTTTAGTTCTGAAACCGGACGCGTATTATTCCTGGTCAGTCATAGTGGCCAGGAGAGGAGAGTGAGGTGTGTGTGTGCAGTTTATGGAGCGCGCACCTGCAGCAAGATGTTCTAGACATCACGGTTTATTTTTGCAGTGATGGTGTTTTTGTTTTTTTATAAGTTTATACCATAGGCTATTTTATTGTTTTAAGTTCTCTCATGTTTACATGTAAGGCCCTAGTGTACAAAGGCCTGTTTAAGTTTTGGGAGAGTACTGTATGGTGTTTTTGCCTGCTGGTAGACACCGGCAGAAGGAGGGGGGGGGTTAACTGGAGTGTGGTGATGTTGGGATGTGGTAAAATACGTCGTATGTTGTGTACTATTAATATATTTTTGTAAATGTGAGTTTTTGTGTTCTTCCTCATAATATATTGACCATTTAAATTTATGCTTCATAATCTGTATGAAGGTATATGCTGGCCCTAGAGTGGATTTTTTTTTCTATTTTAAATAATATAAACGACCCTAGACTAGGCAGGTCGTTAACCCTTTAGGAGCCACGACTTTTAATTCCGTTACGCAGTCAAAAAGAATAAGTGTGTGTATGTATGTGTGTATGTATATAGTGTGTCTACTGTGTGTTGGGTGAGTGTCGGCCGCTCACGCGTAGTATTTTGTATGTGTGTGTGTGTGTGTGTGTGTGTGTGTGTGTGTGTGTGTGTGTGTGTGTGTGTGTGTGTGTGTGTGGTAACAAGAAATATAAACATTTAACAATGAACATAGTCGTCGGGACAAACGTGATCAGAGTTGTACCAGAAGTTTCTCCACTGAAGAAAATCCGAATACATTTCTAGAGCGAGATTTTTAAACTTGGAAAGTGTTTGCTCTTAAAACATGATGGCATATAGTTTTCAGGCCAAAACAAATTAACTTTGTATTTCTTTCCATGAGGAAATTCGAACATTTCGTCGGGGATTTTATTCCGTGTTGTTTATAAAACCACAGAAGCAGTTTGTTTAGCTTTCAAGTAACTTTTTACCGATATATCAAAAGTTTTTTTTTATACGAAATTCGGGAGAACTTACAAGGCCTTCAACCTATGCCGGCTGCAGGCCACATTCTGCCATGCCACTTGACTTGCGCTGGCACTTAGGCCAACCACTTCACTCGAATCAAAAGGAGTTGGTATTGGTGGTCTCTCAGGGTAAGCTCTCCCCACTGGCGCCGCCGCCACCACCTCACGTCCCACCTCGCCCGCGTCTGCAGGCACACTGACTGACCCTCCGCGACCCACTCAAGCACTCACACAGACACAGACACACACACAGACGCACACACAGACACACACACACACACACACACACACACACACACACATACTAAGGGGTATGTCCTACGAGGAGAGGTTAAGGGAAATCGACCTGACGACACTGGAGGACAGGAGGGTTAGGGGGGACATGATAACAACATATAAGATACTGAGGGGAATTGACAAAGTGGATAGAGACAGAATGTTCCAGAGATGGGACACAGCAACAAGGGGACACAGTTGGAAGTTGAAGACTCAGATGAATCACAGAGATGTTAGGAAGTATTTCTTCAGTCACAGAGTGGTCGGAAGTGAATAGTTTAGAAGTGATGTAGTGGAGCAGGCTCCATACATAACTTTAAGAAGAGGTATGATAAAGCTCATGGCGCAGGGAGAGTGACCCAGTAGCGGCCAGTGAAGAGGCGGGGCCAGGAGCTATGACTCGACCCCTGCAACCACAACTAGGTGAGTACACACACACACATATATATATATATATATATTCTTTCTTTCAACACGTCGGCCGTTTCCCACCGAAGCAGGGTGGCCCCAAAAAGAAAAAACGAAAGTTTCTCCTTTTACATTTAGTAATATATACAGGAGAAGGGGTTACTAGCCCTTGCACCCGGCATTTTAGTCGCCTCTTACGACACGCATGGCTTACGGAGGAAGAATTCTGTTCCACTTCCCCATGGAGATAAGAGGAAATAAGAACAAGAACTAGTAAGAAAATAGAAGAAAACCCAGAGGGGTGTGTGTATATACATATGCTTGTACATGAATGTGTAGTGTGACCTAAGTGTAAGTAGAAGTAACAAGACATACCTGAAATCTTGCATGTTTATGAGACAGAAAAAGACACCAGCAATCCTACCATCATGTAAAACAAATGCAGGCTTTCGTTTTACACTCACTTGGCAGGACGGTAGTACTCTCCTGGGCGGTTGCTGTCTACTCAACCTACTACCTAGAGTATATATATATATATATATATATATATATATATATATATATATATATATATATATATATATACAAAACACACATACATACACAAACACACATGTAGTGGAGGCAGGATGCATACATAGCTTTAAGAATAGGTACGATAAAAGCTCTTGGAGCAGGGAGAGAGTGGACCTAAACGACAAGCGACGACGCGGGGAGAGGAGCTGTGACTGGACCCCTGCAACCACAAAAAGGTGAGTATACAGTGTTCCTGATATACGTGAATTACCTACCATAGGGGACTGAGTCGTGTGTGCCACTGTTTGTTGGTAATATAAAATTAGTGACATGAATAAGAACAGGAGAGGACAGCGATAAACTTTGGAGAACCCTCAACGGACTGATGTGGTTTAAGAAGTGGTTTCTCGAGTTCAATCCAAGCAAATGTAAGGTTATGCGCTTTGGAGGACAGGACAGACCGGACACAGTAGAGCATGGGAGCAGAGAAGCCACAAATATCAAGTTAAAAGGACCTGGTGATGAATATAACAACTAACATATCGCCATAATTGCACATAAACCGTATAACAGCAGCGGCATATGGAAGATTAGTAAACCTCAGAATAGTATTTAGGAACTTGAATAAAGAATCATTCAAAACCTTAAACACGACATATGTTAGGTAAATCATTGAGCATGTGGCCCCAGCATGAAGCCCACACTGAGAGGAATGCATTATAAGGAGAGGTTGGAATTCTACGTAGTAATTATACCCCCATAATGACAAGAGGGTATAATTACTACGTACAAAACCTTAAAGAGGAATTGATATTATAATAAGGACAGATTTTTTGGAATTAGAGGTCCGGGATCAAAGGGAAGAGGCAGGTGAAAACTGAAACAGATGAGTCATTGAGATGTAATAAAGTATTTATTTAGTTTCACGGTGGCTGAAAAGTGGAATGACTTGGATTAGGTAGTGGTGAAGGCAAACTTAATACACAGCTTCAAGAGTAAATATGATAAGACCCAAGAGACCAGAAGTCAATGATGCCGATCGAAGTGCTCTAGGAAACGGGGCCAGTAGCTAAGTATCGACTCCCGCAAACATAAATCGGCGAGTACACAAAACAAGCCAGGTATCTATCGCCAAGTGCCTTTGACTACCAGTAACTAATATTAACGCCTGGCTGACTCTATGCGTTAATCATTCACTCATTCATACTGTGTCTCACTCACTTCATCCGACTCTCGTCACTCACTATCTTCCCTCTCTCCCTTCCAATGATTCTTCTCTCGTTCATCCTTTTCCTTCGATCATTTTTCCTCATTCACTTCTTTCGGCCATCGCCCCTTCTCTCCCTCACTACCAGTAACACATTTTGGATATGCCAAATACGAGTAAGAAATACTTAAAAACAATCTAGCTGATATATAATATGAGAAGGGATTTTAAGTAACCACAGGCAACAACCTAAAGTATAATAAACAGTGCATCCGGGAGCAGTAAAAGTAGCAAAATATTTGGTTTCTTGATTACAAACTTGAAGTACAAAACGTGAGAAACAAACATATCATCATTATCAAACATATCATCATTATCAAACTTATTATCATCATTATCAAAAGTATGAAGACTCAGATTTTATTATTTTAATTATGGGGAGGCGCTAGACCCGTAAGAGGTCATACAAGGCAAGAAATGGGAGTCAATCAGGATCGATTCATGAAAAGAGATGACAGGTCCGCTGCCTGGATTCAACAACCCCTTGAGAGGAGAAAAACTTGGCCACAACCTCCACTACACAACTTGGCCACAACCTCCACTACACAACTTCGCCACAACCTCCACCACACAACTTGGCCATAACCGCCACCACACAACTTCGCCACAACCTCCACTACACAACTTGGCCACAACCTCCACTACACAACTTGGCCACAACCTCTACCACACAACTTGGCCACAACCTCCACCACACAACTTGGCCACAACCTCCACTACACAACTTGGCCACAGCCTCCACTACACAACTTGGCCACAGCCTCCACTACACAACTTGGCCACAACCGCCACCACACAACTTGGCCACAACCTCCACCACACAACTTGGCCACAACCTCCACCACGCAACTTGGCCACAACCTCCACCACACAACTTGGCCATAACCTCCATTACACAACTTGGCCACAACCTCCACTACACAACTTGTCCACAGCCTCCACTACACAACTTGGCCACAGCCTCCACTACACAACTTGGCCACAGCCTCCACTACACAACTTGGCCATAACCTCCACTACACAACTTGGCCACAGCCTCCACTACACAACTTGGCCACAGCCTCCACCACACAACTTGGCCATAACCTCCATTACACAACTTGGCCACAACCTCCACTACACAACTTGGCCACAACCTCCACTACACAACTTGGCCACAGCCTCCACTACACAACTTGGCCACAGCCTCCACTACACAACTTGGTCACAGCCTCCACTACACAACTTGGCCACAGCCTCCACCACACAACTTGGCCATAACCTCCATTACACAACTTGGCCACAACCTCCACTACACAACTTGGCCACAACCTCCACTACACAACTTGGCCATAACCTCCACTACACAACTTGGCCACAGCCTCCACTACACAACTTGGCCACAGCCTCCACCACACAACTTGGCCACAACCTCCACTACACAACTTGGCCACAACCTCCACTACACAACTTGGCCACAGCCTCCACTACACAACTTGGCCACAGCCTCCACTACACAACTTGGCCACAACCTCCACTACACAACTTGGCCATAACCTCCATTACACAACTTGGCCACAACCTCCACCACACAACTGGCCATAACTTGACAAGTTTGGCACCAATCAACAGTTGTAATGATTATGCAGATTCGAGGACAAAGACACTGGAATGAGTCTAATTTCAATTGCTCATTCCTCCTCAAATAAATATTGGCTGAGGAAAATACTGCTTCCTGTTTTCCTGAAAATGATCATTTATTCACACACTGATTCATCTTCAATATAGTTTGTTCTTGGGCCGATATCAGTCTGCGTTACGTCTGTATGAAGGTGCGCTGCGTCTGATTATGCTACTTCTGCGTCAACGTGCACTTCGTCTGCTTGAGATACATTCGCGTGAATTGGAACGAGAGCACAGAGCACCATGTGCCTGCATGGTTCAAGCAACATTCATTTTTACCCCTTATAAATAAGGATCAATCTTATACATTCATACACTCTCACACACATTCACGAGGTATTAAACTACAAACCAGTGTCACTGATGTGTATAGTATGCAAAGTCATGGAGAAGATATCAAGGAGGAGAGTGGTGGAGCACCTAGAAAGGAACAAGCTTATAAACGACAACCAGCACGGTTTCATGGAAGGGAAATCCTGTGTCACAAACCTACTGGAGTTTTAAGACAAGGTAACGGAAGTACGACAAGAGAAAGAGGGGTGGGTAGATTGCATTTTCTTGGGCTGCAAGAAGGCCTTCGACACAGTTCCTCACAAGAGATTAGTGCAAAAGCTAGAGGATCAGGCACGCATAACAGAAAAGGCACTGCAATGGATCAGAGAATATCTGACAGGGAGGCAACAACGAGTCATGGTACGTGATGAGGTGTCAGAGTGGGCGCCTGTGACGAGTGGGGTTCCACAGGGGTCAGTGCTGTTTTTGGTATATATGAATGACATGACGGAAGGGATACTCAGAAGTGTCCCTGTTTGCAGATGATGTGAAGTTAATGAGAATTAAATCGGATGAGAATCAGGCAGGACTACGAAGGGATCTAGAAAGGTTGGAAGCCTGGTCCAGCAACTGGCTCCTCGACCATCAACCAGATAACTGCTGCAGCATATGGGCGCCTGGCAAACCTAAGAATAGCGTTCCGATACCTCAGTAAGGAATCGTTCAAGACTCTGTACACCGTGTACGTCAGGCCCATACTGGAGTATGCAGCACCAAGAAATTAGAGAAAGTGCAAAGGTTTGCAACATGACTAGTCCCAGAGCTAAAAGGAATGTCCTACTAAGAAAGGTTAAGGGAAATCGGACTGACGATACTGGAGGACAGGAGGGTTATGGAGACATGATAACGACATGTAAAATACTGCGAGGAATTAACAAGGTGGACAGAGACAGGATGTTCCAGATATGGAACACAGAAACAAGGGGCTACAGTTGGAAGTTGAAGACTCAGATGAGTCAGAGGAATGTTAGGAAGTATTTCTTCAGTCATAGAGTCAGGAAGTGGAATAGTCTGGAAAACGACGTAGTGGAAACAGGAACCAAACATAGTTTTAAGACGAGGTTTGATTAAGCACATGGAGCAGGGAGAGAGGACCTAGTAGCAATCAGTGAAGAGGTGGCCATGAGCTATTAATCGACCCCTGCAACCACAGAGGTGAGTACACACACACGCATATATAAATAGAAATAAATAATATATATATATATATATATATATATATATATATATATATATATATATTATATATATATATATATATATATATATATATATATTTATAATATATAGGAGGTACCACCTCTGGAACTGTCATCCTCATCCTCAGAGAAAAGAATAAACTTACTCAGGAAAACTCAAGGTTCTCCCTGAAGCTGTTTGATAATTTCTCTACACCCCTATATTTTATATAGATTTTATTTAAAGACTATATATATATATATATATATATATATATATATATATATATATATATATATATATATATATATATATATATATATATATATATACGTATATATATATGTCGTGCCGATTAGGTAAAACTTGCTATTTTGGCTTAAATAGCAACGCTCGTCTTGCCATATAAAACAAGCGAAAATTTGTGTATGCAATAATTTCGCAAAAATCTTTCTGAACCTAACGAAAAAAATATATTTAATTGTGTTTGTGTATTATTAAATTATTGTAAATGTATCTAAAATATATTTAGTTGGGTTAGGCCAAATTAAATTGCGCTTGTTATAATAAGGTTAGGTAAGTTTTCTAAGTTTCTCTTGGAATAAAATTAAAATATTTTACATTAACCTAAATGAAAAAAAAATATATCTTTAAACGTATAAAAGAAAATTTTAGAAAGGACTTAATTTTAAATGGGTTATTGCTAATTGACCAGTTTTACCTATTAGGCAGCGAGCATGTATAGTTCCTTTATATAAAGGGAAGGGGGATAAAAGAGAGTGTAAAAATTGGAAGTTGAAGACTCAGATGAGTCAGAGGAATGTTAGGAAGTATTTCTTCAGTCATAGAGTCAGGAAGTGGAATAGTCTGGAAAACGACGTAGTGGAAACAGGAACCAAACATAGTTTTAAGACGAGGTTTGATTAAGCACATGGAGCAGGGAGAGAGGACCTAGTAGCAATCAGTGAAGAGGGGGCCAGGAGCTATTAATCGACCCCTGCAACCACAGAGGTGAGTACACACACACGCATTTATAAATAGAAATAAATAATATATATATATATATATTATATATATATATATATATATATATATATATATATATATATATATATATATATATATATATATATTTATAATATATAGGAGGTACCAACCTCTGGAACTGTCATCCTCATCCTCAGAGAAAAGAATAACTTACTTCAGGGAAAACTCAAGGTTCTCCCTGAAGCTGTTTGATAATTTTCTTACACCCCTATATTTTATATAGATTTTATTTAAAGACTATATATATATATATATATATATATATATATATATATATATATATATATATATATATATATATATATATATATATATATATATATATATATATACGTATATATATATGTCGTGCCGATTAGGTAAAACTTGCTATTTTGGCTTAAATAGCAACGCTCGTCTTGCCATATAAAACAAGCGAAAATTTGTGTATGCAATAATTTCGCAAAAATCTTTCTGAACCTAACGAAAAAAATATATTTCATTGTGTTTGTGTATTATTAAATTATTGTAAATGTATCTAAAATATATTTAGTTGGGTTAGGCCAAATTAAATTGCGCTTGTTATAATAAGGTTAGGTAAGTTTTCTAAGTTTCTCTTGGAATAAAATTAAAATATTTTACATTAACCTAAATGAAAAAAAAATATATCTTTAAACGTATAAAAGAAAATTTTAGAAAGGACTTAATTTTAAATGAGTTATTGCTAATTGACCAGTTTTACCTATTTGGCAGCGAGCATGTATAGTTCCTTTATATAAAGGGAAGGGGGATAAAAGAGAGTGTAAAAATTATAGGGGAATAAGTTTACTGAGTATACCAGGTAAAGTGTATGGCAGGGTTATTATTGAAAGAATTAGAGGTAAGACAGAGAGTAGGATTGCAGATGAGCAAGGAGGCTTTAGAGTGGGTAGGGGATGTGTAGATCAAGTGTTTACAGTGAAGCATATATGTGAACAGTATTTAGATAAAGGTAGAGAAGTTTTTATTGCATTTATGGATTTAGAAAAGGCATATGATAGAGTGGATAGGGGAGCAATGTGGCAAATGTTGCAAGTGTATGGAATAGGTAGTAAGTTACTGAAGGCTGTAAAGAGTTTTTATGAGGATAGTGAGGCTCAGGTTAGGTGTGTAGGAGAGAGGGAGATTACTTCCCGGTAAAAGTAGGTCTTAGACAGGGTTGTGTAATGTCACCATGGTTGTTTAATATATTTATAGATGGGGTTGTAAAGAAGTAAATGCTAGGGTGTTGGGGAGAGGGGTGGGATTAAATTATAGGGAATTAAATGCAAAATGGGAGTTGACACAGTTACTTTTGCTGATGATACTGTGCTTATGGGAGATTCTAAAGAAAAGTTGCAAAGGTTAGTGGACGAGTTTGGGAGTGTGTGTAAAAGTAGAAAGTTAAAAGTGAACATAGATAAGAGTAAGGTGATGAGGGTATCAAACGATTTAAATAAAGAAAAATTGGATATCACATTGGAGAGAGGGATTATGGAAGAAGTAAATGTTTTCAGATATTTGGGAGTTGATGTGTCAGCAGATGGGTTTATGAAGGATGAGGTTAACCATAGAATTGATGAAGGAAAAAGGTGAGTGGTGCATTGAGGTATCTGTGGAGACAAAAACGTTATCCATGGAGGCAAAGAAGGGAATGTACGAAAGTATAGTGGTACCAACACTCTTATATGGGTGTGAAGCATGGGTTGCAAATGCTGCAGCGAGGAGGAGGCTGGAGGCAGTGGAGATGTCCTGTCTAAGGGCAATGTGGTGTAAATATTATGCAGAAAATTCGGAATGTGGAAATTAGGAGAAGGTGTGGAGTTACTAAAAGTATTTGTCAGAGGGTGAAGAGGGTTGTTGAGGTGGTTTGGTCATTTAGAGAGATTGGATCAAAGTAGAATGACTTGGAGAGCGTATAAATCTGTAGGGAAGGAAGGCGGGGTAGGGGTCGTCCTAGAAAAGGTTGGAGGGAAGGGGTAAAGGAGGTTTTGTGGGCGAGGGGCTTGACTTCCAGCAAGCATGTGTGAGCGTGTTAGATAGGAGTGAATGGAGACGAATGGTTTTTGGGACATGACGATCTGTTGGAGTGTGAGCAGGGTAACATTGTGTGAAGGGATTCAGGGAAACCAGTTAATTGATTTAGTTGGACTTGAGTCCTGGAAATGGGAAGTACAATGCCTGCACTTTAAAGGAGGGTCTGAGATAGTGACAGCTGGGAGGGACTTTCTCAGCTGTAGTATCTGAGCTCCTCTGCAAAGACAGTGATTATGTATGAGTGTGGTGAAAGTGTTGAATGATGATGAAAGTTTTTTTCTTTTTGGGGATTTTCTTTCTTTTTGGGTCACCCTGCCTCGGTGGGAGACGGCCGACTTGTTGAAAAAAAATATATATATATATATATATATATATATATATCGACAAAAAATCAAGAGAGACTGTATATAATAATAGAAAAAAACAATAACATTAAACACTTAAAATTTATATATTGTAATATTACTATCAATTTGAGACATGTCTTCAATTCATTAATGACAGGTTTCAAATCTTAAACAAATTGGTCGGATTTGCCTATTTCACTCGGATTTCAGAATCTGATATACAATACTGATACAGAACAAAATATATTTAATTTCCTCCAGGCACATCAAAAAACTCTACTTGTATGCTCTGATCTCTCTCTCTCTCCCCTCTACAGTGAGAGGGGAACTATATGAACTTAAAAGGCAACTTGTAAATTGCAACCTTTTTAATATTAGTATTTTTGCTTCCACGTCAAGTTGACCTACAAACGTGGCAGTCAAGTTATAATTTAATTTATGTCGATCTCAGTTTTAACTTTCACTAACACTCACATAAAATCTTTGCTTTGATATTTCTCACTAGTCTACTTTAATTTCAACTTATTTCAGAGAAGTTAAATGTAACGGCGTTCATATATATATATATATATATATATATATATATATATATATATATATATATATATATATATATATATATATATATATATATATATTTTATATATTATATATAGTATATATAATATATATATATTATATATAATATATATATATATAAAATATATATATATATAATATATATATATATATATATATATATATATATATATATATATATATATATATATATATATATATATGCAAGAAAACACTATGAAATAGAGATTCAAGCGCTTCGACTACTCACATTATCAACGAACTATGATAATGTGAGTAGTCACGAAAGCGCTTGAATTCTCTATTTTTCATAGTGGTTGTCTTGCATATTTTGATATCACCTGTTTACTGTGATCTTTTTGCATATATATATATATATATATATATATATATATATATATATATATATATATATATATTAACACGTCGGCTGTTTCCACACCAAGGCAGGATGACCCAAAAAGAAATAAAAACCTAAATAGAATGAATAAAAACTTTCATTATTCAGCACTTTCACCATCACTTATACATAATCACTGCAGAGGTGCTCAGATACGACAGTTTAGACGTCCCTCCAAACTGCCAATATATATATATATATGTATAAAACACTCAGTGGCCACTTTATTAGATACACCTTTCTAGTACTAGAGTGGGCCCTCATTGCCTCCGGAACCGTCTGAATTTTTCATGACATAGGTTTAACAAGGTGGTGGAAACTTTCTTTACAGATCATGGTTAGCATTGACATGATAGCATCGTGCAGTTGCTGCAGATTTGTCCTACGCCGAATTCTGGCTCTACCATTTGCATGTCACAGCAGAAATCGCGATTCGTCAGATCAGGCGACGTTTTTCAATCTTCAACTTTCCAGTTTTGGTGAGCCTGTGCCCACTGTAGCCTCAGTTTCCTGCTCTTAGCTGACAGAAGTGGGATCCCAGGTAGTGGTCTTCTGTTGCATCCCATCCACTTCAAAGTTCGACGTGTTGTGCGGTCAGCGACGCCTTTCTGAATACTACTGTTGTAACGCATGGTTATTTGACCTTCTGTTACCTTTCTCTCAGCTTGAACCCAATCTAATCATTCTCCACTGACCTCTCTCATTATTAAAACTTCTTCGCCCACAGCACTGTCGCACACTGGATGTTTTGTCTTCCACACCATTTTCTGTAAACTCTAAAGATTGTGAGTGAATATCCCAGGAGATCAGCATCTTCCGAGATACTCACACCACCACGGTCAAGTCACTTCGATCACCTTTCTTCACCATTCTGATCTTCAGTCAGAACAACAACTGACCAACCTGATCGTGTCTGCATGCTTTTAAGCATCAAGGTACTGCAAAGTGACTGGCTTATTATATATTTGCTGATTTGATTATACATATATATATATATATATATATATATATATATATATATATATATATATATATATATATATGTCGTGCCGATTAGGTAAAACTGGTCAATTAGCAAGAACTCATTTAAAATTAAGTCCTTTCTTAAATTTTCTCTTATACGTTTAAAGATATATTTTTCATTTATGTTAATGTAAAATTTATAATTTTGTACCAAGAGAAACTTTGAAAACCTACCTAACCTTATTACAACAAGCGCAATTTAATTTAGCCTAACCAAACTAAATATATTTTAGATACGTTAACATTAATTTAATAATAAACAAACACAATGAAATATATTTTTTCTTTCATTATGTTCAGAATGATTTTTGGAAATTATTGCATACACAAATTTTCACTTGTCTTATATGGCAAGGTGAGCGTTGCTATTTAAGCCAAAATCGCAAGTTTTACCTAATCGGCACGACATATATATATATATATATATATATATATATATATATATATATATATATATATATATATATATATATATATATATATATATATCAACGAACAAGTGGTATTGATCAATAACAACAATGTGGTCACAATAATATAAAATACTGCTCGTTGAGGCTAGTACACCAAACGGGGAGTAGAATGAAATTAGCTCAGAGGCACCCACCACCGTATGTCCTCTGATTACAGTAAAACACCTAGCTCTGTTGGGCGCGTGATTCTTGTAGGATTTGGTGGTCCTGTGGGTTAGAGCGTCATGTGGTTTTCGCTCACCATGAGGCGGGACAAAACAACGTGGTTCGAGTCCTTGACTAGTCGCAGCGTTGTTATTGATCAATACTACTTGTTCGTGATTACAATTATATATATATTTTATATATATATATATATATATATATATATATATATATATATATATATATATATATATATATATATATATATATATATATATATATGCTAGAATTGCAAGAGCAGGCGAAATATTCATAAACACTGATCTCTGGCCGACGGAGACTCGACCCTACGAACCTTGTGACAGGAACGCAGTGCTTTACCGACCGTACCACACTGGACCAATACCTTGGCATCCAGCTCACGCTAGACGTTGATCCAAGGCACCCAGCTTTCAGGCAGGTGGCTTACAGCTTTTCATCTCATCCCCTGCATGCATCGACACAAATAGAGATTTATACAATGCTAGGAATTCGCAAGAGCAGGCGAGTCTCCGTCGGCCAGAGATCAGTGTTTATATATATATATATATATATATATATATATATATATATATATATATATATATATATATATATATATATACTATATGTCGTGCCGAATAGGTAAAACTTGCGATTTTGGCTTAAATAGCAACGGTCTTGCCATATAAGACAAGCGGAAATTTGTGTATGCAATAATTTCGAAAAATCATTCTGAACCTAACGAAAAAAATATATTTCATTGTGTTTGTTTATTATTAAATTATTGTAAACTTATCTAAAATATATTTAGATTGATTAGGCTACATTAAATTGCGCTTGTTATAATAAGGTTAGGTAAGTTTTCTAAGGTTCTTTTGGTACAAAATTATTAATGTTTACATTAACATAAATGAAAAAATATATATATTTTTAAACGTATAAGAGAAAATTTTACAAAGAACTTAATTTTAAATGAGCTCCTGCTAATTGAGCAGTCTTACATATTCGGCACGACATTACACACACACACACACACACACACACCAAATAAGCCGGAACGACGAGTCTGGCTTAATAAGCACTGACAATTTCCGCCGAATAACCCGAGTTAAAACAATTATAAAATAAATCTGCGAAAATCAGTCTGAACATAACGAGAAATATACGTTTCATATAATTCAAGTAATAGTGAACAAACTTAACTAAAATATGCTTAGCAGAATTAGGATAAAATGAATTATATTAAATTAGGTGAGGTTTCTGAGTTAGGTTTGGAGCAAAAAATAAATATTTTTAACCATTTTCAATTAAAAAATTGTCTACTAATCCATAAAATAAAATTTTGAAAAAGTTTAATTTTTTTAGGGCAGCTCAGCCTAACTGAACAATTCGACTTGCGTTTGTGTGTGTGTATGTGTGTGTACTCACCTAGTTGTGGTTGCAGGGGTCGAGTCATAGCTCCTGGCCCCGCCTCTTCACTGGCAGCTACTGGGTCTCTCTCCCTTCGCCGTGAGCCTTATCATACCTCTTCTTAAAGCTATGAATGGATCCTGCCTCAACTACATCGCTTCCCAAGCTATTCCACTTCCTGACCACTCTGTGACTGAAGAAATACTTCCTAACATCCTTGTGATTCATCTGAGTCTTCAACTTCCATCTGTGCCCCCTTGTTGCTGTGTCCCATCTCTGGAACATTCTGTCTCTGTCCACCTTGTCAATTCCTCTCAGTATTTTATATATCGTTATCATGTCCCCCCTATCTCTCCTGTCCTCCAATGTGTGTGTGTGTGTATGTGTGTGTTTGTGTGTGTGTGAGTGTGTGTGTTTTAGAAATGCAATATTATTTACTCAATGCAAATAAATACTACTCAGTACATTAAAATGAAAATGTCGGAGGTAATTATAAATGTTGAGTAACATTAAAATATAGATGAATGGTTCAGAGAACCGACAAGTTGTTAAATTAGACACATATGCAACACTTGGGTATCTTTATTGAGGAAACGTTTCGCCACACAGTGGCTTCATCAGTCCAATACAAAGTAGAAAGTAGTAATAAGGGAGGAGTTTGAGGTAATCAGTTCGGCCTGGAGTCGATGTGTTCAGCCATCAATCTTGAATTAAATACAGCATGGCAATAGAAGTTGCTTATATACTGTAGACAGGTGAGATGAGCGGGGAGGCGGGGTCATGTGGTATCATCCACTAGTCGAGGTATGATACCACTATGACCCCGCCTCCTCCTGCTTCATCTCACCTGTCTACAGTATATAAGCAACTTCTATTTGCCTTATGCTGTATTTAATTCAAGATTGATGGACTGAACACATCGACTCCAGGCCGAGGGACTGATTACCTCAAACTCCTCCTCTTATTACTACTTTCTACTTTGTATTGGACTGATGAAGCCACTGTGTGGCGAAACGTTTCCTCAATAAAGATACCCAAGTGTTGCATATGTGTCTAATTTAACAACATTAAAATAGACAGCTTCCATCCGTGGAATGTACTCGTCGGAAATCACCTTAAGTCGCCTCTGATATAAAAGTCTCCAGTTTGGAGCTGGAATCCATTCTGAAAGTTCGATAGCCAAAGTTTTAAGTCTTATGGATGACCTTTGACCCTGACTGTGGCATATGAAGCCGTGGCCCACAGAGTCCGGCACCAGGTTCTTTTGCTTTACCTGCTACAAGGTCTCCAAACCATTCGTGAGAAAATACACCAGACCATTCGTGAGAAAATACACGCTTGATATTTTGCAATACGCCTCTACCAGACATAAGCAACCAGGTATGTTAATTCAGTTATAGTTGGGTAAGTATACGTACATATAGGCTAATATTCTGTTATTACATTAATTAGGGTAGCGGTAAACCCGTCGGGAAAATGGGAAGCAATTATATTCGATCCGAGGCACCTCCCTAGAGCGATAATAAAAATGATAATTTCTGAAAAAAATTCGAGCGAGTGGAAATTTACGAAGAACAATTCATCAAATATAACACAAATTTATATAAATATATAACAGATGATGATTTTTTGATTTATCAACTCAGAGACCAACAGGGTGGAGCAGAAATTTAAAAGCAATGTCATCAGAATCTCAATTGACCACAAACTTCTTTGTGATCAATCATGGCTTTTCCCAAGCCATACTGTCAGCTGTTTTCTGCAGAGAGAGAGAGAAGAAGGGAGGGTAAATGTAAACAATGGAAGATGGAAATATACTGTACAGAAAAATATACAAGAATAAAAATAAATATATGAGAAAGGTGAAATATAGAGCCAGAAAGAGAGATAGCGATGAAGATACAGACAAGAGAGATAGAGATGGGCGCCACAAACTGGCAAACGCAGCTGTCCAAATCCTCCCTAAATCACGAGGTCATAAACATTAATAACAATTAAGCACTATTAATAACATCAGCAATAAATTAAGCTAGCTCGCTTCTACCTTGACTCGCGATGATTGATGTTCTCAGCATCGCTGCAGCAATATACGTCACTGAATACTGAACAGGTGTTTAACGCAGATGATGTAGCCTAATTAAGGGTGATTCGCTTGTATCAAACGCTGTGAACCTTGATGGAGAATGACTGTGATCGCAGAATGTAATTACAATTTAAAATAATCTACAAACGTGACGATGTAGTAGCAGCTGCAGTAGTATTAATATTAGTATAGACAGAAACTGGCCGATCTCTTTCTGATAGACTTAGGGAGCACAAAAATAGTGTTAGGCTTGCCGACACTAATAATGCTCTTTTCTGTCATGTCAGAGATCACAGTCATCCTATTGATTGGGCTTCTGCTAAAACTGTCTACCCTACGTCCAACTTTCACAGTCGCCGTCTGGTTGAATCCTCCCTTATACACCACTTTCCCTGTATGAATCTTAGCCCTGGCTTTGTCTCTGTAGATGCTTTCCTCTCCCATTACAATGTTAAATGCTCCAAACTTCAGAACACCCGTGACTTAACCTGATTCCGTCTATCTCTTCCCCCTTCCCCTCTTTCTTCTTTCTCCTCTGGGTTTTCTTTCTTTTCTTTTGCCTTGTATTTGTCCTTCTTTATTTTATTTTCATTTTTCCCCCATCTGTGTTCTTGTCCTTACCCTATGCGGGCCGCCAGCTTCATTGCAGTGCTCCTTTCCTAGAATATGACTGACTCCACTACCACTACTACTTCCACTATTACCCCTCCACCACTTTCTTGTGTCCTTCCCTGTCTGCCTGCCTATATATAACCCCTTCCACCTGTCCTTTGCGTTAGTGTGACTTTGTAAATGGTCCAAGTCGGACCGAAACGTCGTCGTAAGCTCCTCTTTTCTATGTGCGGGTTGTGTGTGTATTGTTCCAGTCACGGTATTGTGCCTTTTTTTGTTATTTATAGATAGAAGTAATAGTATAGGGAGTAATAATGGTAGTATTTAAGAGTATGCTGAACGGTATGGCAGATGCAGACTTTAAGAGGAAATAGACACATGTTCAACGTATGGGTATCTTGTTAATTAGACACAATAACAGCTTGGGTATCTTTATTGAGAAACGCACCCACACAGTGGCTTCATCAGTCCAATCAAAAGAAAGTAGTAATAAGGAGGAGTTTGGATCAGTCCCTCGGCCTGGAGTTGTGCCAGTCCATCAATCTAGAGTAAATACACATAAGGCAAATGAGTTGCTTATAGCTGTAGACAGGTGAGATGAGCAGGAGGAGGCAGGTCATGTGGTATCAACCACTAGTCAAGTAGTCCTGTCCAAAGGTTGTGTTGAAGAATCCTTGTATCAAGATCCCAGAGTTGCTGTGTCAGACAGGATGTAGATGAATGGTTCAGAGAACGACAGTTGAAAAGCACTAGCACCTGGGTATCTTATTGAAAAGTTGCACACAGTGGCTTCATCAGTCCAATACAAAAGAAAGTAGTAATAAAGGAGGAGTTTGAGGTAATCAGTCCCTCGGCCTGAGTTGATGTGTTCAGTCCATCAATCTAGAAGTAAATACAACATAAGGCAAATAGAAGTTGCTTATATACTGTAGACAGGTGAGATGAAGCAGGAGGAGGCAGGTCATAGTGGTATCAACCACTAAACTCCTCCTTTTATTACTACTTTCTTTTTTGTATTGGACTGATGAAGCCACTGTGTGGCGAAACGTTTCTCAATAAAGATACCAAGTGTTGCATATGTGTCTAATTTAACAACTTGTCGGTTCTCGAACCATTCATCTACATCCTGTCTGACACAGCAACTTCTTGGGATCTTGATAAAAAGGGGATTCTTCAACATTTGTCCAAACCTTTGACAAGGACTTACTTCGACTAGTGGTTGATACCACTATGACCTGCCTCCTCCTGCTTCATCTCACCTGTCTACAGTATATAAGCAACTTCTATTTGCCTTATGTTGTATTTACTTTAGATTGATGGACTGAACACATCAACCCAGGCCGAGGGACTGATTACCTCAAACTCCTCCTTTATTACTACTTTCTTTTTGTATTGACTGATGAAGCCACTGTGTGGCGAAACGTTTTCTCAATAAAGATACCCAAGTGTTGCATATGTGTCTAATTTAACAACTTGTCGGTTCTCTGAACCATTCATCTACATCCTGTCTGACACAGCAACTTCTTGGGATCTTGATACAAAGGGATTCTTCAACATTTGTCCAAACCTTTGGACAAGGACTTACTTCGACTAGTGGTTGATACCACTATGACCTGCCTCCTCCTGCTTCATCTCACCTGTCTACAGTATATAAGCAACTTCTATTTGCCTTATGTTGTATTTACTTCTAGATTGATGGACTGAACACATCAACTCCAGGCCGAGGGACTGATTACCTCAAACTCCTCCTTTTATTACTACTTTCTTTTTTGTATTGGACTGATGAAGCCACTGTGTGGCGAAACGTTTTCTCAATAAAGATACCCAAGTGTTGCATATGTGTCTAATTTAACAACTTGTCGGTTCTCTGAACCATTCATCTACGTATGGGTATCTTATTGGAAGACGCTGCGCTAACCCGTGGCTTTATCAACTCAATACAATACAGAGATGATATACAAAAACACTAGATAACATAATCAGGACCTCAACCTTGCAGGACTATGATTCATATTAGGAAATCTGTGTATAAGGGATGCTTCAACAATACGACGGCTGTGAAGGATAGAAGTATGATAGACAGGTTTGGCAGAGGACCAGTCAATAGGATGACTGTGATCCCTAACATGTTATGTTATACACGGCTTTCCTAGTATGAATCTTAGTATTAGCTTTGTCTCTGTAGATGCCTTCCTTTCTCCCTGCAAAACTAGACAGTTGGCAGTGTCCATTGTCCCAGGTGTTGCATGTGTCTAATGCTCATCAATACTGTATGACATTATTGTAATGAAGTAGACAGAAAAACAGCAATGGAAATGATACTGTATACTTAGCACTTCCAACTTGAGCTATTAACAGAATCGGCTAAAAACTCCAGACGAGGCGAAATATAGAGCAGTCTCGTTTCAAAAAAAATTCCTGTCTTCATGTAATTAGTAGTATCTTTAGTAGTTGTAATAATTGGCAGTTTTGGTTATATGAGTTAAAGACGTAGTAGTTGTAGCATCAGTGGTGTAGTAGTTGGTAGCATCAGTAGTGTAGTAGTTGTAGCATCAATGATGTAGTAGTTGTAGCATCAGTAGTGTAGTAGTTGTAGCATCAGTGGTGTAGTAGTTGTAGCATCAGTGGTGTAGTAGTTGTAGCATCAGTGGTGTAGTAGTTGGTAGCATCAGTAGTGTAGTAGTTGTAGCATCAATGGTGTAGTAGTTGTAGCATCAGTGGTGTAGTAGTTGTAGCATCAATGGTGTAGTAGTTGTAGCATCAGTGGTGTAGTAGTTGTAGCATCAGTGGTGTAGAAGTTGTAGCATCAATGGTGTAGTAGTTGTAGCATCAGTGGTGTAGGTTGTAGCATCAATGGTGTAGTAGTTGTAGCATCAGTGGTGTAGTAGTTGTAGCATCAGTAGTGTAGAAGTTGTAGCATCAATGGTAGTAGTTGTAGCATCAGTGGTGTAGTAGTTGTAGCATCAGTGGCGTAGTAGTTGTAGCATCAGTATTGTAGTAGTTGTAGCATCAATGGTGTAGTAGTTGTAGCATCAGTGTTGTAGTAGTTGTAGATCAGTGGTGTAGTAGTTGTAGCATCAGTGGTGTAGAGTTGTAGCATCAGTGGTGTAGTAGTTGTAGCATCAGTGGTGTAGTAGTTGTAGCATCAGTGGTGTAGTAGTTGTAGCATCAGTGTGTAGTAGTTGTAGCATCAGTGGTGTAGTAGTTGTAGCATCAGTGGTGTAGTAGTTGTAGATCAGTAGTGTAGAGTTGTAGCATCAGTGGTGTAGTAGTTGTAGCATCAGTGGTGTAGTAGTTGTAGCACAGTAGTGTAGTAGTTGTAGCATCAGTGGTGTAGTAGTTGTAGCATCAGTAGTGTAGTAGTTGTAGCATCAGTGAGATGTAGTAGTTGTAGCATCAGTGGTGTAGTAGTTGTAGCATCAGTAGTGTAGTAGTTGTAGCATCAGTGTGTAGTAGTTGTAGCATCAGTAGTGTAGTAGTTGTAGCATCAGTGGTGTAGTAGTTGTAGCATCAGTAGTGTAGTAGTTGTAGCATCAGTAGTGTAGTAGTTGTAGCATCAGTAGTGTAGTAGTTGTAGCATCAGTAGTGTAGTAGTTGTAGCATCAGTAGTGTAGTAGTTGTAGCATCAGTGGTGTAGTAGTTGTAGCATCAGTAGTGTAGTAGTTGTAGCATCAGTAGTGTAGTAGTTGTAGCATCAGTGGTGTAGTAGTTGTAGTATCAGTAGTGTAGTAGTTGTAGTATCAGTAGTGTAGTAGTTGTAGCATCAGTAGTGTAGTAGTTGTAGCATCAGTGGTGTAGTAGTTGTAGCATCAGTGGTGTAGTAGTTGTAGCATCAGTGGTGTAGTAGTTGTAGCATCAGTGGTGTAGTAGTTGTAGCATCAGTGGTGTAGTAGTTGTAGCATCAGTAGTGTAGTAGTTGTAGCATCAGTAATGTAGTAGTTGTAGCATCAGTGGTATAGTAGTTGTAGCAGTAGTGCGGGTGGTTGTATTAGCATAGGCAGCAAAAGTAATAAAACAGTTATATGCGATAAAATCATAGCCGGAAGCTAACTGGTGTACCAAGGGATCATGAATATGCATAAAATGTATATACCAGTATCTCTCCACAAAGTATATTGTGTCAAGTCCAGTGAAGCTCTTAATATACTGCAGAGTATCTCTCTCACTCTCTCTCTCTCTCTCTCTCTCTCTCTCTCTCTCTCTCTCTCGCTGCTGGCTTCCCTTTCCTGACCGTCACTGGGACAATTTCCTCAAGCCACAGTGTATGAATTACATAATACTTTAAACAAATACAGTAAGTAATATTCCCCTGAAAATATGCAATCCAGTATATTAAGAGTGAAGTTTACTAGAGAGGTAACATTCCCTTCAAGTGTTTGTGTCTTGATAAAAACGAGGATCCCGGTCCAACGAATTGCAAGTGCATTTTACCAATCAACACTTGATATAAAAAACAAAACAAAAAACTTTTTGATAAAAAAAACAAGTGGATGCACTTCATGACGATCTTGTTGTGTTGCAGTGTGTGAGAGATGTGAGCTTGTGTTATGTTAAATAGCAGCTCTTTCATGCACTGTGTGAGAGATGTGAGCTGATGTAATGTTAAATAGCAGCTGTTACATGCACTGTGTGAGAGATGTGAGCTGGTGTTATGTTAAATAGCAGCTCTTTCATGCACTGTGTGAGAGATGTGAGCTGGTGTTATGTTAAATAGCAGCTTTCATGCACTGTGTGAGAGATGTGAGCTGGTGTAATGTTAAATAGCAGCTCTTTCATGCACTGTGTAGAGATGTGAGCTTGTGTTATGTTAAATAGCAGCTTTACATGCAACTGTGTGAGAGATGTGAGCTGGTGTTATGTTAAATAGCAGCTCTTTCATGAGTGTGAGAGATGTGAGCTGGTGTAATGTTAAATAGCAGCTTTTCATGCAGTGTGAGAGATGTGAGTTGGTGTATATGTTAAATAGCAGCTGTTCATGCAGTGTGAGAGATGTGAGCTGGTGTAATGTTAAATAGCAGCTCTTTCATGCACTGTGTGAGAGATGTGAGCTGGTGTTATGTTAAATAGCAGCTGTTTCATGTAGTGTGTGAGAGATGTGAGCTGGTGTTATGTTAAATAGCAGCTGTTTCATGCACTGTGTGAGAGATGTGAGCTGGTGTAATGTTAAATAGCAGCTGTTACATGCACTGTGTGAGAGATGTGAGCTGGTGTAATGTTAAATAGCAGCTCTTTCATGCACTGTGTGAGAGATGTGAGCTGGTGTTATGTTAAATAGCAGCTGTTACATGCACTGTGTGAGAGATGTGAGCTGGTGTTATGTTAAATAGCAGCTGTTTCATGTAGTGTGAGAGATGTGAGCTGGTGTAATGTTAAATAGCAGCTGTTTCATGCAGTGTGAGAGATGTGAGTTGGTGTTATGTTAAATAGCAGCTGTTTCATGTAGTGTGAGAGATGTGAGCTGGTGTAATGTTAAATAGCAGCTGTTTCATGCACTGTGTGAGAGATGTGAGCTGGTGTTATGTTAAATAGCAGCTGTTTCATGTAGTGTGAGAGATGTGAGCTGGTGTAATGTTAAATAGCAGCTGTTTCATGCAGTGTGAGAGATGTGAGCTGGTGTTATGTTAAATAGCAGCTGTTTCATGCAGTGTGTGAGAGATGTGAGCTGGTGTAATGTTAAATAGCAGCTGTTTCATGCAGTGTGAGAGATGTGAGCTGGTGTTATGTTAAATAGCAGCTGTTTCATGCAGTGTGAGAGATGTGAGCTGGTGTTATGTTAAATAGCAGCTGTTTCATGCAGTGTGAGAGATGTGAGCTGGTGTTATGTTAAATAGCAGCTGTTTCATGCAGTGTGAGAGATGTGAGCTGGTGTATGTTAAATAGCAGCTGTTTCATGCAGTGTGAGAGATGTGAGCTGGAGTTATGTTAAATAGCAGCTGTTTCATGCATGTGTGAGAGATGTGAGCTGGTGTTATGTTAAATAGCAGCTGTTTCATGCAGTGTGAGAGATGTGAGCTGGTGTTATGTTAAATAGCAGCTGTTTCATGCAGTGTGAGAGATGTGAGCTGGAGTTATGTTAAATAGCAGCTGTTTCATGCAGTGTGTGAGAGATGTGAGCTGGTGTTATGTTAAATAGCAGCTGTTTCATGCAGTGTGAGATATGTGAGCTGGTGTTATGTTAAATAGCAGCTGTTTCATGCAGTGTGAGAGATGTGAGCTGGTGTAATGTTAAATAGCAGCTGTTTCATGCACTGTGTGAGAGATGTGAGCTGGTGTTATGTTAAATAGCAGCTGTTTCATGCACTGTGTAAGAGATGTGAGCTGGTGTTATGTTAAATAGCAGCTGTTTCATGCAGTGTGTGAGATGTAAGCTGGTGTTATGTTAAATAGCAGCTGTTTCATGCAGTGTGAGAGATGTGAGCTGGTGTTATGTTAAATAGCAGCTGTTTCATGCAGTGTGAGAGATGTGAGCTGGTGTTATGTTAAATAGCAGCTGTTTCAAGCAGTGTGAGAGATGTGAGCTGGTGTTATGTTAAATAGCAGCTGCTTCATGCAGTGTGAGAGATGTGAGCTGGTGTAATGTTAAATCTAACCTAACCTAGTCTAACCTAATTTAAACTAACCTACCCTAACCTAACGTAGTATTAAACCTGATTACCTCGCCTACACACTCCTTCCTTCCCTTTACGGGTTTGGCGCTTATCGGGAATTTAATATTTGAGGTAATATGAAACTTACTTCTCCACCATCATCCCATCATCCCTCTCACTCTTTAATATCCTCTCCAATATTTTTATTCTCTATGCTTCTCCCCATTGTCCTCCCCTCTCTCTTTTCCTAGTTCTCTCCATTACCCTTCCCTCTCCTTCCTCCCTGGTTCTTCCCATTACCCTTCCCTCTCTCCTTCCTCCCTGGTTCTTCCCATTACTCTTCCCTCTCTCCTTCCTCCCTTGTTCTTCCCATTACCCTTCCCTCTCTCCTTCCTCCCTGGTTCTTCCCATTACTCTTCCCTCTCTCCTTCCTCCCTGGTTCTTCCCATTACTCTTCCCTCTCTCCTTCCTCCCTTGTTCTTCCCATTACCCTTCCCTCTCTCCTTCCTCCCTGGTTCTTCCCATTACTCTTCCCTCTCTCCTTCCTCCCTGGTTCTTCCCATTACTCTTCCCTCTCCTTCCTCCTGCTCTTCCATTACCCTTCCTCTCTCCTTCCTCCGGGTTCTCTCCTTCTTTCCCTCTCTCCTTCCTCCCTGGTTCTTCCCATTACTCTTCCCTCTCTCCTTCCTCCCTGGTTCTTCCCATTACTCTTCCCTCTCCTTTTCCTAGTTCTCCTCTTCACTCTCAGTTCTCTCCTCTTTCCCTAGTTCTTGTCGACCACCATTTGTCGCTCTTCAGGCGGGTTCCGCTCTAAGAATTTTTCGTTGATTTCCTGTCCGTCAAAGATCCTGACTTGAAGGACATGTTACCAGGACACTTGAAGGACATGTTACCAGGACACTTGAAGGACATGTTACCAGGACACTTGAAGGACATCTACCAGGACACTTGAAGGACATCTCACCAAGACACTTGAAGGACATCTCACCAAGACACTTGAAAAATATCTAACCGATGCTTGAATCATATCTCACCAAGACACTTGAAGTACATCACACAAATACATTTCACCAGGAGACTTGTGCCAGATGCCTCACAGTGATACATGCATGAGTTTAAAAAAGAATTCCACACTAATATATTGCAGAAATATTAATAAGAGTTTGACGCTGATACATCCCCTTCAGGTTCAATTATTTGCACCGACTTTAACACAGTTTCTACCAGTGTATATCTCAAAAAATTATATTTGGAGTTTACCGCATGTATATACGCAACCGCCCTGTCCTCCGAAGAGTCCATACGGTCTTGTGTGAATGTGTGTGTGTGTATGCGCGCGTTCGTGTGTACGTGCGTGCGTGCGTGTGTGTGTGAGCGTGCTAGCATGCGTGTGTGCGCGCGCGTGCGTAAACTACTGTATTTTTCAACGTCATTGTAAAGGCACAAAACGAGTACATCATATATCTTGTACAGCACGGAGTGTCGTTGTCTGTACTACGGAGTGGGAGTGAACACGTCACTTAACATGTACATAATGTTATGTACGTGTCACTGTGTGTACACTTGGGGGTTTCTCAACCAAATAGCACCCACAAACACAAACGCCATTTTGTTAGGATTTATTCATCGAGCTGAAGATTACTGAACTAAAGCTGTAGAATACTGGACCACGTGGGAGTGGGGATGGGAAGGGGGTGGAGGGAGTGGGAGGAGAGGAGGAGGGAGGAGGGAGGGGGGGGAAGAGGGAGAGAGAGAGAGAGAGAGAGAGAGAGAGAGAGAGAGAGAGAGAGAGAGAGAGAGAGAGAGAGAGAATGTAAGCTGCGAATACAAACGAGCCATAGTAATGTTAGGTCGCAACTTTAAAGCATAAAGACAATAGCTAAGTGAAACATACACACACACACACACACACACACACACACACACACACACAACACACACACACACACACACACACACAAATATATATATATATATATATATATATATATATATATATATATATATATATATATCAATAACTACATTGCACTAGCCAGGGGTCTAACCCACGATGCTTTGGCCCGCCTCATGGTGAGCGAAAACACATGACACTTTAGTCCACTGAACCACACAATCTTTAAGAGTAGCGCATCCAGTAGAACTGAATGTTGTACTCGCTATCCAAGGACATACGGTGGTGTGGACGCCTTTAAGCTACTGCTCTGGAGCAGTAGCTCAACCCTCGAGAGGGAGTTCTGGAGCAGTAGTTCAACCCTCAAGAGTGAGTTCTGGAGCAGTAGTTCAACCCTCGAGAGTGAGCTCTGGAGCAGTAACTCAACCCTCGAGAGTAAGTTCTGGAGCAGTAGCTCAACCCTGGAGAGTGGACTCAAAAGCCTTATCTTAACTTTGGCAGTCATAAATAAATCAGTACACACTCACAGCTGTTAACATGACATGACACACCTTCAATCTTTTGAAATATTAAACGAAAATATCTTGCATTTAAATTTTTCCGGTGTTTTATGTACCAAACAACTCCCTCTCTCTTTCTTTCACTAACAAAAACTAAGAGTTATGCCCCTCACTAGCACTTGACGGACATGAAGACGAACACACAAGCACAAGCTTGTCAGCCATTTCGTCCAGCAGTTGACAGCAGACAAAATATTCGAGACATGAAGGGAGCAATAACTCATTCATTGGCTGCAACCTCAGCCAATCTGCGTCACGTAGAGCTCATTACCCACTTCTCGTAAATACATTATATTAATCTCCACTATAATGGCAACACACAAGCTAAGAAATATTTTAAAGAAGATACAATTTTCCGAAGATAAAGAGGTAGACCACAAAAATTATATAGCAATTTGGCCCCTTTGGTAAGACAGGATCGAAGGACAAATGTAACTGACGACTGATTAACCTGGCTCGAAGACTAATTAACCTGGCTGGGGACTAATTAACCTGTTTGGTAAAGTAATTAGTCTGGAAGTATTAAAGGAAACAAGGAAGTAGGTATATACACCAAGATATTTTTATCTCTTTAGTTTATATACACCGAGATGCGTGTATCTTACAAATTCATATACACAGAATTTACGGTAATTCTTATTTTAGGGATTAAAATATTCTTGGTATTAGTTTACTGGTGAACTGAGGTCTTAATTTTCCGCATGAAGTCGATACGTTGTGAAGCAAGCAAACTGTAACCTAAGCATGCTATAAACCTAGCAATCTATAAACCCAACAAACTACAAGTTTGAGCACTACGCTTAAAGTATAAAGCTAACAAAGTAGCTTCAGGCAGCACCCGGAGACTGGTGGGTAGCATATGGGAGAGATGCAGCGGAAGATTGCTGCCCTCACAGCTGCAGGGGTTGGCCAGCCTGCTGCACGGGTCTGTGTGGGCTGGACTAGCTATTGAGGCCACGTGCTAACATCCTAGTGGAACTACAAACAAAATTATTTGTTTTATAGTACTCATGGTTGACAGTGGTGGCGGGAATGATGGCAGAAATGGTGATGGTGTTAGTAATGGTGACTATTTTGGTGATGGTGTTAGTGATGAAAGTGACGGTAGCGCTGTTATGATGATGGAGATGGTAACTGTGTTGATGGCGGTGTTCATGACTGGTGGTGCTGGTGATGATGCTAGGTGGTGGGCCGGAGTGTGCTTGTTGTTGTGGTGGTAATGGTGGGGGATTTTGACTGTGGTGACAATGGTTCATGGGGTGATGGTGACAATAATGATAGAAGAGGTGCTGGAAGTTTTTCTGCTGATAATAATGATGACGATGATGCAATAATTGCATTAATCCTATGTATAAGATATTTTCTTAACTTTGTAACATGGATTATCACATTCAAGGGAAAATGCAAAGCCCGTAGGGCTCATACAGCGTCTGGGGAATGGGAGACCAGCAGGGTTGATCCAAGGATCAAGAGCTCCTCATCAAGGAACCTTTCCTGGAGGGGGTATGTAACCTAGAAAATACATAAAAATATAAGCATAATTTTTTACAAGCTGTAAAGAAAAACGAACAATAAATATTTAGGAAAACTCAAAAGATTTAAAAACAATTATGGGCGATCCAGGAAAAAATTTCCCACCCTATACCGTGTGGTCTTACTTTCTTCAACAATCTCCTGTGTGGAACTTTATCAAAGCTCTTACTGAAGTCCACATACAGTATTCATTACTATGATATACCACCTCAAATACCTTAGCGAAAATCATTATCAAAACTAAAATTGTGAAAAATTTGAAGTTGTAAGATGGAAGGCATTCAAAACTCCCATGCAATCATGTATGCAAATAAAAACTTCTTTATAGAGGCGAGACCGTAAGATTTATTGGATATAACGCAAAGTTAAAAAAAAAAAAAAAAAAAAAAAAAAAAAAAAAAAAAAAAAAAAAAAAAAAAAAAAAAAAAAAAAAAAAAAAAAAAAAAAAAAAAAAAAAAAAAAAAAAAAAAAAAAAAAAAAAAAAAAAAAAAAGGAAAGAGAAATAAGTGTAGGAAACGGTGAAAGTTAAAATTAGGCGCAGGAAACTAGAGGGTGAAAGCAATCGGGGAAAAAAGTGAGAGTGGGAAAGAAGGATACACCAAAACAGGAAATTGATGGGAAAGAGAAGGGTGAAGAAGTGGAAAATGAAGATGGGGAAAGAAGTTGCAACAGGGAAAGTGAGAATGGGGGAAAGAAGGTGAGGCAACAGGAAAGGTGAGAGTGGGGAAAGAGAGGGTAGCAAGGGGAAAGTGAGAGTGGGGGAAGGAGGGTGGGAACGGGGAAAGTGAGTGGGGGAAAGAGAGGGTGAGGCAACGGGGAAAGTGAGAGTGGGGGAAAGAGAGGGTGAGGCAACGGGGGAAAGTGAGAGTGGGGGAAAGAGAGGGTGAGGCAACGGGGGAAAGTGAGAGTGGGGGAAAGAGAGGGTGAGGCAACGGGGGAAAGTGAGTGGGGGAAAGAGAGGGTGAGGCAACGGGGGAAAGAGAGGTGGGGGAAAGAGAGGGTGAGGCAACGGGGGAAAGTGAGGCTGAAGGAATGGGGAGAGTTAGGGCGAAGAAAAGGGTACAGTAAAGGAGAGGGAAATGAGAGAGTGAGAGCGAGCATCTGAAGTAATCCATAACACTCATCAACAGAAACAGAGAAACGAGCAATGTGTTTAACTTCATTCACTATGTTTCACTCCGCTGAGTCTTATTAGTTACTTATACGATAGTTTAAACACAAATAACCAAATTATCGCTAAACTCCCATACAGCTGACCAAACGCACCTTGATTATAACGCCACACTCAGTTGACTGATACAATGAATTACCTCGTAAACATTCTCAGAATAGCAAGCAAGGTTAGTTTAACCAAGACCCCTGACTGGCCAGTATACTTAACACTTCTGACTGGCCAGTATACTTAACACTTCTGACTGGCCAGTATACTTAACACTTCTGACTGGCCAGTATACTTAACACTTCTGACTGGCCAGTATTAACACTCTGACTGGCCAGTATACTTAACACTTTGACTGGCCAGTATACTTAACACTTCTGACTGGCCAGTATACTTAACACTTCTGACTGGCCAGTATACTAACACTTCTGACTGGCCAGTATACTTAACACTTCTGACTGGCCAGTATACTTAACACTTCTGACTGGCCAGTATACTTAACACTTCTGACTGGCCAGTATACTTAACACTTCTGACTGGCCAGTATACTTAACACTTCTGACTGGCCAGTATACTTAACACTTCTGACTGGCCAGTATACTTAACACTTTTGACTGGCCAGTATACTTAACACTTCTGACTGGCCAGTATGTCAAATTATCCATTTTTTTCAGGACACGACATAGGAATGCATGAAACTCCAGAGCCAGAGGCAAAAATTATATCTTTATATAAACTAGCCTACAAAAAACACGATGAAGGGATTACCTAACCCTTCCCCCGTCTATGTATTGGTCTGTGTCTCTCTCCCTTTACTCTCCTCTCTCTTTCTCTCTCTCTCTGTAGCACACTTCTCATGCCGCGAGATCATCATTCAAGCGTAAACTATTTAGCTCACGAGGTATAAAAAAGTGCGTGAAATTATGTTCTAACCCCAGGGTGACAGAATTATAGGAATTCAATAGTTTGAATGGACATAATGGAGTGATTCAGGTAGAGCTCTTCAGAGCCTGTTCCACATGACTTACACACCATGTGACTGACTGTCAGTCACGCCAAGTGACGGACTCGCTGCTGAGAACACGGAAACCATTGGAAAAGGCAGATAACAGAATAATTTACAGTCCACACCGAGGATATCTGTAGAGGACCATCTACTACTACTATCTCAACAGAAGACCTCTTACTATTAACGAAAGGCTGAGGTAAATATTATTAATAATTTGTGAAAGCATCCTCTCACAAGTTATGCTTTGAAAATTCGTAAGATTTTTTCATCCTAAACGCTGTTGCTCACTGCAGTGTTGACCGTGTTGTTAGTGATGTAAAAACAGTAAAGTTCTCTCTATCCTCCATTTCCTCCGGTACTACCCGCCGGAAACAGAGAAAATCTGTTCTACATAACCTACACTCCGGGTGACGGACTCTTACTGATAATACTATTGTTATTTACATTGCTGCTACTGAGGCTACTGCCTCTGCTACTACTACTACTACTGCTGCCTGTGCTGCTTCTGCTGCTGCTTCTGCTACTGCTTCTGCTTCTACTACTACTACTGATGCTGCTACAACTACTGCTACTAATAAAGATGCTACTACAAGAGCTACTATTACTGCTACTAATAAAGATGCTACTACAAGAGCTACTATTACTGCTACTAATAAAGATGCTACTACAAGAGATACTATTACTGCTACTAATAAAGATACTACTACAAGAGATACTATTACTGCTACTAATACAGCTGTTTCTACTGCTGCTTCAGCCGTTGTTACTGTCCTGTGACTACAATAAAGGTGTGAGCACACTTTATATTCACGTTTCTTTCTCCTTTTCAACGATAGTATTAATGACAATATATCTTTGTCAAGGTCATAGCCACATACATGTTTACCGGTGCTGCACACAATGAAAGCTTCGATTGATCCTGCACATTTCAAGATAACATTCTTGCAAGGTTATTCTTGGAAAGCTATTACCTCTATCCCAGTACGAGATACATTATACACGATATTATTCATTTTGTTTACAGATATTAGAGTATTATTGAGGGTTATTATTTACTACAATAATGTGAAGCGCTAAGTTCTGTGGGACGTTTATCCCAAAGAATGGTGGAGGCTCGACACTCCGTCCGTGTATCGAGACGGAAACCCAGCTATGCAGTAAGTAGAGTAAAAACTTTTCACTGTTTTCAATAACCTACCTCCTATTCCATACATTTACAACATCTGCCACATTGACCCCTTATCCACCTTATACGCCTTTTCAAAATCCATAAATGCCACAAAAACCTCTCTACTCTTATCTAGATACTGCTCACCTATATGTTTCACTGTAAACACTTATTCTACGCACCCTCTACCCTCCCAAAAGCCTCCTTGTTCATCTGCTATCCTAACTCTGTTTTACTCTTTAATTCTTTCAATCAATAACTCTCCCATACACTTTAGCCAGGCTATACTCAACAGGACTTTTATTTCCCTATAATTTGGCATTTATTATTTTTGTCCCCTTTGTATTTATAGCAAAGGAACTATCATGACTCTTCTGCCAACTCCTCTAGGTAACTTACTCCTCTTCCATACATTTATTAAATAAAAGCACCATCCACTCCAAAACTATATTTCCACCTGCTTTTAACATTTCTATCTTTATCCCATCAATCCCAGCTGCTTTACCCCCTTTCATTCTACCCACTGCTACACGAACTTCCCCCACACTCACAAAGTAGAAGTGATGCAAGGAGGGAGGAGTATATGGAAAGGAAAAGAGAGGTTAACAGAGTGGTGAAGCAATGTAAAACGAGAGCAAATGAGAGAGTAGGTGATATGAGATCAGCAAATTTTGTTGAAAATAAGAAAAAGTTTTGGAGAATAATAAGTTGAGGAGCCTAGGGAACAAATGGATTTAATTGTTAAAAATATGAGAGGAGAGTTATTAAATGGAGAGTTAGAGGTATCGGGAAGATGGAGGGAATATATTGAGGAATTGTTAAATGTTGATGAAGATAGGGAAGCTGTGATTTTGTGTATAGGGCAGCTGGGAATAACATCTTATAGGAGTGAGGAAGAACCAGTGGTGAGTGTGGGGGAAGTTCGTGAAGCAGTGGGTAGAATGAAAGGGGGTAAAGCAGCTGGGATTGATGGGATAAAGATAGAAATGTTAAAAGCAGGTGGAAATATAGTTTTGGAGTGGATGGTGCTTTTATTTAATAAATGTATGGAAGAGGGTAAGTTACCTAGGGATTGGCAGAGAGCGTGCATAGTTCCTTTGTATAAATACAAAGGGGACAAAAAAAATGCCAAAATTATAGGGAAATAAGATTGTTGAGTATACCTGGTAAAGTGTATGGGAGAGTTATTATTGAAAGAATTAAGAGTAAGACCGAGAGTAAGATAGCAGATGAACAAGGAGGCTTTAGGGAGGGTAGAGGGTGTGTAGACTAAGTGTTTACAGTGAAGCATATAGGTGAACAGTACCACCTCAACAGGGGTTGAGGTGGTTCGGACATGTAGAGAGGAAGGAACAAAATAGAATGACTTCGAAGTGTATAAATCTATAGTGGAAGGAAGGTGGGGTAGAGTTCGCCTATGAAAGATTGGAGGGAGGGGTAAAGGAGGTTTTGTGTGAGAGGGGCTTGGATTTCCAGCAAGCATGCGTGAGCGTGTTAGATAGAAGACAAATGGTTTTTAGGACTTGACGTGCTGTTGGAGTGTGAGCAGGGTAATGTTTATGAAGGGATTCAGGGAAACCGGCAGGCCGGAATTGAGCCCTGGAGATGGGAAGTACAGTACCTGCACTCTGAAGGAGGGGTGTTAATGTTGCAGTTTTATAACTGTAGTGTAAGCGCGCCTCTGGCAAGACAGTGATGGAGTGAATGATGGTGAAAGGTTTTCTTTTTCGGACCACCCTGCCTTGGTGGGTAACGGCCGATGTGTTAATAAAAATAAAATAAATATGTATGTTGTACCGAATAGGTAAAACTAGTCAATTAGCAAGAACTCATTTAAAATTAAGGCCTTCCTAAAAAAATTCTAATACGTTTAAAGATATATTTTTTTCATTTATATTAATGTAAAAATTAATAATTTTGTACCAAAAGAACCTTAGAAAACTTACCTAACCTTATTATAACAAGACCAATTTAAATTAGCCTAATCCGACTAGACATATTTTGGATAAGTTTATAAAATTTAATAATAAACAAACACAATGAAATATATATTTTTCGTTAGGTTCAGAATTATTTTTTGCGAAATTATTGCATACACAAATTTTCGCTTGTCTTATTTGACAAGAAGAGTGTTGGTATTTAAGCCAAAATTGCAAGTTTTACCTATTCGATGTGTTATTAATAATAATAATATTAATAATAATAATAATTATTATTATTATTATTATAATTATATTAATAATAATAAATATATATATATGCCTAAGAAGGGGAACTTGCCGAATACGCCGAACTCCCTAAAAAATTGGACTTTTCCCCAAAATTTTTTACAGATTGACATATTTTTTCATTGACAGTGATATACGATGTTTTATTTTTGAGCCAACCCTAACTTAGAAACCTCACCTAACCTAACTTAAACTTATGTTCAGATTGATTTCCGCTGATTTACGGCGAAAACGAATTTTCATTCTGCTAATTCGGCCAAATAAGCCAAACTTCCCGGTTTGGCTTCATAGGCACGACTTATACATCACTCTCCAAACTGTCCCACTTCCTGACAATTCCAGTTGTGACCCTTGTTGCTGTGTCCCATCTCTGAACCATCCTGTCTCTGGCCACCTTGTCAATTCCTCTCAGTATTTTATATGTCGTTAGCATGTGTCCCCTATCTATCGTCATACAGTGTCGTCAGGTCGATTTCGTGTGTGTGTGTGTGTACTCACCTAATTGTGGTTGCAGGGGTCGAGACTTAGCTTCTGGCCCCGCGCGTGTGTGTGTGTATGTGTGTGTGTGTGTGTGTGTGTGTGTGTGTATGTATGTATGTGTGTGTGTGTATGTATGTATGTGTGTGTGTGTGTATGTATGTATGTATGTATGTGTGTGTGGTGTGTGTACGTGTGTGTGTACGTGGGTGTGTACGTTTGTACGTGTGTGTGTACGTACTCACCTAATTGTGGTTGCAGGGGTCGAGACTCAGCTCCTGGCCGCGCCTCTTCACTGACCGCTACTAGGTCCTCTCTCTCCCTTTTCCATGAGCTTTATCATACCTCGTCTTAAAGCTATGTATGGTTCCTGCCTCCACTACATCACTTGCTAGACTATTCCACTTCCTGACAACTCTGACTGAAGAAATAATTCCTAACATCCCTTTGACTCGTCTGAGTCTTCAACTTCCAATTGTGACCCCTTGTTTCTGTGTCCCCTCTCTGGAACATCCTGTCTCTGTCCACCTTATCTATTCCACACAGTATTTTGTATGTCGTTATCATGTCTTCCCTAACCCTCCTGTCCTCCAGTGTCGTCAGGCCGATTTCCCTTAACCTTTCTTCATAGGACATTCCCCTTAGCTCCGGAACTAACCTTGTTGCAAACCTTTGCACTTTCTCTAATTTTTTGACGTGCTTGACCAGGTGTGGGTTCCAAACTGGTGTTGTATACTCTAGTATGGGCCTGACGTACACGGTGTACAGTGTCTTGAACGATTCCTTACTAAGGTGTCGGAACGCTATTCTCAGGTTTGCCAGGCGCCCATATGCTGCAGCAGTTATCTGGTTGATGTGTGCTTCCGGAGACGTGCTCGGTGTCATACTCACCCGAAGATCTTTCTCCTTGAGTGAGGTTTACGTGTGTGTGTGTGTGTGTGTGTGTGTACGTGTGTGTGTACGTGTGTGTTCTGTCCTGCTGAACGAACAGTAGTCAGAATAAAATATTAAGATCAATGCATGTGTCCATTAACTTAAAGAGATCCAACAGTGTGTTTCTTATTAACACTTGCACACAAGCTGTATTCTCTTAATAAATCACTATTTATAAAAAATTATGTTGTGGACTGACAGATATGCTCACGTAAATTCACTTAATATAATGCTATATAAATATTTTTACATACTATAATGTATATATTTATAAATATTCACCATACTCTGTTAAGCTCTGGCGTAGCGGTGTGATTGGTTTGTAAGAAATAATTTACGGTGTATTCAGTATGTGCTCGGGTGAAAGAAACAAATTTGAGGTCCGCGGTTCGAGCCTCAGCAGATCTGTAGACACCTCATCCACATCTCATCTTTCGTCTTCCTTCTGGTTACTACTTTTTGTTTCTTTACAATAACTCAAAGAAAAAACACACACGAGTTATATGCAAGAGACAGGAAACCCAAGTGGTAACAGTGCCATTTAAATGGGCTCTTCATTTCCATGTTCACAAATATTCCTTACTGGAGCCCAGCCAATTGCCTCTTAACTGCCGTCGCCAGCCCGCCGGTCTCCGCGGCCTCTTAACCACTATTACATGCTAGAATTACATGCGAGAAATGAACCTGACAGAAACCAGAGCCTGAGCCTCGGATGCTAGCAGCACTGAATACAGTCTTACCCTTTGCTACAGACGAAACCCTGCGTCACAGTCGTTGACCACAAGAAGTTACACATATTAAACAAAAATTACAGTTGTATAAAAAAAACCAGTCACAACTATTGGATATAGTCAGATATATCCAAACTCACACGTGACAACTTTAGATATCGATAAAGTCTTGACAGTCACAGACAAGGGTGTTAAGAGCAATATTGTTGATTACTACTGCGACACTGGGCTACTAAGTCACGTTGCACACATCTCTCTCCTTTCTTTCGATCTTGTAATTTTATCTGCCAACGCAGTGTTTACCACCTGCCATCACTACCACTTTTACCACTATTTCCAAGTTAACACTTTTCATACATTCTCTCACCCACCACCTCACACTCTTCTCACTCCAGTCATCCTCCTCCCTACAGCACCCTACACAGCACCATACCAACGCCCTATATACCACCAACTAGCACCCCATACATCATCACCACCACACTAGACACCTAAGAATAAATGAACACAAGAAGAGGAGCACTACATTCGGCCTACTGTTTGTAAGTTCTTCGCTGATGGAGTCACTAGCCAGGTTACCTCAGTGAATGTAATGCAGAGCGAAAATCTGAGACCTTCACTGCAATACCCTTATTATCGTACTTTCAATAAAAATTAAGAGGCAATTGTTTTGTGATTACCTGTACCAAGCTCTTCCGGAAGCACCGCCACCTCCGCCTACACCAATACCGCCCACACCACCACCCTAGACACCACCACCGCCAGGACCACAATAGCTTTGTAATCCCCCGAGACAGTTTGGCGCCTGGAGGCTGCTGGACCTCCTGGCGGCGGCGCCGAAGCAGATCTTCTCCTAAGACCCAATCCAGCCAAAGGAAGGTTTCTGTAATTCCTCTCTCTCTCGAATCTGACAGATCGTATAATAGTTTGCCTTTCAACATCTAGCAATAATTAGCAAGAACAAAAGGTTAACCGTCGCTTATGATCCCTAATTAAGTGACGGAAACTCATTAGTGGTCCACAAAGATCTACATAAATGAATGAATTAATTAGTGAATATTTAAAAAAAATTATTCTTGACAGTCAAGAATAAAAATTAACATGTGTACATTTGTAGCAATTATTTAGTGTTTACACAATTTTTAAATTCACAAGTCTGACTTTTTTCTTTGTTTTATATATATATATATATATATATATATATATATATATATATATATATATATATATATATATATATATATATATATATATAACAAATATTAGAATAAATTGAATAATTAAATATTAGAATAAATAGAAGAAAGTATGGGGATTCCGTGGTAAGAACAGGTAGCAGGTCCAGCGCTGTACCATTACGCTCTGAGGCTTACATAAGAAGGCTTCAAAGAATGAAGTTCTGTGACATGTCTGTGTCAGGGGTCAGCAGCTGTGACTAAACTGTTCCTTCCCACAGCCCCAGAAGCTTTCAGAGTACATCTCTTCTCATATCCCTCAGTTTTAGAGTATATGAACTCAAGATACGTAGATCGTAATGAACTACTATTAATGAATAAGCAGAAGAATGGACGGTGGTTAAGTGGTACAATACTGAACCAATTACCAGTCAATGGTGGCCCTGCTTCATGTCAGGACCACGGTTGGAGTTCTTGTCTATTTCTGTTTATTTAATGACAGTCGTTCATTAAGACTTGTCTTGAGACTATCTGAGAAAACTTTCTCTCATACCACTTGTTGCTAGTCTTGCAACATTGCATAGCTCCTGATGACGAAAGGAGACGTGTGAAATATCTTTATATATATTAACACATCGGCCATTTCCCACCAAGGCAGGGTGACCCGGAAAAGAGGAAATAATTTCATCATCATTCACTCCATCACTGTCTTACAGAGGCGTGCCTACATTACAGTCACAAAGCTGCAACTTATCAACACCCGTCCTTCAGAGTGCAGGCACTGTACTTCTCACCTCCAGGACTCAAGTCCGACCTGCCGGCTTCCCTGAATCCCTTCATAAATGTCACCTTGCTCACACTCCAACAGCACGTTAAGTCATAAAAGACCATTTGTCTCCACTCGCTCCTATCAAATACGCTCACGCATACTTGCTGCAAGTCTAAGCCCTCGCACACAAAAAACTCCTTTAAGAGGTAGCTGGACAGATACCTAAAGTCAGTGCCTGATCAGCCGGGCTGTGGTTCGTACGTTGGACTACGTGCAGGCAGCAGTAACAGCCTCATTGATCAGGCCCTGATCCACCGGGAGGCCTAGTCATAGACCGGGCCGCAGGGACGTCGATCCCCGGAATGCCCTCCAGGTAGACCCCTCCCTCCAACCTTTCATAGGTAGACCCCTACCTCTCCTTCCTTCCACTACAGAGTTATATACTCTCCAAATCATTGCAATTCGTTCCATCCTTTCTAAATGTCCGAACCACCTCAACAACCCCTCCCCAGCTTTCTGGATAATACTTTTAATAACCCCGCACCTCCTCTTAATTTCCAAACTACTGATACTCTGCATTATATTCACACTGCACATTGCCCTCAGACACGACAACTCCACTGCCTAAAGCCTTCTCATTGTTTCAACATTCACCACCCATGCTTCGCACCCATATGAGAGCATTTGTATATCTATACTCTTATACATTACCCTTTTCGCTTCCATAGATAACGTTCTTTGTCTCCACATACCCCTCATTGCACCACTCACCTTATGCCCCTCATCAGTTTTGTGATTGACCTTGTCTTTCATGGACCCATCTGCTGACAAGTTCACTCAAAAATATCTGAATACATTCACTTCCTGCATACTTTCTCCCTCCAATCTCATATCCAGTCTTTCATTACCTAATGTTACCCTCATCACCTTACTCTTTTACTATGTTCACTTTTAATTTCCTTCTTTTACATACCCTACCAAACTCATCCACTAACTTCTGCAACTTCTCTTCAGAATCTCCCAAAAGCACAGTGTCATCAGCGAAAAGCAACTGTGACAGCTCCCACTTTGTGTTAGATTCTTTATCTTTTAAGTCCACGCCTCTTGCCAACACCCGAGCATTCACTTCTCTTACAACCCCATCTATAAATATATTGAACAACCATGGTGACATCACACATCCCTGTCTAAGGCCTACTTTTACTGGGAAATAATCTCCCTCTAGCCTACAAACTCTAACCTGAGCCTCACTCTCCTCGTAAAAACTCTTCACTGCTTTCAGTAACCTACCTCCTATTCCATACATTTGCAACATCTGCCACATTGCCCCCCTATCCACCCTATCATACGCCTTTTCCAAATCCATAAATGCCACAAAAGCCTCTTTACCTTTATCTAAATATTGTTCACCTATATGCTTCACTGTAAACACTTGGTCTACACATCCCCTACCCTTTCTAAAGCCTCCTTGTTCATCTGCGATCCTGCTCTCCGCCGTACTCTTAATGCTTTCAATAATAACTTTTACTATACACTTTACCTGGTATATTCAACAGGTTTATTCCCCTATAATTCTTACACTCTCTTTTGTCCCGTTTGCTTTTATACAAAGGAACTATGAATGCTCTCTGCCAATCTCTAGGTACCTTACCCTCTTCCATACATTTATTAAATAAAAGCACTAACCACTCAAAACTATATCCCCACCTTTAACATTTTTGTCTTTAACCCATCAATCCCAGCTGCTTTACCTCGTTTCGTTCAACCCTCTTCCTCGCGCACTTCCTCCACACTCATAACTGGCTCTTCCTCACTCCTACAAGATGTTATACCTCCCTGCCTAATACACGAAATCACAGCTTCCCTATCTTCATCAACATCTAACATTTCCTCAAAATATTCCCTCCATCTTCCCATACCTCTAACTCCCCGTCTAATAACTCTCCTCTCCTATTTTAACTGTCAAATCCATTCATTCCCTAGGCTTTCTCAACTTATTAATCTCACTCCAAAACTTTTTCTTATTCTCAACGACATATATATGTCGTGAGGAATAGATAAAACTGGTCAATTAGCAAGAACTGATTTAAAATAAGTCCTTTCTAAAATTTTCTCTTATATGTTTAAAGATTTTTTTCATTTATGTTAATGTAAATATTAATAATTTTGTACCAAAAGAACCTTAGAAAACTTACCTAACCTTATTATAACAAACGCAATTTATTTTAGCCAAATCCAACCAAATATATTTTATAGAAGTTTACATTTTAATAATAAACAAAGACAATGAAATATATATTTTCGTTAGTTCAGAATGATTTTTGCGAAATTATTACATACACAAATTTTCGCTTTCCTTATTCGGCAAGAAGAGCGTTACTATTTAAGCCAAAATAGCAAGTTTTTACCTATTCGGCACGACATAGGTAAAAACTGGCACAACATATAAGATATATGGAAGTTCCACCTCTAGAACTAAACTGGCAACCCTCATCCTTAGAGAAGAGAAAAAACATACTTCAGGAGAATTCAAGATTCTCCCCGAAGCTGTTTGAATATTTTATTTTCCTACCACCCCCTATATTCTACGTGAACTCTATAAACAAAATACATTAGCAAAGACACAATGGAAAGGAGAACAACATAAAAGACATCTCAGGGCCTACATCTCAACTACTTCATCCAGCTCCCCGGCGGTGGGCCGTGTACCCAGCATGTTGTAGGCATTTACCCTCTGGATCGCAACAGTGAGTCCATGAAAGAGGAAGCTGGCCGCTCTGGGGTCCTTGGTTTCCGTGATGAGTTTTTCATCTAAACCTTTCAGAAATTTTAGAGCACACTTGCCCCATGCTCCAAGGGTTTCCGACCCTACTGGGACGAAGTTATATCAAGGTGGTAGCCCTCTGCATTTATTGGTCTTCTGGGTCTCTGAAACTGGTGAGCCCACCCCACTCGCCTTCAGAGTATGGCAAGTAGGTGTCAGGCAACGTATTAACAGGTGTAGTCCCTTGCAATTTGCTTGCCATCCTTCCAGGGTAGCATGGTGATTCCACCTGAACGCTTCTGGCTTCCGTCAGACCTCAGTACTTTAGGTTCCCGTTCTGCCGGGAAACGGTCTGTGGCGAAACTTATTTTGATTATATCGTTGACCTCCTCATGTCTGGCGTACTTCCCTTCTGATGTGTGACACACGAGACCATGTAGTCCAAATTGATCAGCTGACGCCCTGCCGCAAATGCACCTATGTTCGGTGAGTATGAGGGCGGCTAAGCGGAGAGCTACACCAATCCGAATGGCCTGTGGGTCGAGTCTAGTGCCTAGGGGAATTGGAAACAGCTAAAAGGAAATCTGAATGTAGTGCCATTACCGCTAGTAGACGAGCTTTGTCCTTTCTAGAAGTGTTGGTGAGCAATGTGTTTGCGATTGTTTCCATGATCGGTTTGTCCCAGTGGAACTGTTTGTGCTCTCTAGGAGAACCAGGTCTACTTGAAGAGTCTGCAAGGGTGTCCACTGCGTGGCTGCTTCAATGAACTTTGGGTCGTGAGCTCCTACCGCACCTCTCAAGCGTTCGGGGACAATCTCCTTTACTAGTTCACTGGAAGCCATACACAATCATAAGTTGAAGTGCAAGGAGAGCCTCTGGCATGCCTTGGCATTAGGGGCAGGTATATGCTACCTGCGTTGCCTTGCGCACCCCTATGCCTTCCAGTCGCACTAGAAGAGTTGCTTGATCCCATTGGTGATCTTCCGGTGGCAGATTCAATGCCTTCCTAAAGATAGATCTCAGGAGTGCGTCATATTCACTAAGTATGGGGTTGTCAAAGGAGGGTGCACACCTCAACAAGTAAGTTAGTCTTGGCAGAGTTAGATACCTTGTGAGGAGATACAGGGCATCATGGGCATCCAGATCACTTATTCTCTCCTCCATTCTCTTCAGGTCATTCAATTTGTCCTTGAAGACTGTCGATGGCCTGATGACCCAACGGTGCTCCCAACAGGATGCGCTTGGACGGGGTGGTAGTTGAAGCTTCAGGAAAGATTGCTCGCATAGCTGCAATTATTTCCTGGTTTGTTGTGATGATTTCACACTTGGAGGGATTGAGAATGAGTTCTAAGGATCTCCCTGTGACTTCACCAGTTCGCTGCGCAAGCTGGAAGTTAGTTCTCTCACCGCCATGCAGAAGAGAAACGGAGCGAGTGGGTCACCCAGCCGAACCCCCTCCGATGAGGGGATTTCGTGCTCACTAAATAATAGAACTGAAGTTTTGCTGTAGCCAGCTGAAATAAAAGGAAAAAGACTGGGGAACTACTCTCGAACAGCTGGCAAGATCACATCTCCTTTCACCATATTAAAAGCATTTCTAAACTCTAGTTTGCTTAAGGCCTTGTCTTCTGGTAAGTCCCTTGCTGCATGAGCCACCGCTTCACTGTTTTGACAAACCCCCAAAGCCCAGTTGATTTGGCTGGAGTAAGCTGGCGGCTTCCGTGCGAATGTACTGCTGCTTTGGCAACGAGACGGCGGAGAGTGTTAGCAACAACAATGGGTCTGATTTCTCCCATCCTCCTCATTCAAAGCACACAGCGAGGCTCCGAAAAATGAAGGTTTAATTTCTTCAGTAATCCGCTCCGCCAGGCAGTTGTTGACGAAAGTTGTTAACTCAGAAAGAATAATTAATGCAGCTGTGCTAAGCACTGGATTTAACATCTCTTTGATGTGTTGTGGTCGTATTCCAATGTAAACTTCCGCAGATCCTGCTGGAAATGACACTATTGCTTTATAAACTTCTGATTCTGGCAAAATTAACTATCCAGTGACGTGAAAATTTAACGAGAGAAAGCCAATGTTTAACAAAGACAATGAACCAGTCTTATTACACCGCATCAGATGATTTCTTCAACTTTATTAAGCAAGATATGAGTTAACCATCACAACGGTGACTTATTACCTGATCTACATTTATTATATTATGAGCGAGTGTTACCTCGCCTCGACTGATTTTAAACTGAGGAGTTTGACTTACTCTGTTCTCAACATCTTGTGCAGCTCTTCTCAAGTCTTTTACTGAGATGCTTAATAACTTGGGCGAGAATTATAGTGTTTTAATTTAATTATGGAAATGAGGCAACAGCGTTTCAGTCAACGCTCAGAATTTATATATAATTATCAAATCTGAAGACCATTTTGCAACTGTCAAAATCTATAGTAAACCAAGAATCACGTACATAACAGAACACAACACAGCTTGTATTACCTCTTCTAACATTTTTCCTGTGTTCATATACAGGAGACGTGAGAGAACTTTCTCTTTATATACGCCAACAAAACATAGCAGACTAAATACTGTAAATGATCTCCACTTGCAGGTAAAATACTCCTCCAAACACTGAAATTTTATATTAAGAAGAGAAATCAGATTTAAGTCTCTAAACAATTATTTCTTTGAAAAACTATTAAAATTACCCGAATAACAACTGCAAAATTACTCTTTGATTTACTTTATAGTGAAAGCTTTAAATGTACAATGAACAAGATATTTTACACCTATTACTTAATTATAAATAAGTCAGTGAACGTAGTTTGTCTTTTTATCGTAAATTTATAAAAAAAAATTTTTTTTAAATTTTACATAGCTGTATATGACCCTTTCATATTTGCATAAAACAGAATAAAATGTGCTTTATTATGATTGCCTTATATCATTAAAATTTTACTTTTTTTGGTCAAGGTTCCGGGAATTTTTTAATATAAAGGTCCCACGACTTCAAAAAGACAAAACCTCTGGACTACAGTAATCTCCGGTACTATTTCCGGTAAAATGTTCTTGTATTATCCTCTAATTTACATTTAGGAGGTTGGAATACCCGAGGAGGATAAAGCTTTAAAAGAAGTCAACTTTATATAGAGTAAAGATTTTTTGTCATAGTTTCATTAATGGTAAGTAATGATACTAGACGCGTGACGTTAAAATCCAGGGAGGGAGGGAGAGGACGGGGTAGAGGTAGTGGCAGTGAGAATGGAGAAATAATTACGGGTGGAGTTAGAGAAGAGCATGGAGCAGGAGAAAGAAATTAAGGGAAAGGAAGACAGGAGGATAAAAAAAAAAAACGAGAAAAGATGGTGTATGAAACGGAAAGGGGAAGAAAGGGAGTAAGGAAAAATGAAAGAAAAATAAAAAAGGAGGAGAGGAGTAAATGAGACAGGAAAAGTGGAGTATGAAAGGGAAGAATGGAAAAGGAGGTCAGAGGTAAATGAGAGACGGAGAAAGGGTGGAGTAGAAGAGGGAAGAATGGAGAGAAGTAGAAACAATAGAGGGAAAGTGGGAGAAGATAGAGATGCTTATCGTAAGAGCCGTGCGAGAGGCTGGAGTAACCCGGACATAAGCGTAGGACTGCTGTATGACACCTGCTAAAAGGCTCTGGCAAAGATGAAATTAAAATAGGCAGCACCATTTGATATGCAAATAAATAATAACAGCTGGAAGAAGAACAGTTGTCATAAAATGACAACAAATGACATGACATTAAGGAATGACAAAGTCTTATGCAACGTTAAGCCAGATTTTATACTAAAAATAATACGATTTGTCATAGTGGAAGGGAAAAGGAGCAAAGAGAAGGAAGAGTGGTGGGTGGTGGAGAGAGGGAAGAAGGAAGAGTAGTGGGTGGGGGGAGATAGGGGAAGAAGGAAGATTGGTGGGAGGGGGAGAGAGGGAAGAAGGAAGATTGGTGGGAGGGGGAGAAATGGAAGAAGATAGACGGGAGGGGGAGAAAGGGAGAAGGAAGATTGGTGGGAGGGAGAGAAAGGGAAGAAGATTGGTGGGAGGGAAGAGGGGGAAGAAGGAAAATTGGTGGGAAGCGAGAGGGGAAGAAAAAAGACTGGAGGGAGGGGGAGAGGGAAAAGAAGGAAGATTGATGGGAGAGGAGAGGGAGAAGAAGGCAGAGTAATGAGGGGAAGAAGGAAAGAGAAAACCGAGTAGAGAGAGAGGGAGGAGAAAGCAGAGTATTGGGAGGGGAGGAGAGGAGGAAGGAGAAAGCAGAGTATTGGGAGGGTAGGAGAGAGGAGAAAACAGAGTATTGGGAGGGTAGGAGGGAGGAGAAAGCAGAGTATTAAGAGGGTAGAAGGAGGAGGCAAGAATCATGTTGATGTTGTCTTATTTAAAGAGTGTTGTTGTAAATCAAAACATTGACACAGCGTTCTCATTATGTGCAGCATTTGTACAGCCACTTGCATATTTACTGCAATGTTTGCTTCTGCTGCTTCTCCTCCTCCTCCGCTTTCTCCTTTCTTCCTTCTTTGTCGCCGTTTTCACTCTCTATTTCTTCACATCTATCTTTTTCTCCTCCCTATTCTTCTTTCTCTACGTCTCCTACCCATCTATCGTTTTCTCGTATTTTCTTTTCAACCTTCTTTGCTTTCTTTCCTTCTGAAGAACTACGCCAATCAAGACACAATCTCTGGGTCGCGTGAAATAGATACCAACTGTGTTTCGATCGCTAAGTCATCCTAGAAAAGTATTCCCGACCTCGTAAGTTCAGTCGCTTATGTCTCAGTGTACGCAAAAAAAATTACAGAGTGCGTCATAAGTTTTTTAATACTGTTAAATATTAGCATAAAAAATTTAAAGCTAACCAGAAATTTGCACTCACTAACTACTACATAAAAACTAATATCACTAAGATACATACACTACCTCTGAAAGATTAAAGCCAATCACAAGAGACAGTCTCTACCTACTACAAAGATCAAAATCCAACACTACACCGGCGATAAGTTTGAAGTCGCTCCAAAGTTGCATTCTCAAATTATCGGCAATGAAGCCGACTGGATGACACGACTTTGCTGATCTCCTGGGATTTTCACGCACAAAACATCCCGTGATTTTAATATATTACTTCAATATTATATAAATCAGATTTGTTTATAATAGAATTTGTGAGGAATTTAATCTATACCCAACATATCACTCATAAATTTCACTTGACAAGTGACCTGACAAACTCTTCACTACACTCCCACGCTCAGCGTGCTGGCTCAGGAGTAACGTCATATATGAGGTGATATCTTAGCCTTATAAGCCTTCTGCTGCCCTATTATGTTTACAGTTCCTTAATAATGGAAATTCACTTTTTTCACAGTTATTTTGCATATTGTGATATTACCTGTTTACTGTGGAAAAGAGACAGTAGAGAAGGGACAATACCAAAATTTTACCAATACCGATACTTTTCGTATATATCTTTTTTAAATTATAATGACTATGTTCGATATATAATGGAATGCTTCTTGCACAATGGGTATTAAATAACACAGGAAAGTTAAATAATAAATAACTTAATTGCTTTGAGATGATAATGTCATTACTCATTACTTGGCTGTTTTGTTAGTTACTTGTCGATAGTGTGTGTGTGTGTGTGTGTGTGTGTATGTGTGTGTGTACGAGTGTTGGTGTACACGAGGAGTTGACTAATGAACGTCTTCCTGCCTCTTCAACAATGCTATGTTTGACTCTACTTGTGTTGGAGGAAGCCCTTCTAAAGACTCTCTTCCCTTCCCTCTCTTTCTTTCTCTCTTTCTCTCTCTCTCTTCTCTCTCTCTCTCTCTCTCTCTCTCTCTCTCTCTCTCTCTCCTCTCTCTCCTCTCTCTCTCTCTCTCTCTCTCTCTCTCTCTCTCTCTCTCTCTCTCTCTCTCTCCCTCTATCTCTCAATCTAACTTGTAAACAAATGATATTCGCTATATATAGTCATATTATTTAATAATAATAAAATTATTATAATAAATTTTTTATTATTATTACAGCCTGAAGAGGGGCATCTTAGGAAACACAGTATTATGCTTATATTCAGAGTATAAACAAATAAAAGGTGATCTAGCAAGAAGTTATTACTGCTCCTCTACTGTCTTAAGGCTCAATGACTCACTCCAGCCGCTCATGCCTTAAGCCTGTATAGATATTTCCATTATTATCATTATTATAATCAAAAGAAGCGCTAAACCTGGATATTTCCAAATTAACATCACTTTTCAAAAATGACAGCAATTCAAAGTAACACTTTCCAGAATAACTAATTTCTAGAGACATTAATTTCCCAAGCAACAACAATTTACAGAATTACAACAATTTGCCAGGTAATAGCCATTTCCAACATAACAACAATTTCCAGAGTATCAGCATTTTTTTCCTTGTAACACAGATTCATGTCGCTTCATCTCCTTCCTCTCACAAGCAAACTAATATCGTATTTAATAACTCGCATGCTCACGACGCTGACAAAAAAAAAAAAAACAAGATTAATCAACATTTTTCTTAGTTATAGTATATTTACACGCTTATATATAAGTCGTGCAACAACGAGGCTGCAAGTGACTTATGCACAACTTGGAGTGAGGAAACGTACACACGTGTTAGCTAATATGCAACATACATATTGCAACGTGGAGGAGTCGATTTGTTGTGGTCAACCTCCAGTGTTTGCATGGTCACCTGCCTACAACTCTTAATATTTTTTTATAAATAAAAAATGTATGTATGCATGTATGTATATATGTATGAATGTATGTATGTATGAATGTATGTATGTATATATGTATGAATGTATGTATGTATGTATGTATGCACTAACTTAAAAGGGACGTCCAACGACCAGCACCGTGGAAAACTCTTCGCTCCCCCCCACCCTTGTTTCGCTAGCTTTCACCATTGTCATTCCGTTGATGATGATATATATAACTGAGTTACCAATGAAAGTATGCTCAGTCTTCCGTCTCAGTGTAATGGTACTCAGTTTCCATCTCGTACTCAGTCTCCCGTCTCATACTCTCCCATCTCAACACAAGTGTACTCAAACTCCGGTCTCAGTACATCTCAAAGCAAAATAATGAAGTATTAAATAGTTAATGGCATCTCAGCGTAAATCCCATCCTCCATCCACTGCGTCATTTATTTTTTACTTTACACTAAAGAAAACGGAGATAGAGGGAAAAAATAACTATTAACTATTAACCATAAATGTTACATTCTGTTGTTTGAATAATAAAATTAAAATTTCACTATAAACGGTCACACAGAATATGATTTCAATTATTTTAAAATACACTTTGAATTGGCAATATACAGTGTTAACAATGAATAATTACATAATTAAATTATGTAAATACATGTTTAATAGTTATATATAAATATATGAAATTATATACGAGACCGAAGTGCAATAAAAATAATCGTTATTGTGACGTAAACCACATATGTCGTGCCTAATAAGCCTAACTTGCTGAATAGGCCGAGCTACCTTAAAAATTGGACTTTTAAAAAAATCTAATAGATTCATACATATTTTAATTTACAATTATGTAAAGGTTTTTATTTTAGGACGAATCCTAACTTAAACTAACGTAATTTTCTGTGGGTACATTCTGTTAAATATAAAATAGGTAAATTAAAATTTATTTAGAATTATATATATATATATATATATATATATGCAAAAAGATCACAGTAAACAGGTGATATCAAAATATGCAAGAAAACCACTATGAAAAAATAGAAGAATTCCAAGCGCTTTCGTGACTACTCACATTATCAAGGAACTATAACAGGAAACATGACAAGAAGGGCTTATATAAGGGGCCAGACTACACCTCAGTCACATCACACTAACAAAGACTACACCTCACAGTAGCGTAACATCGCACGACTCTGTGAAGAGGAAAAAAAAAAAAAAAAAAAAAAAAAAAAAAGAAAAGGACCTGAAACTCTTCCCAAGAATTAAGATTAGTCCAATTTATCATTAAATTCTTCCCAAATTTTATTAATTATAAATGAATCCAATTTATATAAACCAAAAGAAATATTCATATTATTTTCAAAACTGCTTTTAATGAAACATGATTCTATTATATTTCTCTCAACCATGGACTTGCTTGATACAACCTTCTCAGCATTTTGAAAATCAATAGGATGGTTAAAATCTCTCACATGAATAAATAGAGCATTAGAATCTTGTCCAGTTCTAATGCTATATTTATGTTGTTTTAATCTTAGTTCAAGACTTTTACCAGTTTGACCATAATAAACTTTATCGCATATTTTACAGGGAATCTTATAGACACATCCGTCAGCATTTTGGGGGAATTTTTTATCAAAAGTCTTTTTACTGTATCAAGATTTTTAAATACAACTTTGATATTAAAATTCTTAAGAAAGGAAGGCATATCAACCAAGTTTTCATGGTAAGGGAGAACCAACATATTTTTGGTTGAATAAGGTTGGTTGTCCCTTTTTGGATTGTAAAAAGTATTCCTAGCTATTTTAAAAGATTTATCAATTATGTTTCTTGGGTATTTTAAATCATTAGCTATTTCATAAATTTTAGAGATTTCTTCATCTATGAACTCTGGACTACAAATACGTAAAGCTCTCAAAAACATTGAAGAAAAACCGACACTTTAACTCTATCTTGATGTGAAGAGTAATAGTGTACATAGGAACAATTATTTGTAGGTTTTCTGTAAATTTTAAATTTAAAATCAATGTTACCCTTAATAATAAAAACATCTAGGAAAGGCAATGAGTTATTTACTTCAAATTCAACAGTAAAATTTATAGAATGAGCTAAGCTATTTAATTTAACAAGGAAATGGTTTATGTCTACATTCTTAGGCATAAGGCACAAAATATCATCAACATATCTATACCACTTAGCTCTATTGGGAAGGATAGTGTTAAGCAATCTTGTTTCGAAAATTCCATATATAAGTTACTAAGAACAGGTGAAAGAGGATTCCCCATTGCCATACCAAACTTCTGAGTGTAAAACTCATCATTAAATACAAATTTTGCATCAACAATACAAAGTTTAATAAGTTTAATGATAGTAGGAACTGGCAATGGTAAATCATAATTAACCAGTTCTTCAGATAAGAACCTTAGTAAATCATCAACTGGAACTTTTGTGAACAAGGAGGTAACATCAAAACTAACCATATTGAAATCATTTAAATCAGTCAAGGTGCTTAATTTATCAACTAAATCTAAGTTGTTTTTAACATTAAAATTAGAAATTTTTCCAACAATTGGGCTCAAAATATCAACAAGCCATTTATAAAGTTTATAAGAAACTGAACCTATAGAGCTAATAATTGGTCTAACAGGATTACCAGGTTTGTGTGTTTTTATTAATCCATACATATAAGGTAAAGATGGATTAGTGGAAGTAAATTTTTTAATTAATTCATCTTTGCCCTTCAATAGATGTTTTATTGTTTTATTGAAATTGCTGTTGACAGTTTCTAAGGGATTCTTTCTAAGTTTAGAATAGGTTTCAAAATCATCTAGGAGGTTATTCATTTTATCTTGGTAATCGGTTTCTTTCATAATTACAATTGCATTAATTTTATCTGCTTTAGTAAGACGCAAATTTTTATTATTCAAAAGTGAATCATATGACTTAAAAAATCTTTGAGGGCAATTGGGAATATTTTGTTTTAACATTGAGTTATATACCATCCCCTTACTAATATTAATTTCATCAATGGATAAATCAGAGGATTTTT
>WNWK01000493.1:235000-262500 GCA_009830355.1 Cherax destructor
GTGGGAAACGGCTATCTAACACGCTCACGCATGCTTGCTGTAAGTCCAAGCCCCTCGCACACAAAACCTCCTTTACCCCCTCCCTCCAACCTTTCCTAGGCCGACCTCTACCCCTCTTACACACATACACACACACACACACACACATATATATTTTTCATTAACACATCAGCCGTTTTCCACCACTTTCATCCTCATTTACTCCATCACTGTCTTGCCAGAGGCATGCTTACAATACAGTTATAAAACTGCAACATTAACACCCCTCCTTCAGAGTGCAGACACTGTACTTCCCATCTCCAGAACTCAAGTCCGGCCTGCCGGTTTTCCTGAATCCCTTCATAAATGTTATCTTGCTTACACTCCAACAGCACGTCAAGTCCTAAAAACCATTTGTTCCATTCGCTCCCAACACGCTCACACACGCTTGCTGGAAGACCAAGCCCCTCGCACACAAAACCTCCTTTACCCCCTCCCTCCAACATTTCCTAGGCCGACCCCTACCCCGCCTTCCCTCCACTACAGATTTATACACTCGAAGTCATTCTATTTCGTTCCATCCTTCTCAACATCTCAATAACCCCTCCTCAGCCCTCTGGATAATAGTTTTGGTAATCCCGCTCCTCCTCCTAATCTCCAAACTACGGATTCTCTGCATTATATTCACACCACACATTTCCCTCAGACATGACATCTCCACTGCCTCCAGCCTTCTCCTTGTTGCAACATTCACAACCCATGCCTCACACTCATACAAGAGCGTTGGTATAACTATACTCTCATACATTCCCCTCTTTGCTTTCATGGATAAAGTTCTTTGTCTCCACAGACTCCTCAGTGCACCACTCATCTTTTTCCCCTCGTCAATTCTATGATTCATCTCATCCTTCATAGACCCATATGCTGACACATCCACTCCCAAATATCTGAACACATTCACCTCCTCCATACTCTCCCTTCAATCTGATATCCAATCTTTCATCACCTAATTTTTTTGTTATCCTCATTACCTTACTCCTATATTCACTTTTAGTTTCTTCTTTTACATATCCACCAAACTCATCCACCAACCTTACAACTTCTCTTCAGAATTTTCCCAAAAGCACAGTGTCATCAGCAACGAGCAACTGTGACAACTCCCACTTTGTGTTAGATTCTTTATCTTTTAACCCCACACCACTTGCCAACACCCGAGCATTCACTTCTCTTACAACTCCATCTATAAATATATTGAATAACCACGGTGACATCACACATCCTTGTCTAAGACCTACTTTTACTGGGAAATAATCTCCCTCTCGCCTACATACTCTAACCTGAGCCTCACTAGCCTCGTAAAAACTTTTCACTGCTTTCAATAACCTACCTCCTGTTCCATTTGCAACATCTGCCACATTGATCCCCTATCCACCCTATCATATACCTTTTCCAAATCCATAAATGCCACAAACACCTCATTACCGTTATCTAAATATTGTTCACCTATATGTTTCGCTGCAAACACTTGGTCTACACATCCCCTACCCTTCCTGAAGCCTCCTTGTTCATCTGCTATCCTGCTGTCCCTCTTTCTCTTAATTCTTTTAGTAATAATTCTACCATACACTTTACCAGGTATACTCAACAGACTTATTCCTCTATAATTTTTACACTCTTTTGTCCCCTTTGCCTTTATACAAAGGAACTATACATGCTCTCTACGAATCCCTAGGTACCTTACCCTCTTCCATACATTTATTAAATATAAAACTAACACTCCAAAATTATATCCACCTGTTTTAACATTTCTATCTTTATCACATCAATCCCAGCTGTCCTTATACACTGCCAGACTTCCACACTCACACTGGCTTCTCCTGTCTTCTATCAACATTTAACAATTCCTCAATATATTCCCTCCATCTTCCGATACCTCTAACTCTCCATTTAATAACTCTCCTCTCCTATTTTTAACTAACAAATCCTTTTTTCCCTAGGCTTTCTCAACTTATTAACCTCACTCCAAAACTTTTTCTTATTTTCAGCAAAATTTGTTAATAACATCTCACCCACTTTCTCATTTGTTCTCTTTTTACATTGCTTCACCACTCTCTTAACCTCTCTTTTTCTCCCATATACTCCTAGCTCCTTGCATCACTTCTACTTTGTAAAACCTTCTTAGCTTAACTTTTTTTCTTACTACTCTCTTTACATCATCCCACTAATCGCTCTTCTTCCCTTCCGCACCTACTTTCCTGTAACCACAAACTTCTGCTGAACACTCTAACACTATAGTATTCTTAAATTTACCCCATACAACTTCTACCCCATTGCCTATACTCTCACTAGCCCATCTGTCCTCCAACAGTTGTAGTTTATATCTTACCCTAACTGCCTCCTTTAGTTTATAAATCTTCACTTCTCTCTTACTTGCTGTTTCCATAAAAAAATTTTTTTTTATATATATATATATATATATATATATATATATATATATATATATATATATATATATGAATAAACTGCGACTAGCGCGAATGGGATTTCGACTCTTTGGCTAGTCGCAGTGTTGTTATTGATCAATACCATTTGTTCGTGAGCACAATTATATATATATATATATATATATATATATATATATATATATATATATATATATATATATATGTACCTGAACTATGGTAATGAATAAATAATTGAACCTTTCGACCTTTAATTTAACACATTTGTTAATGATTTAAGTAACAATGAATGAATAATTAGCGGATATTTTGTTCAAAAAAGGTCTCATACTAGATTCATAATGGTAGCGAACCCATAATGGTAACCCTATAATGGCAGTCGACCCATAATGGTAGTGAACCAATAATGGTAATGAACACGTAATGGTAGTGGACCCATAATGATAATGAACCCATAATGGTAATCGACCCATAATGGTAGTGGACCCATAATGGTAGTGAACTAATAATGGTAATGAACCCATAATGGTAATCGACCCATAATGGTAGTGAACTAATAATGGTAATGAACCCATAATGATAGTGAACCCATATCGTAGTGAACCCATATCGTAGTGAACCCATATCGTAGTGAACCCATAATGACAGTGAACACATAATGCTAATGGATCCATAATAGTAATAAACCCATAACAGCGAAAAAATAATGCTTGTAATTATAGTGGACCCATGATGTCAATGAACCCATAATGGCAATGAACCCATAATGGCAGTGAGACATTAATGGCAGCGAGTATATAATAATGATTTGATAATGAAAGCAAGCAAATAATGAGTGAGCATTTAACGAGTAAGAAATTAAATGGAGGTGATTAATGGGAGTTAATGATTAACGTAAGCGAGCGATTACTGGAGAAGAACTAATGGGAAATATCAGCTAATGGGAAACAGCAACTAATAAGAAAAAACAACTAATGGGAAAGAGTAAATAATGGGAAAGGCGACTAATGGGAAAGAGTAAGTAACGGCACTAAGTGACTAATGGGAAAAGCAACTAATGGGAGTGAGCAACTAATGGAAATGACTAATGCGAAAGGACAACTGATAGGAGTGAACAACTAATGGGAAAGATCAATTAATGGAAGTGAGCAACTTTGAGAAAGAGCAACTAATGGGAGTGAGCGAGCAATGGGAGCAAATAATGGGAGTGAGCAAGTAATGGGCGTGAACAATGGGAGTGAGCAAGTAACAGGAGTGAGCGAGTAATGGAAGTGAGTGACTAATGAGAGTGAGCGAGTAATGGGGGTGAGCGAGTAATGGAAGTGACTAAGGGTGGATGGAGGAGGGAATAAACAGTAATGGGAGTGAGGAGAGAAAAGATAGTGAGTGAGTAATGGGAGAGAGGTAAGGGAGTGAGGCAAGTAATGGGGGGATATGAGGAGAGTAATGAAGTGGGAAAAGGAGGGTAATAGAGTGAGTGAGTAATGGGAGTAAGCGAGTAATGGAGTAATGGGAGTGAGGGAGTAATGGGAGTGATAAAGTAATGAGAGTGAGCGAGTAATGGGAGTGAGGGAGTAATGGGAGTGAGCGAGTAATGGGAGTAAGCGAATAATGGGAGTGAGCGAGTAATGGGAGTGAGCGAGTAATGGGAGTGAGCAACTAATGGAAGTGAGCAACTAATGGGAGAGAGCGAGTAATGGGAGTGAGCGAGTAATGGGAGTAAGCGAATAATGGGAGTAAGCGAGTAATGGGAGTGAGCTAGTAATGGGAATGAGCAACTAATGGAAGTGAGCAACTAATGGGAGTGAGCGAGTAATAGGAATAAGCGAGTAATGAAGGTGTGCTATTAATGTCAGTAATAAATGGTAGAAGGAAGTCGATAATGAGAAAATTCCTTCCAGTGGCAGACAAATATTTCTTCCAAGGTAAGAAACCCTTGCAATCGTGACTTGAATCTTCCGAGAGAGAGAGAGAGAGAGAGAGAGAGAGAGAGAGAGAGAGAGAGAGAGAAGAGAAGGAGAATGGGATATATATATATATATATATATATATATATATATATATATATATATATATATATATATATATATATATATATATATATATATATATATAGAAGAAATACATATGAAAAATAGAAGATTTAAACGCTTTCTGTGACTACTCACTATTATCATTATCAAGTTCCTTGATAATTGAGCAGTCACGAAGCGCTTGGAATTCTTCTAATTTTTCATAGTGGTTTCTTGCATATTTTAATATCACCTGTTTATGTGATCTTTTGGCATAATTATATATATATATATATATATATATATATATATATATATATATATATATATATATATATATATATATATATATATATATAGTAGATAGATAGATAGATAGATAGATAGATAGAGAAGAAAGATAGATAGACTTGTAATAACCTTCGTTTTAAAAAATCGAATCAAGAATGGACTAAAAAAGCGGCAACTCTCAAGGATTAATAAAATTTTATTGACACGGTGTTGCTTAAATTACCTTTCCATCACTGCAACTGCTGTTTCTCTCTCTCTCTCTCTCTCTCTCTCTCTCTCTCTCTCTCGATCCAGACCAGTTAAATAGAGCTACGCTTCCCTAAGATCAAACCCGAGTACCTAATATTCCCAGGCGCTGTATGGCCCTACGGATTTAGCGCTTTCCTCTTATAATAATAATAAAGGTGATAATATAAATAATAATAATAAAGATGATAGTAATAATTATGATAATAAAAATAATAATAAATAATAATCTCTCATGCTGTGCATTCCTAGCCTGGTAATCATGCCCCTCCCGGTGCTAACATCTGTTGCTTCTTCTTGTAGCTTCATCTGCAAGAACCGCTTGATAAACCAGACCCCAGTGGGTTTTTTAGTTAACTTTAAAGTGATAGCTCTGAATCAATCGCCTTATGTTTCGCTCTCACCTGAATGACAAATGTTTGACTCATCTCAATGCCATATATTTCACTCTCACACTGACCTCAACAGTGAGTCCAATATGTTTCATAGTAATCCTAATGGTGAATATTAGACTTATTTACTCAAGACATTCATACTGGTATGAATATTGAGTGCAAGACCTTTTACTCTCACATTAGTCTATAGTGAATACAAGATGATTCACTCTCACCCTGGTATCAGTACTATATATACATGATACGTGACTGTAAGCAACGTGTTGCTATTCAGGGATTCTCAACTTTCCCTCCATCATTAACCCCCCTCGGCTTGATGTATTACTCCTTACTTCCATACAAAAACTTTATCGCCATCATAAAGGGACAGAAAAACAAGAAGGTCGGAAAAAATAAATTATTCAATTTTTGCACAAAAATATTTACTCCTTGCCATGTAATTTTTTAGCCCCAAGGGGTAAATTTACCCCTGGTTCAGAATCACTGTGCTATATTAATGTGTGTGTGTACTCACCCAGTTGTGGTTGCAGGAGTCGATTTACAGCTCCTGGCCCCTCCTCTTCACTGGTCGCTATTAGTGTGTGTGTGTAAGCGAATTTGCCGAAAAAATATAAAATAAAAACTGGTCTAATATATTCTGCTGTGGAACAGATGTTCGGATGTTGACCTCTAAACACTGTGCCGAGACCTTTTCCCTTTTGCAGCAAAGCAAAAGGGGACAAGCTAATAATCATGGGAAGGCGAAGACACACCCGTAGTTACTAGAGCTAACAGTCTTAAGGGGTTTCAACAACAAGCAAATATATGGCTATGGTGGACAACACCAGACATATGACTATAGTGAACAACAAAAGAAATACTTTAACTGAACGACAATTGACATATGGCTGAAGTACACATAACCAGGTATGGCTGACTTATGTGTAATCAAAAGCACCCTAGACGACTAGCAAGAAAATATCTGCAATACGCCGCCTCCACCCCTGCCCAAAAAAGTAGATTAGATTTTACGAACAAATTCAAGTCACATCCGTGTGACGCACTGCAGACAACAATGAAGAAAAGCTGTAGAGCTTCAACAGAGCGAAACGTTGTCCCAGTAAAAGCTTGTTCTGCCACGCAGGTCATATCTTCACTTTCATGTCAGTTACTTAACACTGGGGATGTGCTAGGTGTAATCACTTAACACTGGGGATGTGCTAGGTGTAATCACTTAACACTGGGGATGTGCTAGGTGTAATCACTTAACACTGGGGATGTGCTAGGTGTAATCACTTAACACTGGGGATGTGTTAGGTGTAATCACTTAACACTGGGGATGTGCTAGGTGTAATCACTTAACACTGGGGATGTGCTAGGTGTAATCACTTAACACTGAGGATGTGCTAGGTGTAATCACTTAACACTGGGGATGTGCTAGGTGTAATCACTTAACACTGAGGATGTGCTAGATGTAATCACTTAACACTGGGGATGTGCTAGGTGTAATCACTTAACACTGGGGATGTGCTAGGTGTAATCACATCAGTCGGCAGCTCAGACATATTTCAATTTTTATTTCCGTTCTTTGCCCCCTCCCTTCATCCCAAACTCTATGTGGATTACTCGCATATTGTTTTGCAGCAAATTTCTCGATTTATTCTATTTAAGGTTAGGTTGGATTAGGTCAGGTTAAGTTGGGTTTGGTTTGGTTTCGTTCAGGTAGGTTAGAATATCAAATCACTTATCAAAAAAAAAAAAAAAACGTAATTATAACACGAACAGAAAACGGTAACCCACCGAGAACACTAGAAATATCCAGGTGAGAAAAATCACTGTTTAAGGTTCCTTAAAGTCACCCATTTGATAGTTTAAGATAATGGGTTGGAAGGATGAGGAAACAGCTGTCTGATATGCGCGTAATGAAGGACTCTGGAACCATTAAACTATAGATACTTTGCCCTTCCTCCTGAACTAACTTGATCATCTCCCCTTCCCCAGGCGTATGACCCCTACAGATTTAGCACTTCCTAGTGATTAAAATATTAATACTCCCCACGTACGCAGGGATAGAGCCTATATCCTTCTCGCATTATAAACAAAAATACTCTCGTAATTAAATCTCTAGCTTAATTATTTACCAATGTACTTACTACTGGTAATAAATACACACAACCAATGTACTCACTTCCAGTATTATTTGAGTAGACACTAACCAATATACTCGCTACTAGTATTATTTTCAGAGTACACAAGAATACCTGGGTTCCCCAGAATCCTGGGTTGTAATCCACATTACTAGACTTTATTCTAAGAGTCTTCATCATGTCAGAGCAATAATCAAGATTGTTTTGTTGAATCCTGAACACAATTTCCGGTACAGATGAGGGATTATGTGTTTAGTTTTTAATCGTCCGAGCGCTGGCAAATTCACTTTCGTGCCTTGATCCATAAACCCTACCAGCCAAGAATATAAAGAAAAATATGAAATTTAAAACTACCTTTGTTTTCTTTTCGCTAATTGCGCTTTCGATGATGTCTTATCAGAATTTATTATGTGTTAATGTTTGATTTGTGTCTCCCGTCACAGTCCATATGTAACACACCAGGTGTTGCGTCAGCTGTCTCTCCTGTTACTAGTCTGCGCGTAATTTATAGACAATACGCAAAATGTTAGTGTTACAGAAAAAAATATTAGCGTACACGAGCAAAAAAATATATCTGACGTGATATAACCTCAATATTGTTTTGTAGTGCTCAGTGTGAGAACACTGATAGAGCTGGCACATGTGTTGTGCTCAGTGCTCTGAAGGGAAACATTGGCAGAGCTGGCACATGTTTTGTTGTGCTCAGTGATCTGTATGTGAGCAATAGCAGAGCTAGCACATATTTTGTGCTGAGTGCTCTATGTGAGCATTGATAGAACTGGTGCATAAATGTCGAGCTTAATGCTCTATGTGAACACTAATAGAGCTGGTACATGTTTTGTATTGCTCAATGCTCCGTATGTGAGCATATGTGAACACTGATAGCTGATACGTGTTTCGTCGCGATAGGTGCTCTGTATGGGAACAGCGGCAGAGCATGGCTCCAAATTTCACGCTGCCAACAAATAGTGAAGCAAATACACACATTGCAGAAGAAAACTGCGCAAAGCGACACGATATACCAACATCAGAATCTTCTGAGTTTCTTTATTTCACTGGCAGAACTTGCTTGCACCTGTTTTACGAGTGTTTACTATAAGCTAAACATACTGTGAATATCACCTATACCAACGCCATCATCATCACCACAACCACATGCACCACCACCACAAACACCACGACTATAAACACCCCTATCAACATCCCAACCAATAACAATAACACTTAATACCACTATGAACATTACCAATAACACTACCACCCCTATCAACATCACAACCAATAACATCAACACATAATACTACAATAAACAATTCCAAAAACACTACCACCCCGTATCCAAACTCATAATACACTAATAAAACCCCAAACCCCAAACCACCTTTCTAATCATGCTTATCTGGCCTTGGGGTTCATTGTACAGTACTGTATGTGGTTGGTCAACACCAGTGCCAGACTCAACACAACAATGCTTGTTTAGTGCCTGCCAGAAGACAAGCACGACGGGAGGACGGAAAGAAGGTAGGGTGAGAGAGAGAGAGAGAGAGAGAGAGAGAGAGAGAGAGAGAGGAGAGAGAGAGAGAGAGAGAGAAGAAACTAAAAGTTGCAAGAAACAAATACTAATGTAAGAGCGAATGTATATTTTCAAAGTGTAAACAAAAAACAAGAGCACAAAGACAAACACGAACAAATGTACAGAGCAAGTCAGAGGAAAACAGAAGCCCTGATGAAGAAAGGAAAGTGGTAAAAAGAGAAGAATGGGGAGGATAAGGAAGAGACGATGAGAAGAGGAGGAAAAGTGTGAGAACAGAAAGAAAACAGTGGAAAAAGGAAAAGGGAAGGATGAAATGTACGAGGAAAAGAAAAAGGTGGAAAAAGTAAATAGGAAAATGAAGAGGATAAGCAGAATAAGAAGACAAAAGAAGGATGAGAAGGAAAAAATGAAGGAAGAAAAGGAGTGAGTACTGAGCTTCCTTGTGCCTTAATAAGCCTCGAGCGGCGGTCATCCTCAACAATCTGAGTCACAAGAATTAAAAAAAATTCAATGCGTTTACAATGAAATTTAAGCCGAAGTTCTCAAAAGAGGGGAGAGGAAGAGGAGGAGGAGGAGGAGAAGGAGGAGGAGGAGGAGGAGGAGGAGAAGGAAGAGGAGGAGGAGGAGGAAGAGGGGGAGGGAGGTAGTGGAGGAGGAGGAGGAAGTGGACGAGGAGGAAGAGGAGGAGGAGAGGAGGGGTGAGAAGAGCAAGAGCGGGAGAAGCGAGGGGAAGAAAAGAAGTTGAGAATAATAGAAGAGAGAAGAATGGAGAACGAAGGGAAGAGGAGGAACCGGAAGAAAGGAAAAAAGAGACTGCGGGGGGGAAGAGGGAAGGATAAAAGTGAGGGTAAATGGAGATGACGGGAGATGACAAAAAAGGATAGGGGATGAAAAGAAAGAAAGGAGAAGAGAAAGGAAGCGAAAAAAATAGTAAGAAAGATTAGGGTGTGCGAAGCAAAGGCAGCTGAACGAGAGAGAGAGAGAGAGAGAGAGAGAGAGAGAGAGAGAGAGAGAGAGAGAGAGAGGTTGATGTGAGACAGAGAAAGACAAAAGAAAGGTAAACCATAGAGTAAGAAGAGTTACTGACAGATGGGTAATGCATAGGATAGAGATTGTGAGACTTTTAATCTTGAAGTGCGTCCATCTTCCTCATCCCTTATTCACCAACCATCCTCCGGAAGTTTATGCATTCATATAGCTGAATTTGACGAGGCTGGGTTCTAGCCTCAGCTGACATGATCCTCGACATGATCTACATTTGTCATATTGATTTTTGAACTTGTGTATGGAGTCATGCTTGCTATATCGCCCTCAAGCACGTTCCTCTACTTTACAATTCATACACGCTGTAAAAATGTTTTCCAGCATTTCAGCCACTCATTTGCTTGTATTGTTTCCGTGTCTCCTCGTTCTGCATAATAACATGTCAATGATGTTATCCTTGTCTATCATTCCTTATGCACCATGAGTATTTTTTTTTCTTAATCTACGTTGCTCCATAGATATGTTCGTTCGTCCTTTGCTCGTGGCTTTAGCTTCTCAGTTGCAGTACCAGTCTACTGGCGAATCTCTGAACTTTCCAATATTCGTTATATTCTTGGCAGTGTGTGGCCTTCAAATACTGTGCATTATTAACTATTTCGGTCCAGAGGCTTTTTGAACTTGTTTAAGAAATTGTGAACATTTGCTACAATCAAGAAACTTGCTTAAGTTTTTTTTTTCTAAGACTTCTATGATTTCATATATACTTAAATGGTTTCCACCTCTTCACTCTGCTGCTCACCACCAACACACACATTACCTCCCATCTCTTCTCTTCTTAGAATGTTTAGAGGTCAGCTCAAATGGAAAGTCACATATGATACAGATATGGTTAAGGAGACAATGGTGGTCCTGAAAACTGAATGTGTGTCAGTAGTAGTTGTATACTATAATCACTGGATGTATTTGAGTAACATATCCGATGACAAACATCCATGGAGAAAATAATAATGTAATCCAGTTTGGAGGCATGCACAGCAGATGGCGTCCTCAAAATACCCGGAGATCATCTCAGAAACACGGTTGAACTGATGCACTAGTACAAGCAAATACATCACCAACAGCAAATTTATTCCACAAAGCCAGTCAGGTAAAAAGGACCAGCTTCAGAGCTTAAAGTGTGTGTAAGTATGTGTGTGTGTGTGTGTGTGTGTGTACTCACCTATTTGTGGATGCAGGGGTCGATTCATAGCTCCTGGCCTCGCCTCTTCACTGATTGCTACTAGGTCCTCTCTCTCCCTGCTCCATGAGCTTTATCAAACCTCGTCTTAAAACTATGTATGGTTCCTGCTTTCTAGGCTATTCCACTTCCTGACAACTCTATGACTGAAGAAATACTTCCTAACATCCCTTTGACTCATAGGAGTCTTCAACTTCCAATTATGACCCCTTGTTTCTGTGTCCCCTCTCTGGAACATCTTGTCTCTGTCCACCTTATCTATTCCTCGCAGTATTTTATATGTCGTTATCATGTCTCCCCTAACCCTCCTGTCCTCTAGTGTCGTCAGGCCGATTTCCCTTAACCTTTCTTCGTAGGACAATCCCCATAGCTCTGGGACTAGTCTTGTTGCAAACCTTTGCACTTTCTCTAATTTCTTGACGTGCTTGAACAGGTGTGGGTTCCAAACTGGTGCTGCATACTCCAGTATGGGCCTGACGTATATAGTGTACAGAGTCTTGAATGATTCCTTAGTGAGGTATTGGAACGCTATTCTTAGGTTTGCCAGCCGCCCGTATGCTGCAGCAGTTATCTGATTGATGTGTGCCTCAGGAGATGTGCTCGGTATTATACTCACCCCAAGATCTTTTTCCTTGAGTGAGGTTTGCAGTCTTTGGCCACCTAGACTATACTCTGTCTGCGGTCTTCTATGTCCTTCCCCGATCCTCATGACTTTACATTTGGCAGGGTTAAATTCAAGGAGCCAGTTACTGGACCAGGCTTGTAGCCTGTCCAGGTCTCTTTGTAGTCCTGCCTGATCCTCGACTGATTTAATTCTTCTCATTAACTTCACATCATCTGCAAACAGGGACACTTCTGAGTCTATCCCTTCCGTTATGTCATTCACATATGCCAAAAACAGTACAGGTCCTAAGACTTATCCTTGTGGAACCCCACTCGTCACAGGTGCCCACTCTGACACCTCGTCACGTACCATGACTCGTTGTTGCCTCCCTGTCAGATATTCTCTGATCCATTGCAGACAACAACTCTTCACAAGAAATAACAGAATCATTACTGACAACACCTCAGCTCTATTATTACAAAATCCGAGGAGGTCAGTTGACCAATGAGTGCATGACTGAGCGCAGGGTTACACTCCTAAGGAACTTCCAGAACCAAGTGACTGAATGGGTAAAAACTAATCGATTATGGAGCTGGCTACAAGAGGACCTGGACAGACTGCAGGACAGGTCGACAGGTGTTACTGAACATAAAAAATACAAGGTTATGAAAACAGACTGGACACATAATGCAGACAGATTGGGAAGACAAAGGCTAATAATTTTTAGGCTAGCATAGCAAACATATCACCTTAGAGGCACATCAGTCGAATAACTACGGTGGCGAATGCACCCCCAGCGAACTTAAGAACGGCATTTAATTTCCTAAAGGAACAGTCCACTGGAACTCTGTGTATAAAGCACGTCTGGGTTCGATTCCCACGAGGGTAGAAACATTGGGCGTGTTTCTTTACATTTGTTGTCTATGTTCCCCATCAGTAAAATGGGTACCTGGGTGTTAGTCGACTGGTGTGGGTCGCATCCTGGGACAAAACTGACCTAATTTGCCCGAAATGCTCTGCATAACAAGCGGCTTTCTATATAGTAGTACGTCATTGCAGTCAGCTAAGCCTGTATACCTTGCGCATGTACTTGTAGAAATAAAGATATATTATACCTATCACAGAATACGCAGCACCAGCATGTAGCCCTCACCTGAGTAAACATATCTAGAAATTAAAGAAATTATACAGATCCACTATGAGATTAGTCTCGGAGCTCAGATGAATAACCTACCATTGAAGACAAAAGAAACTAAAACAGAGGAGAACAGAGGGACCATGATTACAACGTATAAGTAGGTAAATACATGTACACATGGGCATGCGCGCGCGCGAACACACACAAGCCAATCACCCCCAACAAAACCCGATACTATAAGAAAGTAGCGCCTTACAAAAATGCCTCTAAACTTTCTCACTCTCCACTCGACGATCAAAATTAATCTCGTTCTTTCTCAACCTGGAGCGGCAGAAAGTTGGCACTTCGCCTGACGGTAATAGCTACCTCTCGTACTTTCACACCGGAGGTGAAACCAGTCTGCATACCTTCGTCTGATCGCGGGGGCTGTTAAGTCTGGTCGTATGCATGCAAGAAAGAAATACTGCGCTGGCTGATGTGGGGATGTTTGGCTGCGTGGGGGGGAAGGGGGATTTGAACCCACGTGATCTGACCCGCTATACAGGTGTACCCCTTTACACCTCAGCACTCAAAGTTAACCGTACGCGCCTTCAAAGTAGGGAAGTGTCTTAAGGTCGGTGAAGGGCTCTTCATCCAAGGAATTTGAGCTCTCTTACTCTTCCTTGAATCAAATCTGATTACGAGCTGTATAACCCAAACGGGTTTACCACCTGTCCTCCCTAACACTGCTTTTGAAACAGTGTTCCATTACAGTTTTAACCAGTATTTAATAGTACATACATAACCCCCACCACTCCCCTACACTACATACCCCCACCACTCCCCTACACTACATACCCCCACCACTCCCCCTACACTACATACCCCACCACTCCCCTACACTACATACCCCCACCACTCCCCTACACTACATTCCCCCACCACTCCCCTACACTACATACCCCCACCACTCCCCTACACTACATACCCCCACCACTCCTCCTACTTACATACCCCCACCATTCCCCTACACTACACACCCCCACCACTCCTCCAACACTACATACCCCTCCTACATTACATACCCCACCACTCCTACACTACATACCCCACCACTCCTACACTACATACCCCCACCACTCCTACACTACATACCCCCACCACTCCTACACTACATACCCCCACCACTCCTACACATAACCTCACCACTCCTCCTACACTACATATCCACACCACTCCTACACTACATACCCCACCACTCCTACACTACATACCCCCACCACTCCCACACTACATACCCCCACCACTTCCCAATACTACATACCCTCACCACTCCTACACTACATACCCCACCGCTCCCCAATACTACATACCACCACCACCACTCCTACACTACATACCCCCACCACCACTACTACACTACATATCACCACTCCTACACTTCATACCCCACCACTCCAACACTACATACCCCACCACGCCTCCTACACTACATACCCCTAAAACTCCTACTACAGTACAGACCCACACCACTCCATCAACACTACATAAACCCACCTCTCCTCCAGCACTACATACCCCACTCCAACAACACAACATATCCCCACTCCACCAACACAGCACACCCCCCTCTCCACCAACACAACATACTCCCACCACTCCACCAAAACAACATACCAACACCACTCCTCCAACACATACTCCCACCACTTCACCAACACAACATACTCCAACCACTCAACCAACACAACCCACTCCCACCACTCCACCAACACAACACACCCCCACCCATCCACCAACACAACACACCCCTACCACTCCACCAACACAACACGCTCCCACCACTCCACCAACACAACACCCCCACCACTCTTCCAACACAACACACCCCCACCACTCCACCAACACAACACACCCCCACCTCTATCAACACAACACACCCCACCACTCTACCAACACAACTCACCCCCACCACTCCACCAACACAACACACCCCCACCACTACCAACACAACACACCCCCACCATTCTACCAACACAACACACTCCCACCCACTCTATCAACACAACACACCCCACCACTCTACCAACACAACACACCCCCACCACTCTATCAACACAACACACCCCCACCACTCTACCAACACAACACACCTCACCACTCTACAAACACAAACACCCCCACCACTCTACCAACACAACACACCCCCACCACTCAACCAACACAACACACTCCCACCACTCTACCAACACAACATACCCCCACCACTCTACCAACAAAACACACCCCCACCACTCTACCAACACAACACACCCCTACTCTACCAACACAACACACCCCACCACTCTACCAACACAACATACTCCCACCCTCATCCAATACTCCACCACACCAACACACATACTCCCACTCCACCAACACAACATACTCCCACCACTCTACTAACACAACATACTCCCACTCCACCAACACAACATACTCCCACCACTCCACCAACACATACTCCCACCACTCCACCAACACAACATACTCCCACCACTCCACCAACACAACATACTCCCACCACTCCACCAACACATACTCCCAACCACTCCAGCAACACACATACTCCCACCACTCCACCAACACTCCCACCACTCCAGCAACACGACACACCCTCATCACTCCTCCAACACAATATACCCCCACCACTCCTCCAACATACTGTTGCTTATATACATTAGCATGTAAGGATCACTCGCCAAATATAAGTTACCATCCCAGCCAGTGGAATGAGCCATTAATGCCGCTCTCAGTCCGGATAATGGAGACGTCTTGCTTATCTGGATATCTGTAACAATATCCCGTTAACATATTTCTCCTTCCCTCTCCCCTCCCCCCCCCACGCATAACACATACTGGGTGAAAGAAATTATTCTCTGGCGTGTTTATGGCAATTAAAAAATATGATCCATATGAGGTGGAGAGAGTCGGCAGGGTAGGTGTGGGCTGGGGTATGGGCGAGGTAGGTGTGGCGGGGTGTGTGTGGGTAGGGTGTGGAGGGGTAGGTGTGGGCGGGTTGACTGTAAACTGGGTGAGAGTGGGTGGTTTTGGTATGGGCGGGGTGGGTGTGGGCGGAGTGGATGTGGGCAGTGTGGGATATGGGAAGGATGGGTGTGGGCGGAGTAGGTATGGGCAGGGCGGGTATGGGCAGGGTGAGTATGGGCGGGGTGGGTGTGGGCGTGGTGGGTGTGGGCGCACAGGGAACCACAGGGTTGATCTCGCTTATAATTGTTTAATGAAGATGCATTAAATGGCGTGATTTTTTTCCATTTTTACACTGGCGTTGAGTTCATGAGATATTCATGCCGGTGCAGAGCTCTGGTCTGTTTGTGTACTTCCCTACACCTGTTCACTGGGGTCTAGTCCCAACTCCTGGGTCCGCTTAACTATTAATCTACCGTTATATAGGGTACGATCCTCATGGTCTCGGGTGTGAAGGTAGCCTTGTTGTGGAAAAAGACACTTATGTATATTTCAGGACGTTATTGGAAACGTTTCGCCACAAGTGACTTATTCAGTCGTAATACAGAGGTTACTAAGAAACGAGTTTTTATGGTGGCAGGAGTCAGGTGGAAAGCCATGATGGTAGTAGTAATAGTAGTAGAAGAGGTGGTAGTAGTAGTAGTAGTAGTAGTAGTAGTAGTAGTAGTAGTAGTAGAAGAAGTAGTAGTAGTAGAACTTCACGTGTGGATCTTGGTCAAACCTTCTGCCACTTTCATCAACATCCACTGAGATGTATCCTACCTGCAGCTCCTTCGTCTGCGTTGTTAACTGAGCTTCGGTCATAAACACTTCCTGGAGTTATTTGCCGACATCCTCTGCTATGCTGGTTCCCTCCGTCCCTCTAGCGGCCATTACTCAACTACCGAGGTTACACTCTAGCAACAATTACTTCCATCAACATTATACGCTGCAAAAATCATTCTGCAGTTACTTTACGATTGTTGCATTAACCATTAACATAAGTACGTATTAATCTATCCCATTTAAGTTTATTTTCTTACTACGGACATTATGAAACTTAGTAAATGAACTTTAGAGAATTTCATTACTTTCACTCGCCCATTTTGAGACTTCATCGCTCACATTTAAACATTCTTGGTTGATGGTAGTAATCTGCTGGTCAGTTGTCTGCGGGGCTGAGCCTACCGCAGTTGTATCAGTATTTTGTTCCATACTATTCCTAAGGCATTCCTGTATTCTAGGATCATGGAGTTGCATATTTTTTTCTCTAATCTTCCCATTCGTTAAACTATTTCGAGTTGGAGACCTATTTTATTTTCCGAGAAATTCCGTATTTTCTAGGTGTTCCACAAGTCTTTTATTCCATATTATCGTCTCCTTTACTCTGCACGGAGAATTGTTCAGGAATACTGACCTGTAGTTAGGTGCTTTCTCTATCATTCTTCTGGTTATTGTTGTTTTGTTATTATTATCATTATTTTCACCTTATGCAAAGCACTAAACCCGTTTAGGTCATACGGAAAGAGGATATTGGTGAAGAATCGATCCTACCGTCCACTAAGTTTGAGAGACGTGTTACTATTCAATTTCCACACATTCCCCAGTTACCTTTCTTAAATACTATTATTACATGTGTCATCTTGTAGGTGTCTGATAGACATCAATATCTGGAGATCTGTTAAGGATGTGTTCAAGTGGCTTGCACAGGACATTGGCTTTTCTCAGTATCCCTGGCAATATGTTGTTCGCTCCTACTGGCAGTGTTGTGTAGAGTTCCTGCAGGAGCCTCATTACTTCCTCGCTCGCTGCTTCAATATTTGCCAATTTCGTGCTGTTTGTTTTTCTTTTTGTCGCTTCTGGCACTGGCCCATGTTCGGCTCTGAAGACGCTGTGAAATTTTCGTGTGGCCCATGTTCGACTTTGAAGACTGTGTAATATTTTGTGGCCCATGTTCGGCTTTGAAACTGTGTAATATTTTGTGGCCCATGTTCGGCTTTGAACACAATCATGTTCTGTGGCCCATGTTAGGCTCTGAAAACATTGTTCGGTTTTGAAGACGCTGTGGGACTATTCACATATATGAGCGTGTGTACGTGATTGTTTTTGTTTCATAACCCATTTACAAACACAGAAGTAGAGGTATGTTCATGGTGTCCCACTTCAGTGCGCTAGTTTCCAGTAGTCCTAGCACATACTATCGCTGTTACTACTACTACTACTATGACCTGGCTCTCATTCCAGAAGTCTGCCACATAATTCAGTTTTTAGTATCCTTTCAACACTTATTCTCTCAACTGAAGGCGGAAAAAAATCTATTTTATTTCCGTATCCTTTTATGGTTCCAAGTGTAGTTAATATGTCTCCTATTTTATGATCTTGTGTGTGGTTAACATTTCTGCTATTTTATGATCTTGTACATAGTTATCATGTCTCCTCTTTGACGCACTTATATGTGGGTATCATGTCTCCTCTTTTCCTTTTAACTTTCTGCGACCACATTTTCAGTCGTTCTTATCCTATAATTACCCGGGTTTATATGTGTTAGGCTCCATCTCATGGACCTGCCTATTTAATTTCTCTTTGGCACAATATGCCGTGCTCTATATTGATGCCGCGTATGTTTATCTCAGCTTGGTCTATGTTATATCATAGAACCGTGTTTAAACCGATATTTTCCTGGGTTCCACGGAATCTGCTCTTTATGAATGAATGAATTCATCCGCTGTTTCCTTCCTTCTTCTCTCTCTCTCTCTCTCTCTCTCTCTCTCTCTCTCTCTCTCTCTCTCTCTCTCTCTCTCTCTCTCTCTCTCTCTCTCTCTCTCTCTCTCTCTCTCTCTCTCTCCGGGAAGACTGTTGCCCTTCTGGTAACATTCTGAGACTCGCTGCCATAAGGTCAACTCACCGCAAGGTTCAGGAAATTCTCTGAGGCTTTATATATTATTCTCCTCCAGCTCTTTGTTTTCTTCAGCGCCTCTGTTGATATTTTTTTTACCACTTGGGCAAGTACATCTGAGAAGCGTGTTCTATCCTGTGATTATTAGACGGAGGATCGAGCCTCTACCACTCACTGCGCTGAATGACTCACAGGAGTTTATCGATTCTTGTAAATCTTATAATAATAATCCAATCTCACAGCCACTCTGCCTTTCTCCGATCATTCAATCACATCCTCTCTTCTCCCCAGTCATCGTCACATTTTTCCCCTCTTCCCAATCATCGTAACGTCTCTCCCGCCTCCAGTTAGCCACACTTTCTTCTTTCTTTCAACACGTCGGCCGTTTCCCACCGAGGCAGGGTGGCCCAAAAGGAAAAACGAAAGTTTCTCACAGGAAAAAGGAAAAACGAAAGTTTCTCCTTTTACATTTAGTAATATATACAGGAGAAGGGTTACTAGCCCCTTGCTCCTGGCATTTTAGTCGCCTCTTACGATACGCATGGCTTACGGAGAAAGAATTCTGTTCCACTTCCCCATGGAGATAAGAGGAAATAATAAGTTAGCCACACATTTTTAATTAAATCATTCAGTCACACCCTCCCTCTTCCTCAATCATCGTCACACATATGCCTTCTTCCCAATCATACGTAGTCACACCTGGCCATCTCCAATCATCCACATATCTCCCACTTAAATAACCCAGTCATCCACCCCCCTTTCCCAATCATTCCATCACAATTCCATCTTCATCCCAATCATACGTTTAATCCTCTTTTCAAAACATCCACTTCCCAGATACCTCCAATCCCCTTACAGGCCAGCAAGCGCTCCTCTCTCTCCCTCCAAGGCCCATGAAACATGAGGCACACAATTACCAGCTGGTATCATCACCACTCCAACTACCACCAACATGATACCACCCAAACAAGATGAAATGCTCATCACTGGGTCCGACCAGTGAACTCACTGGTTAGAAAATCTAAGGTGAAACTTCTTTACAAAGGCACTAGATAAGGTGACATTTCTTTACAAAGGCACTAAACAATGTGACACTTCTTTTTAAAGGTACCGGAGAACTTTACACTTCTTTACAAAGGCACTGGACAAGGTTAACTCCTTTACAAAGGTAATGAACAAGGAGGCTCTTCTTTACAAAGGCACTGGACAAGGTGGCACACGTCTTTAAAACACCAAAACGAATGCACCGGAAAAGGTGTCACTTTTATAAAGATTCCATAAAGGCACCACACAGGGTGACACTTTACAAAAGGCACTAGACCAGGTGACACTGGTGATTAAAAAAGGCACTGGGAGTGCACTCACCCCGGCACTGTTGTGACCAGTGTTGACCCGGCCCTCACCTGTGTGTTGATTCTAAAGGTACTCCTCCAGACGTAATTTAATTAAGCTGTGCTTAAGACCTGAGGGGATTAAGCTGACGATGTCTTCGAGGACACCTGGTGAGAACTGGGAGACAACACACAGTATTTGGAGAGAGAGAGAGAGAGAGAGAGAGAGAGAGAGAGAGAGAGAGAGAGACAGACAGACAGAAAGAGACAGAGACAGACAGACAGACAGAGTAAAGCAACAGATAAAAATGAAAAAGAAAGATGCACAATGAAGTGGTAAAATAAAAGGAAGTAGGAGATAAGAAAGCAAATGAGAACTAAGGAAGAAAACAGGATGAAAGAAGAAATGTAGGAGCAAAGAAATGGTAAATCAATATAGTCAAGCTGGGGAAAAGAAAGGAAGTAATGAATGAAGGAACGGATGAAAGGAAATAAGAAAAGCAAGCAGAGAAGAAGGCAAGAACAAAGGTAAATAGGAAGATAGAAAGTCGAGAAGGGAGGCAAGCAAGAAGTCTGTCTGTCTGTCTCTCCCTATCTGTCAGTCTGGCTCTGTCTGTCTATCTAGCAGTCTGTCTGTCTGTCTCTCTCTCTCTCATACACTTTGTCCTTCGCTTAATTACTCACCAATCAAGAATTCCTTTGTCATTGAATTAGCTCTCTGTCAGCTGCTCTTTAAGTCTTACTCAAAATAATTCCTGTGTCACCCATAATAATTTCATGCCAATATATATATATATATATATATATATATATATATATATATATATATATATATATATATATATATATATATATATATATATATATATATATATATATATGATCATCAAATGAATACTTAGTCTTTGTTATTTCTCCGAGCACTATGAATACTAAACCTTGTTATTCATGTGAGTCTACCATTGAAGGGCTTTTAGTCTAAGGAACTACAGCTGTTCTCTCCTTCCTTGGATCAAACCTGATTACGTCTCATTCCCCAGGATCTCTATTATCCTTACGAGTTTAGAGCTTAATAAGTCTTTATGTATGATAACGCGATAATTCATGGATAATTTTCGTTGTGTTAATAAAATTTCACGTGGTAAATTAATTCTTTGATACTGATTATATTTATTGCACAATTATATTGATAAATAAGCACTAGACCCGTAAAGTTAGTGGACTGGTGTGGGTGGCATCCTGGGGGTGGTAGCATACCTCAGACAGAGCTGGGCTTTGAAGCGATCTTAGGTAGGATAACAGCTCTTAACCTGTCAAATTTATTTGTGTAAAAAAAAAAGCTCATAGAGCGCTAATCGCATTTTTAAAACACCGCAAAAGTGTGATAATTTGTAAAGAAGAGTAATAGAGCATTTATTTTTTTCATAATAATTAATGTAATCGACGAAATTCCTACAATTTTTGCTTGATAATTCTATGGAATTGTTTACATCAACAGTTACTTGTGCCTGAAAACTTAATTCAGATGCTGTCCGTAAGACGTCCATCTGAGTGCTAGTTCTGTCAAGTTAGTTCCATCTAACTCTCTCCCTCGTTACCAATTGTTTTTATTCACTCAGAGGTAATGTTTCATGTTTCGTTGATGCTTGTTCATTCTTAGACAGTGTTTCAAGTTTCGTGAAAATGTGACATGAATGGCCCAGTGTAGTCGATACGCTTTAAACCCCACAAATCAATTTTATGTTTATTCTGTGTATGTGTGCTTGTGCTAACCTATACCGTACCTATATGCAACTACAGGACCGCACGCACACTCGCGCGTGTCCGCCCGCACGGACGTACCTCTCACAGACACACACACACATACAACTGAGGAGGTGAAGAGGCTGCTAAGCGAGCTAGATACCTCAAAGGCGATGGGGTCAGACAACATCTCTACATGGGCCTTGATAGAGGGAGCAGAGGCGCTGTGTGTGCCACTAACAACAATCTTTAACACATCTATTGAAACAGGGTGACTACCTGAGGTATGTAAGACAGCAAACGTAGTCCCAATTTTTAAAAAGACAAACAAGCAGCAGTGTTACTGACATGTATAGTATGCAAAGTCATGGAGATTATCAGAAGAGTGGTGAAGCACCTAGAAAGGAATAAGCTTATCAACGACAACCAGCACGGATTCAGGGACTGGAAATCCTGTCACAAACCTACTGGAGTTCTATGACAAGGTGACAGCAGTAAGACAAGAGAGAGAGGGGTGGGTAGATTGCGTTTTCTTGGAATGTAAGAAGGCTTTCGACACAGTTCCACACAAGAGATTAGTGCAAAAGTGGGAGGACCAGGCAAGTATGACAGGGAAGGCACTGACGGGAAGGCATCAGCGAGTCATGGTACGTGACGAGGTGTCAGAGTGGGCGCCTTTTACGAGCGGGGTTCCACAGGGTCAGTCCTAGGATCGGTGCTGTTTTTGGTATATGTGAATAACATGTCGGAAGGAATAGATTCAGAAGTGTCCCTGTTTGCAGACAATGTGAAGTTAATGAGGAGAATTCAATTGAAGGAGGACCAGACAGGACTACAAAGGGTCTGGACAGGCTGCAGGTCTGGTCCAGAAACTGGCTCCTGGAGTTCAACCCCACCAAGTGCAAAGTCATGAAGATTGAGGAAGGGCAAAGAAGACCGCAGACAGTACAGTCTAGGGGCCAAAGACTACAAACCTCACTCAAGGAAAAAGCTCTTGGGGTGAGTATAATACCGAGCACATCTCCTGAAGCGCACATCAACCAAATAACTGCTGCAGCATATGGGCGCCTAGCATCTCAGTAAGGAATCATTCAGGACCCTGTACACCGTGTACGTCAGGCCCATATTGGAGTATGCAGCACCAGTTTGGAGCCCACACCTGGCCAAGCACGTCAGGAAATTAAAGTGCAAAGGTTTGCAACGAGACTAGTCCCGGAGCTAAGGGGCATGTCCTACGAGGAGAGGTTAAGGAATATCGGCGTGACGACACTGGAGGACAGGAAAGATAGGGGGATATGATAACGACATATAAAATACTGAGAGGAATCGACAAGGTGGACAGAGACAGGATGGTCCAGAGATGGGACACAGCAACAAGGGGTCACAGTTGGAAGTTAAAGACTCAGATGAGTCACAGGGATGTTAGGAAGTACCTCTTCAACCATAGAGTTGTCAGGAAGTGGAATAGTCTGGAAAGTGATGTAGTCGAGGCAGGAACCATACATAGCTTTAAGAAGATGTATGATAAAGCTCATGGAGCAGGGAAAGTGACCTAGTAGCAACCAGTGAAGAGGCGGGGCCAGGAAATATGTCTTGACCCCTGCAACCACAATTGGGCGAGTACACACACACACACACACACACACATACACTGGAGGACTAGGGGATGGATATGATAAGGACGTACAAAATACTGAGAGGAATTGACAAGGTGAATAGGAACAGAATGTTTCAGAGATGGGAAATAGGAACAAGAGGGCACAACTGGAAATTGAAAACTCGGATGATTCAGAGGGATGTTAGGAAGTATTTCTTGGGCCTTAGAGTTGTCAGGAAGTGGAACAATCTGGAGTGAAAGGGTAGAAGCGGAAACCAGGCATAGCCTTAAGAAGTACGACAAGACTCTTGAAGTCAGGAGTGAATCTAGTAGCGATGAGCGAAGAGGCGGGACCAGGAGCTTTGACTCGACCCTTACAACCACATACAGGTGAGTACGGCAACATCCAACACAAAAATTTAAACACGTTGCTGAAATAGTCCAGCAATTGGCTACCCGAATTTAATCCCAGAAAATAAAAGTTTGAGAATGACATAAGGAGATAAGAAACTATAGGAAGTTTGAAACCTGAGGCGCAAACCTTGCGCCTCAGACACGCAAACATAACATCGGCGACTTGTGCACAACTAGTAAATATATGAATGGCTTTGGATTCACATGTCACACTGCCGACAACAGATAAACAAAGACATACAGGGGTTGGACAAAATATGAACACCTTGTTATTTAGCAATTTTTATTTTCAATATGGAGTTGGTCCTCCATTTGCAGAACAAGATTTATCGAGACGTTCCACTAAAAGTTTGTTCTGAAACGTGTGTCTAGGATTCGTGTTAAAATCTGAAAAAGGAGGCATTCGAATCATGTGCATGGCATATACAAGACCATTACTGGAGTACGCTGCGCCAGCATACAACCCTTATATCACCACGCAGGTTTCTTGCAAGGTTGGTCTTAAAAATATGAGGGCTGCGATATGAAGATTGATTAAGACAGCTTAATTTCACATAGCTAGAAGACCGAAGAACCAGAGGAGACATGACCACAACTTATAAAAATACTCATGTGCACAGACGAAGATAACTGGGACAAACTATTTAAGATGGAAAGAAACAGAACGAGGGGAGACAGCAGGCAATGAAGTAAAAATAAGCCAAAACGTACAGAAGAAATGAGTTCTTAAGTGTGAAGGGAGTGAACAATGGAATGCTTTAGACCAACTCAACACAAGGGGTTCAAAAATACATATGAGAGCCCAACAGGGGCGGAGTTGAGCCGTAGTTCAACCCCGAAGAGACAGATGAATACAATTAGTGAATACACACAAATAATCAGTGTAGTTACACACTGGTAAAATCCATTTGAAACTCGCTGTGGAAAAGAATTTAAACGAGACAGCTTTACAAATCGGTCCTGAAATACAGCCTTTCATGAAAAAATTTAATTTTCCATAGCGAGTTTTAATTGGATATACATTGTATGGACACTGTTTTGTGTATTAGACGATGATAAATATCACCGAAGGGAACACATCATAAAAAAATGATATAGAGTGCTGGTTATATAAAATGATAACCAGCTCCCTCGGGAGTGGATCAACCATCCAGTGAGTACTAGGCTGATAACCACTCACTCTACTACCACATGATCAACAAAATAAACATTAAATATGAAGTGATTTCCTGAATATTTGTTTACTGTAAAAGCTCTTGAAATGAAATAATAAATCCGAGAGTCACTAAGGTTAAACATAACCTCTTCACCAGCAGTTAAAATTACCTTAATTAAAGTAAAATTGCGAACGCATATACACCGAGACACATACGTATATCTTTGGAATCTGTTTATATATATATATATATATATATATATATATATATATATATATATATATATATATATATATATATATATATATATATATATATATATATATATAAAATTTCTTTTAAATAATCAAATAAACACTATTAAGTTTTTTATATAATATTTAGTAAAAGGAACTTCCCATCTAAAAACATAATCCTCGTTTATCACTAAAGATCAGAGAAAGAGAGAATGAATCTGAATCCCATTTAAGTAAGACTTAAATAAGCAAAGTAATCACCTCGTTTAAATCACTGAGAACATCCAAATTTAAACAAAATATTACGTTATTAACGATCACGTCAGCAGACGTCACTGAGAGCGCGTCGAGAGGACGTCTTAATCACGTCACACGTCCTCGTGTTACCTCAGAAATCTTAATATTTTGACGTTTAGAAGTCTTCACAGCGTGACGTCAGAAGTCTTGAGGTGACGTCAGAAATCATTACGTTACGTCAAAATTCCTGCTGCCATAACGTGAGAAATCCTCCTGCCATGACGTCACAAATCATGTCGTGACGTGAGGATCCCCGTCGATAAACTTGATACTGTAATATTTCTTATTCAATTTACTGTATGCATGCAACTATTCTTATACTGTATTATTATTATTGTTATAGAGCACCTGAGGAACAGGTGGAGAGGGGAATGATAAAGCTAGGTTACGAAGATGGGGGAAGATACCTCTATTTCCTTGCAACAAGAGCCCTACCCAAGCTTTCATGCAATAATTTAAAAATGTTGCTGGTGTAAACTGCGACGAAGAATGAAGATACAATACCGTAACTGTGACAATTCACAACTAACCTATAATACCGAGTAGTGTAACTGTGAGAGTACACTCGTGGAGTGTGGTGCGTGTTCTACTGTGAGAGTACACTCGTGGAGTGTGGTGCGTGTTCTACTGTGAGAGTACACTCGTGGAGTGTGGTGCGTGTTCTACTGTGAGAGTACACTCGTGGAGTGTGGTGCGTGTTCTACTGTGAGAGTACACTCGTGGAGTGTGGTGCGTGTTCTACTGTGAGAGTACACTCGTGGAGTGTGGTGCGTGTTCTAGTGAGAGTACACTCGTGGAGTGTGGTGCGTGTTCTACTGTGAGAGTACACTCGTGGAGGTGGTGCGTGTTCTACTGTGAGAGTACACTCGTGGAGTGTGGTGCGTGTTCTACTGTAAGAGTACACTCGTGGAGTGTGGTGCGTGTTCTATCAGAGTACACTCGTGGAGTGTGTGCGTGTTCTACTGTGAGTACACTCGTGGAGTGTGGTGCGTGTTCTACTGTGAGAGTACACTCGTGGAGTGTGGTGCGTTTCTATTAGAGAGTACACTCGTGGAGTGTAGTGGTGTTCTACTGTGAGAGTACACTCGTGGAGTGTAGTATGTGTTCTACTGTAAGAGTACACTCGTGGAGTGTAGTACGTGTTCTACTGTGAGAGTACACTCGTGGAGTGTAGTGCGTGTTCTACTGTGAGAGTACACTCGTGGAGTGTAGTGCGTGTTCATGTGGGGTACACTCGTGGAGTGTGGTGCGTGTTCTATGAGAGTACACTCGTGGAGTGTAGTGCGTGTTCTACTGGAGTACACGTGGAGTGTGGTGCGTGTTCTACTGTGAGAGTACACTCGTGGAGTGTGGTGCGTGTTCTACTGGAGAGACACTCGTGGAGTGTGGTGCGTGTTCTACTGAGAGTACACTCATGGAGTGTAGTGCGTGTTCTATGGAGAGTACACTCGTGGAGTGTGGTGCGTGTTCTACTGTGAGAGTACACTCGTGGAGTGTGGTGCGTGTTCTACTGTGAGAGTACACTCGTGGAGTGTGGTGCGTGTTCTACTGTGAGAGTACACTCGTGGAGTGTAGTACATGTTCTACTGAGTGTGAGAGTACAGTAGGGAAAAGTTCGTCGGGGTTAGCACATATGTCTGAGTAAATACTTGAATGTCGTGTTTTGCACAATGATATAAAGAAAGCATGTTGCGCGCTCGCACGCACGCACCACACACACACACACACACACACACACACACACACACACACACACACACACTGGCACATCTATCTCCTGAGGCGCACATCAACCAAATAACTGCTGCAGCATACGGGCACTTAGCAAACCTAAGAACA
>WNWK01000493.1:267500-305000 GCA_009830355.1 Cherax destructor
GCCACTGCTGCAGTTACTGTCGCCACTGCTGCAGTTACTGTCGCCACTGCTGCAGTTACTGTTGCCACTGCTGCGTTACTGTGCCACTGCTGCAGTTACTGTGCCACTGCTGCAGTTACTGTTGCCACTGCTGAGTTAATGTCTCCACTGCGTGCTTTGCCTGCAGTTACTGTTGCCACTGCTGCAGTTACTGTTGCCACTGCTGCAGTTACTGTTCTGCCAACGTGCTGCAGTTACTGTTGCCACTGCTGCAGTTACTGTTGCCACTGCTGTAGTTACTGTGCCTGCTGCAGTTACTGCCACTGCTTAGTTACTGTTGCCACTGCTGCAGTTACTGTTGCCACTGCTGAGTTACTGTTGCCTGCTGCAGTTCTGTTGCACTGCTGTAGTTACTGTCGCCACTGCTGCAGTTACTGTTGCCCTGCTGCAGTTACTGTTGCCACTTTCTGTGGTTACTGTTGCCACTGCTGAGTTACTGTTGCCCTGCTGCGGTTACTGTGCCACTGCTGCAGTTATGTGCCACTGCTGCAGTTACTGTTGCCACTGCTGCAGTTACTGTTGCACTGCTGTAGTTACTGTCGCCACTGCTGAGTTACTGTTGCCACTGCTGCAGTTACTGTTGCCACTCTGAGTTACTGTTCCCTGCTGCAGTTGCTGTTGCCACTGCTGCAGTTACTGTTGCCACTGCTGCAGTTACTGTTGCCACTGCTGCAGTTGCTGTTGCCACTGCTGCAGTTACTGTTGCCACTGCTGCAGTTACTGTCGCCACTGCTGCAGTTACTGTCGCCACTGCTGCAGTTACTGTTGCCACTGCTGCATTTACTGTCGCCACTGCTGCAGTTACTGTTGCCACTGCTGCAGTTACTGTTGCCACTGCTGTAGTTACTGTTGCCACTGCTGCAGTTACTGTTGCCACTGCTGAGTTACTGTTGCCACTGCCGATGTCGCCTGCTGAGTTACTGTTGCCACTGCTGCAGTTACTGTCGCCACTGCTGCAGTTACTGTTGCCACTGCTGCAGTTACTGTTGCCACTGCTGCAGTTACTGTCGCCACTGCTGCAGTTACTGTTGCCACTGCTGCAGTTACTGTCGCCACTGCTGCAGTTACTGTTGCCACTGCTGCAGTTACTGTTGCCACTGCTGCAGTTACTGTTGCCACTGCTGCAGTTACTGTCGCCACTGCTGCAGTTACTGTTGCCACTGCTGCAGTTACTGTTGCCACTGCTGCAGTTACTGTCGCCACTGCTGCAGTTACTGTTGCCACTGCTGCAGTTACTGTCGCCACTGCTGTAGTTACTGTCGCCACTGCTGCAGTTACTGTTGCCACTGCTGCAGTTACTGTTTCCACTGCTGCAGTTACTGTCGCCACTGCTGCAGTTACTGTTGCCACTGCTGCAGTTACTGTTGCCACTGCTGCAGTTACTGTCGCCACTGCTGCAGTTACTGTCGCCACTGCTGCAGTTACTGTTGCCACTGCTGCAGTTACTGTCGCAACTGCTGCAGTTACTGTTGCCACTGCTGCAGTTACTGTCGCCACTGCTGCAGTTACTGTTGCCACTACTGCAGTTACTGTTGCCACTGCTGCAGTTACTGTTGCCACTGCTGCAGTTACTGTTGCCACTGCTGCAGTTACTGTCGCCACTGCTGCAGTTACTGTCGCCACTGCTTGTGGTGTATTATATGGTATGTGTATTATAGTTGTATTATGTGTATTCTCGTAGTAGTTGCACTGTGGTTTGTCATCATTTTGTTGTGTATTGTGGATAGTTGTATTGTTGTAAGTGATGTGTGTTGCGATCTTTGTGTTGTTGTTGTAGTCTAATCCACTGAACAGTTGTTGAATGACTCCCTTTCCACAGACCGTACACAACCCCTACGGTTTAGCGCTCTCCTCCGTTTAAAACACAACAATTGTGAAGGCAACACAGCCTCAAAGGTTCATTCAGAAAGCCCCTTGTTATGCAGAGTATTTCGGGCAAATTAGGTCAGTTTTATCCCAGGATGCGACCTACACCAGTCCACTAACACCCAGGCAAACACTCGGGCAAATTAGGTCATTATTGTCCCAGGTACCCATTTTTACTGATTTTTACTGATGGGTGAACATGGACAACAGGTGTAGGCTAATTTGGGTGAGGCTACACTGGGTGAGGCTACACTGGGTGAGGCTACATTGGGTGAGGCTACACTGGGTGAGGCTACACTGGGTGAGGCTACACTGGGTGAGGCTACACTGGGTGAGGCAACACGTGTGACATTACCTGTAGACGTTTTTCCACTGGGTGGGTCTTAACCACTGGATGATAAACCCTGGGTGGGCAAAACTTCCTAATAAATGTAAAAGTTTTTAAGGACTTTTCCCAAAACAAGATTTATTGAGGCCCGCAATACAAAGCCTTTTATAAAGTTCAAGTGTGCGAGTCTTTTAACTGTTGACTGAAAAAGAGCATCCAATAATGGATGCATCTTTTGTAACTGTACATAAAAAGACTTCATCAATAGGATGCTTTTCACTTTAAATGTATTTTTTTTCCAATTGCATTTGTAATAAATAGTACTACATAACATGGCTTAATGAGAACTTACAGTATCGACCCCCCTTACTTAATAACACACAGCGGGTAGCCAAAGATGAATTATAGCGGTTGAAATAATTTATTCCTGAGACGAAAGAGATGGGAAGGAAGAAGAAGGACGAGCGTGATGAGGAGGGGAAAAGAATACGATCAGAGAGGGAGGGGTAGAAATAATTAAAAGAGTGGTAGGGGAAAAGAAAAAAAAGAAAGGGAGGGGGAAAAGGAAGAAAGAGTGCGAAAGAGATGTAAGAGAAAGAAGAAAAAAAGAGGAAGGTGGGAGGAAGGGAAGTTAATACGCGAAGCCTGACAAACAGGGTCGATACCATAATGAGTTCCTCACTTCTTGAATCATCGTCTCCAAGACCTGAAGGTCAGTGTCGTCACCCTCTCTCTTTAATCTATACTGTCTCTGTGCTCACCTATTTGTACTTATGGTTACAGGGGTTAAGTTTCAGTTCTTGGCCCTGCTCTTAACTTCCTGTCGCCTGGTTTGCTCCCTCCTAGCCTTGTGAGTCCTAACATGCCTATTTTAAGGCCGAGTATTGATCTGTATTTGCAAAAGCGAGCAGATCAGCTTCAGCTGCTTGGCACTGTGCTTTTGTGGGCGAGCGTGTATGCACATGTGACCACGTGCACATGTGACCACGTGCACATGTGACCACGTGCATGTGTTAGAGGAAACTCCAATATTCATATCAGACGGAGGAAATTAAAAGAACAAAATTACCGACAGAGGCAAAAAAAAAGTTGTATGCAAAAATCTAAATTTAAGACCTATGTGTGGGCCTACTTAGAAGTGATTCACATAGAAGGTGACAAAGAAATGAGTGAATTCCTGAACGATCGGTATGAATAAACGCCCAGCAGTCTTACTTAAACCCTGTCCAATGAATAAATGGCATTAACTGAAATTAAAACAAATTCTACAGATGTTGAAAAAGTAAGTTGTATCATGCTCATGCAGTTGGACCCAGGGCCTGACTTCCAGCTCCATGTTAATAAATAGATGAAAAATACTACTAGAACAAAAACAAATCTTCTCGCAACAACTATGCCACTACGACAAAAGTTACAGAGGCAGTCGAAGAAAATCAGAATGCACATGTTTTGAACATGGATTAAGCAGGCTTTTGAGAAATGGAATCATGGAGTAATAGACTATAATACGAGGTTAAGAGATATACAGTAGTTTTTTTTTTTAAATAGGGAGATGAATTCAAATTTCTAACAGATCACAAAAAGTGGCAGCAAATAAAACAAATTCTAGTCTTAGTAAAGTAAATGCAGTCTCAAGGTCCTGACACCGTTATTCTTTTCCATTTTCATAGCAGACGGATGAAAACAAAATAGACATGAAGACACGGATAAACGATTAACATACATCAAGAAAAGCAAAGAAAAATATGATGTTCATCAGAGAAATTCCAGATGTTTGGATAAGGAACGAACGAAGAACTTAAAACGATGACAATACAGTACACAAAACGTAAACAACCCTTCATAGATTGAATAAAAAATATAAAAGATCTTGGAATAATGTCAAATATCAGTAAAGAGCACAATAAGGCAAATTAATCAAATGCCAGGAAAATGAGATGTATTACTAAAATTTTCAAGACATTAGACATGCTATTTTTTTTTTAAGTGAGGACCCCATGCCACTGCAGCATATTCCAGTACTGAAAAATTTAATGTGTGTGTGCGCGCTCGCACACACACACACTCACCTACATATGGTTTCAGGGGTCGAGTCAAAGCTCCTGGCCCAGCCTCTTCGCTGGTCCCTACTAGGTTCACTCCTTGCTTCGAGAGCTTTATAGTACCTTTCTTAATGTTATCTATGAATCCTGCCTCTACCATTTCATTATCCAGGTGGTTCCATTTCATGACTACTCTAAGACTGAATAAATACTTCCGAACATCTCTGTGACTCATCTGTGTTTTCAACTTCCAGCTGTCTTCGTGTTCCTGTTTCCGAAACCATCTCTTAAAACAATATGTCCCTGTCCACCCTATGAATTCCTCTCGGTATTTTGTACATTATCATATCATTCTTAGTCCTTCTTTCCTCTAGTGTCATCAAGCTGAGCTCCTTTAATCAATTTAATTGGGAAATTGGAACTTATGCCACCCAAGAATAGAGCGAGTCTTGTTTTTAAAGAACCCCACTGGTGGTATAAATCTGAAGTCGATCAGATTAACTATTCTTCAGTTATGGCTCGAATTTCTACGATTCCAAGTTTTTTTCCCTAATATATCAACAAATTTTCCTGCACGCAAACGAAACTTAACGGCTCACTCAACTTGGGACTTCAGTATCATACTCACTTCTTTGCTGTCATTAATATAAGTCCCATCTCATTTAAGCAGGGACCCAATATTGGATGTGGTTTTTGCCCTAGTTCCTAAAAACAGGAAATCCAAAAGAGTGGTGGAGAGAAAATATGATAGTTATTCAATCTTGAACAAACCTAGTCAGTACACCAGACGGAGAGGAGAATGAAATTAGCTCTGAGGCACCCACACCATCGTATGTCCTCGCATCATGGTACAACACCTAGCTCTGCTGGGTGCGTGATTCTTGTAGGATTGCATGGTCCCGTGGGTTAGAGCGTCGTGGAATTTTCGCTCACCATGAGGCGGGCTAAAACAACACGGGTTCGATCTCCTGGCTAGTCACAGTGTTGTTATTGAAAAATATATATATATATATATATATATATATATATATATATATATATATATATATTCGTGCCGAATAGGTAAAATTCGTCAATTAGCAAGAGAACGTTTAAAATTAAGTCCTTTCTAAATTTTCTCTTCTTCGTTTAAAGATATATTTTTTCACTTGTGTTTATGTAAAAAATAATAATTTTGTACCAAAAGGACCTTAGAAACTTACTTAACCTTATTATAACAAACGCAATTTAATTTAGCTTAATCCAACTAAATATGTTTTAAATAAGTTTACAATAATTTAACAATAAACAAACAAATACAATGAAATATATTTCTTTCTTTAGGTTCAGAAAGATTTTTACGAAATTATTGCATACACAAATTTTTGCTTGCCTTATTCGGCAAGAAAGCGTTGCTATTTTAGCCAAAATCGCCCCGTGGCCTGGTGGCAAAAGCTCTCGTTGTTTATGTTCACCCATCAGTAAAATGGGTACCTAGGTGTCCCTTGTGTACCCATATCACTAACAACTAAAACCAACATGCTACGGCTTTAACGTGTCCAGAAAAGAGCCCTCCGCTTTATCACTGGCACCAGATTCAGACAGAATCAGGATGGAAGACCTGCATATACAACAGGAAATCGCTGCAATTAATGTCAGGATAGACAAACTAAAGAAAAGACAACTATATGACATGCAGGAACTCTATGTACCTGCCAGAGAAAACCCTCCCCAACCAACGAATACCACCGACTACATCATCAGCACACCTCCCCACCGAACCCAAAGAATGACCCTACAACAAAGAGTCAGACGTTTCATTCACAAGGACACCTTCCCACGACCAAGGATCCTGAGTGACCTCCCCGATGAATTAGAAGAATAAATACCACCTGAACCATTCTACGTCCAACAAGGATAAATGCTCCCCAATTTTGGGTGACCTACCTTTACCAAGCTACACCTTAAAACTAACCTTGTAACATTCGCAAACATCCTACGAAAGGACACCACCTCAGAAACTGCTTGGCCAACTCCGGACTTGCTACCAAATACCATCGAATGCCCTGCACCTACCACCTGCTGCAGCAGACTTACACCCGACCTCTTACGAAAAAAAAAATTGCTAACAGTATGCATTCTTCCAACTCAGTGGCATGCTGGTAGACAGTGGCATGCTGGTATACACTGTAGTGAAAATGCTGGAGATACCATTTGCATCCTGATAACACTAATCAACTTTGCAACTGGGGGCCAAAAGGGAGCCACTTCACCTGAATTAACACTCCGAATCCTACTCCAACCTTTCTACCAAGTGTTCATCCTTACCCATCCTTTCCCTACCCTCTTCCAGCTCGTCAACCTCTTACCTCATGTTAGTCGATCTAGGGTCGTATCCTGGACAACTGACCAATCTTCCAAAGCTCTGTAAAACTGTCTTTTATATAGTGTGGGTCATCTGAGACAAAGGCCTATTCATGACCGAAATCTCTAGATAAAGATTTTATATATATATCATTATATATATATATACATATATATTATATTATAAATAAATATATTTTATATATATATATATATATATATATATATATATATATATATATATTTACCACCTCTAGAACTTTACTGGGGACCCTCATCCTCAGAGAAGATAATAAACGTACCTCAGTGAAAACTCGAGGTTCTCCCGGAGCTGTTTGAATATTTTCTTCTACCAGATAGAATACATTGATGCAAAACACACACACACACACACACACACACACACACAATATATATATATATATAATATATATATATATATATATATATATATATCAAACAATTGCAGACGGGAAATCTTAACTATGCAAGACAAGCCACGGGGTGCAAATCATCAGGAGCTTTGCAATGTTGCAAGAGAGCAACTAAAGCAGGGAGAGAGTTCTCAGTGTAGTGTAGTGCGGATGTGTCACCGGCCACGGTTACCTTAAAGATTTCCACACCCCGTGGCTTGTCTTGCATATATATACATATATATATATATATATATTATATATATATATATATATATATATATATATATATATATATATATAATGTCGTGCCGAATAGGTAAAGCTTGTGATTTTGGTTTAAACAGCAACGCTGTTCTTGCCAAATAAGCAAACGAAAATTTGTGTATGCAATAATTTCGCAAATACCATTCTGAACTTAACGAAAAAATATATTTCATTGTGTTTGTTTATTATTAAATTATTGTAAACTTATCTAAAATGTATTTAGTTGGATTAGGCTAAATTAAATTGCGCTCGTTATAATAAGGTTAGATAAGTTTTCTAAGGTTGTTTTCGAACAAAATTATAATTTTTTACATTAACATAAATGAAAAAAAAAATCTTTAAACGTAGAAAGGACTTAATTTTAAATGAGTTCTTGCTAACTGACCAGTTTTACCTATTCGGCACGATATATATATATGTAGGTAGTAGGTTGGTAGACAGCAACCACCCAGGGAGGTACTACCATCCTGCAGGTGACTGTGAACAGAAACCTGAAACGTTACATGATGGTAGGATTGCTGGGTCTTTCTTCTTAAACACGCTGGATAACAGGTATATCTGTACTTTCTACTTACACTTTAGGTCACACTACACAGGCATGCACATGCATGTATATACATACACACATCTAGGTTTTTCTTCTTTTTCTTAATAGCTCTTGTTCTTTTTATTTTCTCTATTGTCCATGGGGAAGTGGAAAAGAATCTTTCCTCCGTAAGCCATGCGTGTCGTATGAGGCGACTAAAATGCCGGGAGCAATGGGCTAGTAACCCCTTCTCCTGTACAAATCTACTAAAAAAGAGAAGAAGAAAAACTTTATAAAACTGGGTTGTTTGAATGTGCGTGGATGTAGTGCGGATGATAAGAAAGAGATGATTGCTGATGTTATGAATGAAAAGAAGTTGGATGTCCTGGCCCTAAGCGAAACAAAGCTGAAGGGGTAGGCAGTTTCAGTGGGAGAAATAAATGGCATTAAGTCAGGAGTATCTGAGAGAGTTAGAGCTAAGGAAGGGGTAGCAATAATGTTGAAGGATCAGTTATGGAAGGAGAAGAGGGAATATAAATGTGTAAATTCAAGGATTATGTGGATTAAAATAAGGGTCGGATGCGAAAAGTGGGTCATAATAAGCGTGTATGCACCTGAAGAAGAGAGGAGTGTAGAGGAGAGAGATTTTGGGAGATGTTAAGCGAATGTATAGGAACTTTTGAACCAAGTGAGAGAGTAATTGTGGTAGGGGACCTAAATGCTAAAGTAGGGAAACATGTAGAGAGGGTGTGGTAGGTAAGTTTGGGGTGCCAGGTGTAAATGATAATGGGAGCCCTTTGATTGAACTTTGTATAGAAAGGGTTTAGTTATAGGTAATATATATTTTAAGAAAAGAGGATAAATAAGTATAAAGATATGATGTAGGGCGTAATGACAGTAGTTTGTTGGACTATGTATTGGTAGATAAAAGACTGTTAGTAGACTTCAGGATGTACATGTTTATAGAGGGGCCACAGATATATCAGATCACTTTTTAGTTATAGCTACAGTGGGAGTAAAAGGTAGATGGGATACAAGGAAAATAGAAGCAGTAAGTAAGAGAGAGGTGAAGGTTTATAAACTAAAAGAGGAGGCAGTTAGGGTAAGATATAAACAACTATTGGAGGATAGATGGGCTAGTGAGAGTGTAGGCAATGGGGTCGAAGATGTATGGGGTAGATTTAAAAATGTAGTGTTAGAATGTTCAGCAGAAGTTTGTGGTTACAGGCGAGTGGGTGCGGAGGAAAGAAGAGCGATTGGTGGAATGATGATGTAAAGAGAGTAGTAAGGGAGAAAAGTTAGCATATGAGAGGTTTTTACGAAGTAGAAGTGATGCAAAGAGGAAGAGTATATGAGAGAAAAAGAGAGGTTAAGAGAGTGGTGAAGCAATGTAAAAGAGAGCAAATGAGAGAGTGGGTGAGATGTTATCAACAAATTTTGTTGAAAATAAGAAAAAAGTTTTGGAGTGAGATTAATAAGTTGAGGAAGCCTAGGGAACAAATGGATTTGACAGTTAAAAATAGGAGAGGAGAGTTATTAAATGGAGAGTTAGAGGTATCAGGAAGATGGAGGGAATATTTTGAGGAGTTGTTAAATGTTGATGAAGATAGGGAAGCTGTGATTTCGTGTATAGGGCAAGGAGGAATAACATCTTGAAGGAGTGTGGAAGAGCCAGTTGTGAGTCTGGGGGAAGTTTGTGAGGCAGTGGGTAGAATGAAAGGGAGTAAGGCAGCTGGGATTGATGGGATAAAGATAGAAATGTTAAAAGCAGGTGGGGATATAGTTTTGGAGTGATTAGTGCTATTATTTAATAAATGTATGGAAGAGGGTAAGGTACCTAGGGATTGGCAGAGAGCGTGTATTGTTCCTTTGTATAAAGGCAAAGGGGACAAAAGAGAGTGCAAAAATTATAGGGGAATAAGTCTGTTGAGTGTACCTGGTAAAGTGTATGGTAGAGTTATTATTGAAAGAATTAAGAGTAAGACAGAAAGCAGGATAGCAGATGAACAAGGGGGCTTTAGGAAAGGTAGGGGGTGTGTAGACCAAGTGTTTACAGTGAAACATAGGTGAACAGTATTTGGATAAGGGTAAAGAGGTTTTTGTGGCATTTATGGATTTGGAAAAGGCGTATGATAGGGTGGATAGGGGGGCAATGTGGCAGATGTTGCAGGTGTATGGAATAGGAGATAGGTTACTGAAAGCAGTGAAGAGTTTTTATGAGGATAGTGAGGCTCAAGTTAGAGTGTGTAGGAGGGAGGGGGACTATTTCCCAGTAAAAGTGGGCCTTAGACAAGGATGTGTGATGTCACCGTGGTTGTTCAATATAGATGGAGTTGTAAGAGAAGTTAATGGGAGGGTCTTGGCAAGAGGTCTGGGGTTAAAAGATAAAGAATCAAATACAAATTGGGAGTTGTCACAGTTGCTTTTTGCTGATGACACTGTGATTTTGGGATATTCTGAAGAGAAGTTGCAGAGGTTGGTGGATGAATTTTGTAGGGTGTGTAAAAGAAGAAAATTGAAAGTGAATATAGGAAAGAGTAAGGTGATGAGGATAACAAAAAGATTAGGTGACGAAAGATTGGATATCAGATTGGAGGGAGAGAGTATGGAGGAGGTGAATGTATTCAGATATTTGGGAGTGGACATGTCAGCAGATGGGTCTATGAAGGATGAGGTGAATCATAGAATTGATGAGGGAAAAAGTGTGAGTGGAGCACTTTGGGGCCGTTGGAGACAAAGAACTTTGTCCATGGAAGTAAAGAAGGGAATGTATGAGAGTATGAAGGGATTCAGGGAAACCGGCAGGCCGGACTTGAGTCCTGGAGATGGGAAGTACAGTGTCTGCACTCTGAAGGAGGGGTGTTAATGTTGCAGTTTTATAACTGTAGTGTAAAGCACCCCTCTGGCAAGACAGTGATGGAGTGAATGATGGTGAAAGTTTTCTTTCGGGCCACCCTGCCTTTGTGGAATCGGCCGATGTGTTAATAAAAATATATATATATATATATATATATATATATATATATATATATATATATATATATATATATATATATATATATATATATATATATATAGGATGGGGTCCACCTCTGGCGTAAATTGTGGGACCCATTGCCTCGGAGAAGTGGATAAAAGGCTTCAAGGAAGAATATTTAGATTATATATATATATATATATATATATATATATATATATATATATATATATATATTCTTTCTTTCAACACGTCGGCCGTTTCCACTGAGGCGGGTGGCCCAAAAGGAAAAACAAAAGTTTCTCCTTTTACATTTAGTAATATATACAGGAGAAGGGTTACTAGCCCCTTGCTCCCGGCATTTTAGTCGCCTCTTACGACACGCATGGCTTACGGAGGAAGAATTCTATTCAACTTCCCCATGGAGAATATATATATATATATATATATATATATATATATATATATATATATATATATATATATATATATATATATATATATATATAGGATGTGGGACCCATTGCCTCGGGGTGGAGTTGAATGATAGCTCTAGGCCTTTCCAGTTGTAATAAAAACATCAGGAGTAGGCAGGAGTCAAGAACAGGCAGGAGTCGGAAAGTGCCCCCAGGCATACCAATAACCATAGCCAGAAAGACTGAATATTATTATAACATTAGAAGAAAGCCAGTTCAGAAACGCTGATATTGTCATGTAACGAACGTTACATGACAATTATGAAAATTTCGGTCAGACTACTATATTATATAATTGACTTTACATACCAAATATAAATCTGGCAATTGTCTTAGGAATTTTCGCACCCTCTAGAAAATGGGTCCATTTAAAGGGAGACATGTGAAATTTATCCATAGGAAGACGGCTATAGTTTAACTATCCCGTTTTCTGTGGTATATCTGGAAAGTGAATCTTAAAAAAAATGATTAAGCAATGAGCAAGAGGTCCGAGACCTTACATGTAGTCCAACCACTAACAGCAGGGTCTTATATCTGGTCCCAACAGTGACGACAACATCTGGTCTTAACACTGACAACCAGGGTCTTACATCTGGTCCCAACGCTGACAACCGGGGTCTTAACATCTGGTCCCAACACTGACAACCGGGGTCTTACATCTGGTCCTAACACTGACAACCGGGGTCTTACATCTGGTCCCAACACTGACAACCGGGGTCTTACATCTGGTCTTAACACTGACAACCGGGGTCTTACATCTGGTCTTAACACTGACAACCAGGGTCTTACATCTGGTCCCAACGCTGACAGCCAGGGTCTTACATATGGCCAATGGCCTCAGTCATGGGTTAAAACACCCCACCTCTAACAACCGGAGCCTTACAACCTTAGGTGAGTCAGGCACCTCATGTTACGTAACTACAATCGTCTGAACACCATGACTCACTCAGCTCATCTTCTAAGTCCTAGTCGACTTCTGAAGCCAAAGCGAGCAATGCGGTTCTGGCCACGTCGGCAGATACGTCCAGCTCCTCCAACACTGATCTCACCCACGTCATTGCAAATCTCACCGAACTGTCTTCGGTGGTGACCACTGTACACATATCTGTGGCGACAGCAGCTACAGGGCTGGCTGTCTTGGCAGCAGCTACGGGGCTGGCTGTCTTGGCAGCAGCTACGGGGCTGGCTGTCTTGGCAGCAGCTACAGGGCTGGTTGTCTTAGTAGAAGAGTCAGGGCTGGCTGTCATGGGAGGAGAGACTGCAGCATAGTCGGGGCTGGCCGTTATGGCAGAGGAGAAGGGGCCGCTATATCCTCTGTTGGTCATAGGTTCATTAACCCCTGAGGATTCAACCAGCGAGGTTATTGGCACTCGAACCCTGACAAACAGTGCCTGGCTTCATTAACCCGTGTGGGTTCTCGAACCCATGAGACGCTATCTCTAAGGCCCATTCTAAGGCCCATTGAAAGGTTTGAGGAAGCCGCACTTGCTGGTGAATCAGTTGAGGTTCTGCACCTTAGAAGTTTATGAAAGCCCTTCATCAGGGTGAAGGTGACGGTGTAGAGAGCAAGGGCGACGTGCCCCAGCAGAAGCCCTAGCACCATCATCAAGTATCCCGAAGGAGACTCCTGCCCCAGGAATAACCTCAGCTGCATGAGGCTTCGCAGGGCGATGACGCACTTGAGCTTCCTCACGAGATGCCAGTTCAGCAGCCCGGGCAGCTCTGCCTCGGGCAGTGACACTTCCTCAGTCGTCGCCAAGTGCCCCATGAAGGGTATGTAGCTGAGCAGCCTGACGAAGTGGTTGGGCTTGGAGTGCCGCGCGGCGAGCTCCTTGAGGACCCGCACGTCCGACTGCAGACATCCAGTCAGGAGGTCCTGAAACATCCACAGTGTAACTCCTGCGAGCAACACTATGAAACAAAATTTCTTCATTTTTAAAATTGATATATTTAAATATTTCAAAGAATATTGATAATATGTTCAGTGTCTTTCAGCAGAATATTTCAACAGCTGAATATTAAGATGGTACCTCAAGTATTTTGTTGGAGTTCAACCATTTGTTGTTCAACACAACCATCCATCACCCACCACATCATCCGCACATTACATGACCCATCCATCATCAACACCTACCACACCCACATATCACCCACCACACTCACCCATCACCCACACCTACCCATCACCACTACACTCACCCATCACTGGAGAATTCAGCTGTTTTTCAAAATATCAATATCAACAATCACAATATTCAATGGGAAACGACCACCATCAAAGACAATCACACTGAAGCTACAAACGCAAAGTCAGAATCTGCACTCATAGGTACAACTCCAAGTTTCAATATCTCACAGGGACAATGGAAAGCAGACATCATTTCAAAATTCACCCTCCAGAAGTACATGCCAGCGCTCAACCTCACACAGAACGCCAACCCAAGAACAGGAATCATATACAACAAAGGAACTTCCTACCCAAATTTTTAGCTTCTGTCTTCTTACTACCTCCTTAACCCGTCCTCCCATGCGTTATCTGACACTTCCTTCTCCCCTGGTGCAACTTTTCCCATAAATTCATATTCTCTTTCCACTTGTGTATCTGCTGAAGAGGATCACAGAAGGGGATCGAAATATACAGATCAATCAATCTCCTGTGTTTCTGTCTCCACTTGCATATACAAGGGTTGGACAAAATAACATGAACACCTTGTTTTATAACATTTAGTATTTTCAAAATGGAGTTAGTCCTCCATTTGCAGCTAAAACAACAGAAACTCTCGAGAATTGATTCCTATAGCATTTGAACAGTATCCAGGGGAATTTTGAGCTATTCCTCAAATAAAAGCTGCTCTTACTCTTCCAAAGACGACCGTGGAGCAAATCGGTTCCTGACTTGCTGTTCCAATTGACCCCACATATGCTCGATAATATTTAGATTCAGCGAGTTTTGGAGCCAAGTGTTCGACTTCACTTTCATGTTCTCCATGCCAATTTTTTACTACAATTTTTTACCACTGCCTCCAGACTCCTCCTCGCTGCGCCATTTACAAACCCATGCTTCACACCCATATAAGAATGTTGATACCACTATACTCTCGTATATTCCCTTCTTTGTCCCCAGAGATACCTCAACGCACCACTCATCCTTCATAAACCCATCCGCTGACAAGTCAACTTCCAAATATCTGAAAACATTCACTTCTTCCATACTCCCTCCCTCAAATGTGATATAAAATTTTTCTTTATCTAAATCGTTTGATACCCTCATCACCTTACTATTATCTATGTTCACTTTCAACTTTCTACTTTTACACACCCTCCCAAACTCGTCAACTCCCATTTTGTATTTGATTCCCCACAATTTAATCCCACCCCTCTCTCCAACACCCTAGCATTTATTTCTTTTACAACCCCATCTATAAATGTTTTAAATAACCATGGTGACATTACACATCCCTGTCTAAGACCTACTTTTACTGGGAAGTAATCTACCTCTCTCCTACACACCCTAACCTGAGCCTCACTATCCTCATAAAAACTATTTACAGCATTTAGTAACTTACTACCTATTCCATACACTTGCAGCATCTGCCACATTGCTCCCCTATCCACTCTATCATATGCCTTTTCTAAATCCATAAATGCAATGAAAACTTCCTTACCTTTCTCTAAATACTGTTCACTTATATGCTTCAATGTAAACACCTGATCTACACATCCCCTACCCACTATAAAGCCTCCTTGTTTTATCTCCAATCCTGCTCTCTTCTGTCTTACCTCTAATCCTTTCAATAATAATCCTACCACACACTTTACCTGGTATACACAGTAAACATATTCTTGTATAATTTTTACAATCTCTTTTATCCCTCTTCCATTTATATGAAGGAACTATACACGCTCTCTGAAAATCCCTAGGTACCTTCCCCTCTTTCATACATTTATTAAACAAAAATACCACTGGATCATGACATTTCTTTCATGATCCAGTGAGTTCCAGCTGCTTTACCCCCTTTCATTCTATGTAATGCCTCATGCACCTTCCCCACACTCACATCCTGCTCTTCTTCACTAATAAAAGATGTTATGCCTCCCTGGCAAGTGCATGAAATTACTGCCTCCCTTTCTTCATCACCATTTAAAAGTTCCTCAAAATATTCCCGCCATCTACCCAATAACTCCAGCTCCCCATCTACTAACTTCCCTACTCTGTTTTTAACTGACCAATCCATTCGTTCCCTAGGTTTTCTTAACCTGTTTATCTCACTTCAAATTTTTTTCTTATTCTCAGCAAAATTTGTTGACAGTGCCTCTCCCACTCTATCATTTGCTCTCCTTTTGCACTCTTTCACCACTCTCTTCACCTTTCTTTTACTCTCCATATACTCTGTCCTTCTTATATCACTTCTGCTTTGTAAAAACCACTCATAAGCTACCTTTTCTCTTGTATCGCACCCTTTACCTCATCATTCCACTAATCACTCTTCTTTCCTCCTGCACCGTGCTCCTATCGCCACAAACTTCTGCCCCACATTCTAACACTGAATTTTTAAAACTATCCCATCCCTCTTCAACCTCCCCATTACCCATACTTGCACTAGCTCACCTTTCTGCTAATAGTTGCTTATATCTCACCCTTACTTCCTCCTCTTTTAGTTTAGAAACTTTCACCTCTCTCTTACTTGTTGTTTCCATTTTCTTTTGTCCCATCTACCTCTTACTCTAACTGTAGCTACAACTAAATAATGATCCGATATATCCGTTGCCCCTCTATAAACATGCTCATTCTGAAGCCTACCCATCAACCTTTTATCAACCAATACATAATCTAACTAACTACTTTCACTAAGTGCTACAGTGTATATCATATCTTGTATACTTATTTATCCTCTTTTTCATAAAATATGTATTATATTATTACGAAACCTTTTTCTACACATAGTTCAATTAAAGGTTCCCCATTTTCATTTACCCCTGACACCCCAAATTTACCTACTACTCCCTCCACAACATTTTTACCCACTTTACCATTGAGATCCCCAACCACAAGTACTCTCTCATTTTGTTCAAAACTCCCCACACACTCACTCAACATTTCCAAAAATCTCTCTCTCTCCTCTACACTTCTCTCTTCTCCAGATGCATAAACACTATAACCCACTTTTCACATTCAACCCTTATTTTACTCCACATAATTTTTGAATCTATACATTTATATTCCTTCCTGCCATAACTTATCCTTCAACATTATTGCTACTCCTTCCTTAGCTCTAACTCTATTAGAAACTGCAAACTGAATCATTTATTTCTCCCACACTGAACTCTCTATCCGCTTCCAATACAAATCAGTTAAAGCCAGGACATCCAGCTTCTTTTCATGCATAATATCCACAATCATCTCTATCTTATCATTCGCACTACATCCACGTACATTAAAAAATCCTATTACCAGTGTCAGAGTAGAATGAGCATACCCTAATTATCAAAGAATCTCAGGCAAATCAGCTTATTTTTTTTTGTTTTATTCATCATTATCAATTATCGACCAACATTAGTTGCTCGATTTAAACTCTCCTCATAGGACATATTCTATAGCTCCGGGACTAGTTTCGTTGCAAACCTCTAGTAGCCTATCCATCTGTGAATATGGATACTTCTAACTCTAACCCTTTTGTCATGTCATTCACATATGCAAGAAATAGTATCAATCCTAGTACTGATCCTTGTGGAACCCCACTCGTCACATGCACCCATTCCGACACCTCTTATCGGACAATCACTCGTTGTTTCTTTCCTGTTAGGTATGCCTTGAACCATTATAGTGCCTTCCCTGTTATTCCTGCCTGCTCTTCGAGCTTTTTTCCCAGTCTCTTATGGGGAACTGTGACAAAAGCCTTCCTGTAGCCCAAGAAGATGCAATCTACTCATTCTTTTCTCTCCTGCTTTACTTCTGTTAATTTGTCGTAGAACTCCAATAGGTTTGCGAGACAATTAATCATTTTTAAACCGTCCTGGATATCATTTATGAACCCACTTCTTTCTAGCTGCTCCACACCTCTTCTGATAATTTTCTCCAAAACTTTGTCACTTCAGAGACATCGGTCTGTAGTTTAACACTACCTGTCTCATTTCTTTAAAATTTGGACTACTTTTGCTATCTTCCACACCTATGGCAGTTGCCCTTTATCAATTGACTTAATGGTTGATGCTAGTTGCACACAATACCTCTCCTCCCTCTCTCAGGACCCATGGAGAGATATCTGGTCCTACTGCCTTTGTGGTATTTACTTCGCGTAACTGTTCCTTCAACTCTTCTTCTATTGTATGGATTGTTTTCAGCGCTCGTTAGTGCATTCTACTGCTTCGGTTCGCTGATACCTTTCCTGTTTCCTCTGAGATCTCCTTAAATTTCTTGTTAAGCTCTTCAGTCTCTCTCTCTCTCTACTTTACTGTTCTCGTTATAACAACCTGCATCTCCCGGTTGGTTGAGGGTATTTCCTTCAAAGGAGGTGTTTGCTTCCTCTTCTCTTCCTTCTGTCCCTTCACCTGTTATTGCTATTCCTGTTCCCACCTCATTACTCCTTCCCTTCATTTCCTCCAGTTCTCTCCTCAGCCTCTTCACCTACACAAGTCTACAGCTGTAAGCATGTCTCTCTCTCGCCCGAAATGTTGTGCAGGGTATGGGTTTTTTATTATTGCATATTTTGTAAATAAAGTGACTGGAAATAAAATTTAAATCTGAATTAAAATTCCGTCACAGGCCTGCTTATCTTTTTTCCCCTGGCTACCACCTTCGGTGCTGCCCTCCAGCTTAGGGTAGCTGGGTCCTCTCAACTAGAACCTTTCCTCATTTACCCCAACACCTTCCTAGCAAACACTGGAGCTCACTCTGTGTCCTGCCTACTGACTCTGGATAACACTAACGCTACCCCGACCTGACTATGTAGTTCACTAATAGATTCCTTCATGTGCTCTCAGACTGGATGAGAGCGCACTTCCCTCCGAGTGGCAGTCATTATGGATACATAATTCTGAAATCGTCGTCAAAGGCGGTCTATGTGTCTGTTACAACTGAGAAAGACCATGAGAATTATGCATTAATAACAGTCATTTACATAAATATTTATTTGATATTCTGGTGCTTTTAAGGTATTCATTTATTTTTGATACTCGATAATTTGTATATTTGCTTTTGCAGTTTATCATTACTGAAATCATATTTGACAAATTAAGGGTAGTTTACAAAGAAGGAATACTGCAGCAGGGTTAATGGCCCATACTAGGCAGGTCCAGTTCGCACCCACTCATGTTCTCGTCTGACCTATATTAAAGTTACTCAAAGTTCTTGCCTCAATTACTCTACCTGGGAGTTTGTTTCATCCATCTACAACTCTACTTCCAAAAAAAAAGTTCTTCCCAATATCCTTTCTAAACCTAAATTTCTCTAACTTGAATCCACTGCTGCTAGCCCTGTCTTGGTTAGATATTTGTAACACGCATTTTATATCCCCTTTAGTATTCCTGTTTTCCATTTTTACACTTCAATCATATCTCCCTTAATTCTACGCCTATCTTCGTAGGAAAAATTTCTAATACATGAAATCTAACTTTATCATACTTCTTTGTATATTTTCGAGCGCATTTGTGTTCATCCAGCAATATGGACACCAGAACTGAGCAGCATAATCTAAATGAAGTCTAACAAAGATATATAAAGTTTAAGTATAACCTCTGGCCTTTTATTATTTATATTCTTGATACGAATTATCAAGAAGTATAAACACGAATGCATATGCACTGTTGTCTTGACTTTAAACTTCCGCTAACCAGAACTCCTGAATCTTCACTTTGACTACGATCTACAATGTTTAGTATAAGTTCCATAGTTATTTCCTTTCCATAGGATTAGAACCCTACACGAGCCTGCATTGAACAGCATCTGCCACTTCAACGTATCCAGGTCATCTTTTACCCTTCTTGTGTGCTCATTAGAAATTATTTGAGGGCTTATTTTAGAGCCATCGGCAAACTTACGTATCTCGGTACTTATTACCTCATCAATGTCGTTTATGTAGATTGTGAACAACAAGGGTCCCAACACTGACCCTTGTAGCACACCACTCCTAACAGGTCCCCATTAATGCAAACCTAGTTGCCTGTCAGTTACCTAGAAGATTTCTCCTGTTCCATGTGTCGATATATTTTTAATCAGTCACCTGTGTGGAAAAAAAAGCAAAGTTCTTATTGTAGTCCATATACAGAATACTGTATTATTTATCTTGGTTTATTGCCTCGAATACTTTAGTGAAAATATTTTTTAGCAAACACTTAAGGCAAGAACGTCCCTTAACCAAAACCGTACTGGAGATTCGTTAAATACACGCAATACAGCAAGACCATACAAAAATCTTCCTCAAAGACAACATTGTCTTCCCATGAAAGAGAGTGATCAGCGACTAATTACTGAACCACTCACTGCTAATTGCTCATTTACGCCAATTCTTTATTTTTTATCCTCACGAGGGCGAAATTTTCCATGGAGCTAAAGTAAAAGATAATTTTTTGAGTGATTTGAATTGTTGTAAAGTGTGGTTTCCTGTAGTGGGTTCCCGGTATTACGAAAGAACATTACCATACGAAAACAGGTTCCCACAGTAGTAAAACAGGTTCCCACAGTAGTAAAGCAGGTTCTCACAGTAATAGACAAGGCCCAACAACCTACGACAGATCTTCTTAGCGTTAGGACAGGTCCCCCATCGACTCCATGAGGGTCATTAAAGAATACATTTTACCTATGCACTTAAATTTATACATCTCTTAGTGTATGTATCCTATATATGTTCTCAATTCTATATGTTTTATAAAAATAAGATGGTTTATTATAAATTTAGGATAACTTCTAATAATGCTAGAAAATTTCTTGCAACTGCAGGATACGTTTATATAAGGTGGAAACATGTTCTTAAAAATACTCTGTTAAATTCTTGTAATCCTATAATATATATAATAATGCTGTGATCTGTCTTCATAATACAAAAATACATTCTTATAATGCAAGGACACTTCATTATAAGGCAAAGCTAAGTCTTTATAATGCTAGACTAAATATTGATAATGTCAGAATGGATTCTTATAAGGCGGAGATTCTTATAATGCGGAGATTCTTATAATGCGGAGATTCTTATAATGCGGAGATTCTTATAATGCGGAGATTCTTATAATGCGGAGATTCTTATAATGCGGAGATTCTTATAATGCGGAGATTCTTATAATGCGGAGATTCTTATAATCGGAGATTCTTATAATGAGATTCTTATAAGGCGGAAATTCTTATAATGCGAGATTCTTATAATGCGGAGATTCTTATAATGGAAGATTCTTATAAGGCGGAGATTCTTATAAGTGGAAGTTCTTATAAGGCGGAGATTCTTATAAGGCGGAGATTCTTATAATGCGGAGATTCTTATAAGGCGGAGATTCTTATAATGCGGAGATTCTTATAATGCGGAGATTCTTATAAAACAAGCAGAGATCGTTATAATAAGAGGATAAGTCTTTATAAAAGCTAAAATATATTTTGTTACAATAATTCTTATAACTACAGGATAGGAGTTTTGTAGTACTAGAATAGGTTCTTATAACGCAGGTATTTATTTTTAATGCTAGGTTAAGTTCTGGCACTGTTAGGATACTTATTGGACTGTCAAGTCATTGATATAAGGTGACAACTGACAACAGAATGTACCACCCTCACTACACTCAACTATCCTAACATATATTTACTCTGTATTCTTTGTCTCTGCGTTACACTGCAGACCCTGGTGGGTGTAACGCATCCTCACAAAAAGTATCCTAACGATGTACATGGGTATCATTTATATAATCACGTGTTCTGTATTCAATAATTATCTTAGTCAACTGTAATAAATTTAATTAAAAAAGTAAGACTGGAGAGTTTTTTTCAACTCGCGCACACAATGATTATGTAAATTACGCAACGCTAAGCAAGTTAAACTTTTTAAAATCTATTTAGGTAGGATAATCCTCGGTGGGAGACGGCCGACTTGTTGAAGGAAAAAAAATCCTCATACCAAACTAAATCGTTTTGTACTGTCTGTCTGCGTCTGTTGCTCTCTCCTCTCTCTCTCTCTCTCTCTCTCTCTCCTCTCTCTCTCTCTCTCTCTCTCTCTCTCTCTCTCTCTCTCTCTCTCTACCTAGCTGAGCCCGTGTTCTTGAATTACTGGTACTAAAAATAATGAAAACTCCTGAGAGTGAAATAACAACACTTAAAACTTATTTAAACCCTTAAAGCTGCTCAAAACTGTTGCAACTTACCAAACTATTACACAATACAAAAATTATTGTATTGAGGAGGGTTGTTGAGATGGTTTGGACATATAAAGAGGATGGAACAAAATAGAATGACTTCGAGTGTATAAATCTGAAGTGGAGGGAAGGCGGGGTAGGGGTCGGTCCTAGAAAAGGTTGGAGGGAGGGGGTAAAGGAGGTTTGTGTGCAGGGGCTTGGACTTCCAGCAAGTGTGCGTGAGCGTGTTAGATAGGAACGAATGGAGACAAATGGTTTTTAGGACTTGACGGTGTGTTGGAGTTGAAGGCAGGTAAATTTGAAGGGTTTAGGGAATCCGGCAAGTCAGGATTGATTGAGATGGGAAGTACTAGTGCCCTTGCCTTGGTGAGGAAGGTATGTTAATGTGAGTTTTGTCAGCTTAGTGTAATCACGCTCTGGATATCCAGTGATGGTAATGATGTGAAGTTTTTCTTTTTGCCACTCTGCCATATGGAAACAATTCCATTGTTATTTAGAAAATATTAAAAGTCGAAAACTTAGTAGTTCATGATAAATATTTTATTTTAAAGATTTTATCTATTAAATATTTAGGCAATAATAAAAAATTATATTAGATACTTAATATACCAAGAACTTTAATAGTATCCTCAATAGTAAATATTTTAGCTTTAATATTAAAATCTTATCTAAAAATTTAATGGAATATCTAGAATCATAATATTAGATATTAATGGTAATATATTATTTTACTTTAATATGTTCCAGTCAAATAAAACATTTTCTTTTAATTATTAAAAAGCTTATATAATTTAACCCTAGAACGCATGCTCAGAATCATATATATATATATATATATATATATATATATATATATATATATATATATATATATACACTATTTAGCATGACGCATGATTCGACTGTATGCGAGAGTTCGCATAGAAAAAAAGATATACAAATGACGATTAAAATATCACATATTGCAGATTTTAATAAACGAAGCATACTATCTGCGTTTAATTTTGTAAAAAATACATAACTACATAACGCTGCATAACATTAATATAATGTTCGTGTGCCATGCAAAGCAGTGCGCATATACAAAAAATGCAACACTGTCGCATGTTACGCAATTTCTACAGAGAAATAAGTAATTTTCGTTCTTACTCTTTAAAAATCTATTAGTATATAGACCATCAGTAGAGAAAACCACAATAAGCCTAAGTGAAAAGACCCAACCTTCTTTTCTCACATATTCACCCTAAAGTAACACTTCCAATTAATGAAAATTTTGTAACTGACACTAGGATTATAAATAGGAGAGTTTATAAACCACGGTACGGGCGGGGATTAAACCCGCGGTGAGTGAATCGTAAAACTCCAGACCGATGCGTTAGCCATTGGACCAGTTTGCTACAATAAGATTTATCCAACTAGGTATATTTATACGCCATAGGAAAGTTAGCATAGGCACCACTGTGACCATAAATGCAAGTCTGAGCTAGAGTTTGTCACAGCCACGCTGGCGGGAGATTCGTCTGTAAAAACTGGCATTTGTGGTCACAGTGGTGCCTATGCTAACTTTCCTATGATGTACAAATATACCTAGTTGGATAATATTATTGTAGCCAGCTGGCCCAGTGGCTAACGACTCTCTCACCGCGGGTTCAATCCCCGCCCGTACCGTGGTTTGTTTGCAATCGTGTCATTACGATTTCTTGAGTCAGGAGAGTTTACACTGAAACTTACAAATCTAAGGTAGCCACACGCCTCTAACAAGTCGTAAGAGTTTCAAATCGCAGAAAATACTCTTTACAAAACTTATCAGCCTTTATTCTCCTAAAAGTATTTATAACATTATCTGTCAATAAGAAATGTGTATTGAAATTAAGTTTGGTGTAGTTCCACTTACTGGTTACCGTTTCAGTGCATAGAGAATGCATACGTCCCTGCCTGATAAAAAAAACTGCGATTTCCAAAACGGCTGTAACTGAGTTACAATGCACATTTTAATGGGAAGCTTCGTGTTAGAGGCATTTTAAAGATATAATCAAGAAACAAAATGGTGAAAGTAACTCGAAAAAACCATAAGGTATCCCATCCCTTCTTGTGGGTGTAACTAAAAATATATATTAATACTCACACATTCACCCAAGACCAGAGCTACAATGGTAGCGTACACACTCACCTGAAACACATAAACGTACATTAGTACAAACAAGTTTAAATGTACTACCAACAACATATCTGGTGATTAATTCACAACTCCCCTCTCCCTCAATATAAATTTAGCTTTGCCATGTATTTTGAAGCCGAAAACAGACTAGCAGCCTAACCTAGCTTTACTAAAACACTTACCACTGCGGCCGTCTCCAACCAGGCTACAACGACACCCCCGAAAAAAAGGAAATATTCACCATTACTAAAAACGTTGCATAATTATATTTATATGTTTCACATGACGAAGGAGGAGGAGGAAGGTATACCTTTAAGTGAGTCCAGAACACACAAATCTAAATAAACTAATATAGTTGTATATGGTGCCATGAAATGGGTAGTTAGGCGAGTATTATGTCCCTGGTGCATTGACGCTAATATACAGATAAACTCTGATCAACAGTATCGTTTAAGAGAGGATCATTAAGTGTGTAAATACCGAGATGTGTATCTGTATGTATATACCGTTTAATATTAAATCACTGTATACATCGAGATGTGTGTTATATGCTTAGATAATCGTATGTGTATCCATCTCACTGTGTACTCGCATACGCAGAGATATGTGTATCTGAGGTGTGTGAATGTGTATATACCAAGAGGTTTCAGTGCATATAAACCGAGAGACGTATCTCTCAGTGTGTATGCATTGATGTTTGAATTTATATTCTGTTTTACGAATTAAAGTACTTTTGATCAGTGGCGTTGCTAGCGTTGGTGTCACCCAGGGTGGCATCTTTGGTGTCACCCCCATAAAATCCAAGGGCTGGGGGAGGGGGGTGAGTAAACTACAGTTACATCACTATTGCATGATCAATGGCTAATGTTTAGCAATGAGAACGTTTAAGGGCCATAAACCGAACAGGAGAATACTTCTCAACTTTATTAATGATAAAATAAATAATCGTAGTAATATTGAGGAAACAAACTCAAATACCACTGAGTACAGGCAACATATCCTACATTTATTCGATTTCTTGTTTATACTGTGTGTGCCCCAGATTTCTTGTTTATATTGTGTATAAACATTGCAATATCAGAGAAACACTAGTTCCGATTTGACCTTGAGCACAAGTAACATCTCAATAAATCTGATCTTACATTTCCTTGCCTTCGGTCCTGCAAAATCATCTATCACATCATCAAAATCAATGATTTTCCCTATATAGGCCTATTTGTACTCTGTAATCATGTAATAGGCTATATAGAAATGAAGTATTTTTCTCTTATGTTGATGCAGCAATGTTTTCTGCATTAGTGTCACCTTCTTTAAGAGGCTCTATGGTGTCACCCCCATGATAGTGTCACCCCCTTGATGGTGTCACCCCTTGATGGTGTCACCCCTAGATGGTGTCACCCTGGGGCCCCCCCCCTGCCCCCTTACGACGCCACTGCTTTTGATTTAAGTGTACAGATGAATTTCAACTTTAATGACCTTCGTTCAGTCATTAGGTCATAGACCGAAGTAGATATGAGGGCTCATTGACAAAATGATTGGCCTATTATTATCATATTTATCAGAGTGCTAAACCTGTAAGAGACATAGTATGCCTAGAAGGGGCTGGGAGTAATCAGGTTTAATCCTAGGATGAGGATAGCTCCCATTTCTTGGATACAAGAGTCCTTCACCATCGAGGCAAACCCCATCAACCCCGTCCTAGAAGGGGGTTGAAATAGCGACTGTTAGTTACCATACTATTAGTATATCCTCGTCGGTGTCTCTTAAAATCCACCTGGTTCACAAATATCTCTCCAAAAGAGATACCTGCCTGTATCTGTGGTTGCGACTCCAGAGTTTTTGCAATATGAATGCAAACTGTTTTTAACTGAAGGCCCAGACGATAAAAAATAATATTTAGAGCTAATCAACCGACCAACTGGCCGATGACTGCCTGAAAGTAAATTTAGCTAAGTAGCTAAGCAGTTGACTGGCTAATTCACTACCTACGAAGTGTGTAAATTTATTTAATATTACCAAAATCAATGATACATTTTTTTCGTTAGGTTTAGAATGATTTTTGCGAAATTATTACATACACAAATTCTCGCTTGCCATATTCGACAAGAAGAGCGTTGCTATTTAAGCCAAAATCCCAAGTTTTGCCTATTCGGCACGACATATATGGGTTTAGCGCTTCCCCATGATTATAAAATATATTAGTGACAGAACAATTGCGTCCTAGACAACTGTGTCCCGGTCAAATGCGTCTCTGTCTTTGGCGTCCCTGGACATTTAAGTCCGTTTTTTTTCGTCCCGGACATTTTTGTACCAATATATGTATATTTCATTTTAGGTTTATTTTTCATTTTTATATCTTTGTGTCCTGAACATTTCCATGCTAATGTGAATATTTCATATTATAATCAAGGGGAAAGCGCTAAACCTGTAAATTATACAGCGCCTGTTGGGATATGTGGAAGATATTCAGGTTTAATTTAGATAACTGGAGCACAGATACAATTCCTTAGACCAAAAGCCCCTCACCAGCATCAAGGACCCTTCCTTGAGGGGTGTATATTTCATAAAAAAAAATATAATTTTACAAATTCATGTAAAATTTATAAAAAACAGGTTAGGTTGGTAGGGGAGGTTGTTTACATGAAGCTCAGTTGCAAACGAGGCACCCCTCATTAGCTTACAATTACCTTAATTGATCAGACGGTTGTTTTTTGAGCTGAGATAAGAGGCTTAGCATATATAACATGGATTTGTTACCCAATAATAGTTACATGTAGTGGGATGTAAATGACTAGGATGAAAAAAAGGACGGAAAGTGCAGGGACGCCAATGACCGGGACGCAATCGTCCAGGAGACAAATATCCTTTACCCATTATTATTATTATATATATATATATATATATATATATATATATATATATATATATATATATATATATATATATATATAATGTATATATATATAATGTATATATATATGTATATATATATATATATATATATATATATATATATATATATATATATATATGTGTATAATATATATATATATATATATATATATATATATATATATATATATATATATATATATATATATATATATATATATATATATATATATATATACACAAAATATGGTAGGGCGAGTTCACATCAAATGGTGAAAAGAGGAAGAACCAAGAACTATAGTTTATTAATTTCTCTACATACTCAAATAGAAAATTACAAACGCACTCAACATACAAGTAAACAAATGTTTACTCTTTTGCAATATGACTAAAACATACAATGCAACCAACGACTTAATATAGCCCACAGTGTAATACTCCTGATTGAAGTTTGCACGAAAATCATTGTTCAACTGCAACAAGAGTTGACTTTAAAAGCTGAATATAACTGAGCTGACACTCCAAACATATATGAACATAAGATACACATCCCGGTTTTGTCATGCACAAGAACAGCATCCGTCTCCAGCGTTTATATACTCAGTGCTAAAATCAAATACTGTAGTGTAGTTATCCATTAAGACTCCTCTACGTTACATTACATACAAAGTGCGCTTCTTCCTTTTCCTAAATCACATTTCTGCCGGATTAGTATTTTTTCAGATCTCTTTGAAGAATTCAACCCATCCCCCAAAAAAAAAAAAAAACATTTAGGTGGTTGGCTGAAATTTGCGTACTCGCCATTGCTCACCCCTCAGCTTGACTTTGAGACCCTCAATGCTTTGGGTGTAGTAGAAAGAAACGTGGTATTGGCAGCCGTTCAAGCACATTTTTCCTTGTGTCCTCCCTGTCGTGTCAGCTAGATCAAAATATATTCGACGTTGCTGAATGTCGATCACGAGGTCATATTGTGATCTCGTCTCATTCACTGGCAGACTCATCACCAAGTTTAACATTTCTTTCCTAGATGACCGCACTCTGGCATATATAAAAATCCCTCATCTCGGATATCCATCTGGTAAATTTACAGGAAAAACTCGAACTCAGCCATAATCTTCCAAATGTGAAATCTATCAACCAATCAGTCAACTCTTATTGAAGATAGTTCCATTCTGTCAGGCAGGATTTTTGAGTTCCAATGCCAGTGTTGCAATCTTGAGGAAAAACTGAGCCTGAAGAGGATGGTATAGAGAAAACGTAATTTAGATGCCTAGTGTGTCTAGAAGTCTCCAAAGTTACCTGAAATGCCCAGACTATATTCTGAAGTATACAGTCAAGAAATCATTCAAGCTTTCATTAGAAAATAAACAATGAGATTAAGCTTCACTTCCAGTTAGACTTTGCGGATAAGTGTCTACATGGCAACACAAACAGCACCCAGTGCCTTCATTCCTATCCTCGTCTGTTGAATCTGGTGAACTAGTGCAGGAAGATTCTCACAGAGCGCTTCCAAGACACTATCGAGATTCGTGATCCTAAATTCATCGAGTCAGGAAGCGGAATATTCTAAGAGCGTTTTCAACCAGACCAGCTTCCCGTAAAGACCAAAAGTTGTGTAACTTGGGTAGTTACAAAGTGGAGAATATTACCTCAAAAATGTATCATCATACCATTTACAACACTTAAGAATAATATGTCGGAAGACACCTGCTCGCCCCGTGGTCTGCGTTCGATTCCCAGCGCGGGTAGAAACATGTTTCTTTACACCGGTTGTCTGTATTCACCCATCAGTAAAATGGGTACCTGGGTGTTAGTCGACTGGTGTGGGTCGCATCCTGGGACAATGACCTAATTTGCCCGAAATGCTCTGCATAACAAGTGGCTTTCTATATAGTAGTACGTCATTGATGTCAGCTAGGACTGTATACCTTGTACATGTAGTAAATAAAATTATTATTATTTTTATTATTATTAAGTATGAGAAAGCCTTATAGAGAGTTCGAACTGACAGTTCCTAATTTCCCACTGGCTCGACCTTCAGGTCATTCGCATTCGGGAAGTCTCCCGCCATACAGAACACAGGAGTATCTTTGAGAATACATTAGAAACCAATCTGACTTCCAGGGTCTGCTCTAACGTAGATCGGAAGGAAATAAAACAAGACACGATCATGTCAACGAAATCAAGAAAAGCGTCGCCGCACCCATCTGTCTAGCACAGTCACAACTCTACTGACCCAATGGAATTACCGAGTTACCCTGGATAGATAGTAAACAGGTGGTGAGTGCCTCCATTAAAATCAGCAATACCCGACACATCTCCAAAACAGTAGATTAAACTGAAGTAATGTTGCCAGCTTCAGGAAGAGCCAATAGATTACCGTATTCCTGGAATTCGAGCACGGTTACAGCGTCTTCCCAATAAGTTTCGAGACTTATTCCTGTTCCTGAAAGATTTTGGTAAAAAAAAAAATGAAGAAATCATTGATTCCAGAGCAACGAGTTGTTTTCAGTGCCTTAATGTTGCGATTCAAGAGGTAGAGCCTCTGCGGTATCCTAGACACTCACTCTACCTCTAATACGCTAAGTGAATCTGTGAAATATTTATTGTAACTACGAGCAATTAAGTTTACCTAATTGCACAGCATACTTGTGAAATCGAAAATCTGGGAAATGGTAAGATAACAGTGAAACGAGGTTCCAATTCACTATGAGAGTCTAAATTAATATTAAAGCACTATTTGCTACTTGTGTAGTGTGGTGGCTCAATGAAACGATACTTGTCCAGTGTTACACCAGAACGGGAATGGCCTCCCGAACTATGGTTGTGAGACATTTTATTTAGATCCTGGAACAATCTGGTTTACTTAGTTGTGTGTGTAGGTGTGCACTGCACACACATACAACTACACACATAAGCACACACATACACACAGCTGCGGTGTCCGAGTGGTTAAGGAGATGGACTTGAAATCCATTGGGCTCTGCCCTCACAGGTTCGAATCCTGTCCGCAGCGATTGTTTTTCTGTTGAGTGATGTAGTGGAGGAAGGATCCATATACAGCTTTAAGAAGAGGTACGACAAGGCTCTTAGAGCGTGGACCTAGAAACGACCGGCGATGAGGCGGGTCCAGGAGCTGCGACTCGATCCCTGCGACCAAAAACAGGTGAATACACGTACGTACTTACAAACACACAAAAAAACCCAGGCCAAGTGCCAATGACAAGTGATAACTAACACACATGATGCTCAGGAGCTGTTTATCAAATTTTGCAAACACAACTAGTCACGTACACGAACTTGTATGTTTATACTGAGATGGGAATTCTTCAGATGTTACTAAACATACAGGCGTATTCGATCGAAAATCAGAAGGACAATAAAAGTGAAGCTGGACAGTACGTTTTAGCACTTCGCGCGACTCTGTAAACACCAGATGTGGTTGCCAAATGTCACGAAATAAAAGAATGGCTTTGCTAAGCTCCTGCATTAAGCGTGAAGCCATAATAGCCAGAGAAAGTCGTCGTACTAAAGTAGTGAAATCCGTTTGATATCACTCTTCCTCGCTTTTATCCTTAATTTCATAAGAATTTTGAGAATCAGTAGCATCACACTGCACGAGGTTATCATCTGAAGGAGTCCTCAATGTTTGCGGATTTAAGAAACAAAAGTGGACACGAAGATAGTGGAGATTATGTGTTCTTTATTTATAACAGTATGGAGAATGTATAGGCATCCTCTCCTCACATCCCTATACCACCTCACTACTTCCCTCCAACACCACCTCCCTTCTTCCCTGCCTCACACCACCTCCCTGCTTCCCTCCCTCACACCACCTCCCTGCTTCCCTCCCTCACACCACCTCCCTGCTTCCCTCCCTCACACCACCTCACTACTTCCCTCCCTCACACCACCTCCCTGCTTCCTCCTCCCTCACCCACCTCCTGCTTCCCTGCCTCACACCACCTCCTGGTTCCTTCCCTCACACCACCTCCCTACTTCCCTGCCTCACACCACTCTCCCTAGCTTCCCTGCCTCACACCACCTCCTGCTTCCCTCCCTCACACCACCTCACTACTTGTCTCCCCACACCACCTCCCTACTTCCCTCCCCACACCACCTCCCTACTTCCCTCCCTCACACCACCTCCCTGCTTCCTCCCACACCACCTCACTACTTCCTCCCTCACACCACCTCCCTCTTCCCTCCCACACCACCTCACTACTTCCCTCCCTCACACCACCTCCCTACTTCCCTCCCCCACACCACCTCACTACTTCCCTCCCTCACACCACCTCCCTACTTCCCTCCCCCTACCACCTCACTACATCCCTCCCCACACCATCTCCCTTCTTCCTCCCCACACCACTTCACTACTTCCCTCCTCCACACCACTTCACTACTTCCCTCCCTCACACCACCTCACTACTTCCCTCCCTCACACCACCTCCCTACTTCCCTCCCCCACACCACCTCACTACTTCCCTGCCCCACACCACCTCACTACTTCCCTCCCCACCACCCTCCTCTTCCTCCCACCACACTTCACTACTTCCCTCCCCACACCACTCACTACTTCCCTCCCCACACTTCACTACTTCCCTCCCACACCACTTCACTACTTCCCTCCCCACACCACCTCACTACTTCCCCACACCACCTCACTCTTCCCCACTCCCACCTCACTCACCTCCCTACTTCACCCACTCATCTCTTTACAATTGTCCTCACACGCTGTAACATATCCACAGGTTGTGTGACCATCCCGTTATTATGGTTATTAAATCAATTATATTTATGGTATTTATGTGGAAGAGGTAAATTTAGCCGTATGAATCATAAAATGTCTTTTGAATGGGAGGTAATCAGGTTTGATTCGAGGAATGAGATAGTAACTATAATTCATTTAATCAAGAGCCCTTCAGAGGTACCAAGGTATTCCCTTTGAATGATACCAGATCCATTATTTTGTAAATTACTGCTGTAACTTGCTTAACTAACAATAAGTTGGGGGGTTCAGGCCGTGTGCCCATTATGTGCTTCTGTAATCTGACAACCACCCATACGATAAGCATGGGGTGCATATTAAAACTAAATAGCACTGTACGTGTCACAACATGTCGTCCAGTGGTGTACACGAGTGTACGTGTCACAAGATGTCGTCCAGTGGTGTACACGAGAGTGGACGTGTCACAAGATGTCCAGTGGTGTACAAAAGACTGTGGGTGTTACAAGATGTCGTCCAGTGGTGTACACGTGAGTGGACGTGTCACAAGATGTCGTCCAGTGGTGTACACAAGACTGTGGGTGTTACAAGATGTCGTCCAGTGGTGTACACGAGAGTGGACGTGTTACAAGATGTCGTCCAGTGGTGTACACGAGAGTGGACGTGTTACAAGATGTCGTCCAGTGGTGTACACAAGACTGTGCGTGTTACAAGATGTCGTCCAGTGTGTACACAAGACTGTGCGTGTTACAAGATGTTGCCAGTGGTGTACACAAGACTGTGCGTGTTACAAGATGTTGCCGTGATGTACACAGACTGTGGAGTTACAAGATGTCGTCCAGTGGTGTACACAAGACTGTGCGTGTTACAAGATGTCGCCAGTGGTGTACACGAGAGTGGACGTGTCACAAGATGTCGACCAGTGGTGTACACAAGACTGTGCGTGTCACAAGATGTCGTCCAGTGGTGTACACGAGAGTGGACGTGTCACAAGATGTTGCCAGTGGTGTACACAAGACTGTGCGTGTTACAAGATGTCGACCAGTGGTGTACACAAGACTGTGCGTGTCACAAGATGTCGACCAGTGGTGACACGAGAGTGACGTGTCACAAGATGTTGCATTTATCAAGATCTGATGCGTGTTACAAAGTCGACCAGTGGGTACACAAGCACTTGCGTGTCACAAGATGTCGACCAGTGGTGTATAAGACTGTGAGTGTTACAAATGTTAGTGGTGTACACAAGACTGTCTGTTACAAGATGCGCCAGTGTTACAAAGACTGTCAATTACAAGATGTTGCCAGTGATGTACACAAGACTGTGAGTGTTACAAGATGTTGCCAGTGGTGTACACAAGACTGTGAGTGTTACAAGATGTTGCCAGTGGTGTACACAAGACTGTGCGAGTTACAAGATGTTGCCAGTGATGTACACAAGACTGTGAGTGTTACAAGATGTTGACAGTGGTGTACACAAGACTGTGCGTGTTACAAGATGTCGCCAGTGGTGTACACAAGACTGTGCGTGTTACAAGATGTCGCCAGTGGTGTACACAAGACTGTGCGTGTTACAAGATGTCGTCCAGTGGTGTACACAAGACTGTGCGTGTTACAAGATGTCGTCCAGTGGTGTACACAAGACTGTGCGTGTTACAAGATGTCGTCCAGTGGTGTACACAAGACTGTGCGTGTTACAAGATGTCGCCAGTGGTGTACACAAGACTGTGAGTGTTACAAGATGTTGCCAGTGGTGTACACAAGACTGTGCGTGTTACAAGATGTCGCCAGTGGTGTACACAAGACTGTGCGTGTTACAAGATGTCGTCCAGTGGTGTACACAAGACTGTGCGTGTTACAAGATGTCGTCCAGTGGTGTACACAAGACTGTGCGTGTTACAAGATGTCGTCCAGTGGTGTACACAAGACTGTGCGTGTTACAAGATGTCGTCCAGTGGTGTACACAAGACTGTGCGTGTTACAAGATGTCGCCAGTGGTGTACACAAGACTGTGCGTGTTACAAGATGTCGTCCAGTGGTGAAACAAGTAATTCCCTGCTATACACATCACTGCACAAGCGAGCTTTAAAAAACTGGTAGAAACAGCAATATTGCTGCCTATTTTTTAACTTGAATAATTTGAAAGTTTTCTAATGGTTTAAATAATTACAATAGGTGCTGCGCTGCCAGGTGTAATCCTTCGTGTAGGTTATTACGTTAGTGACTGTCAAGTATACGTAAATATAGGATAATTTACGTTAACCTAACCTAATTGTAAAACGTTCGAAAACGCCTTCCTTATATAGAAGATATGATGATAAAATACTTTATGGGGTAAATAAAAAGATTTATATATTAAATGAGGGAAAATTAATACAATCAAAACATTATTACTTTGCGCAGACATAAGATGAAACAAGATGTGATAGTTAAACTGCTGCTGGAAACACCATGACAAAGCACAGAGAATTGGTAACTAATACACAGTGTTCTAACCAAAAACTTTACCAGGTAATAATATATATATATATCTTAGGATAAGAATAAAAAGAGTATAGTACACTGTCATGCAAATCAATATTTGAGGTTTTTCTTTATAACCTCATAGCAGCATAATTATTTAAAAAAAAAAATTATTAAAATTGTATGAAAATAAACATGGCTGCGAGTTGAGTGATCGTATGTGATTTCTCCTGCCGTCTTCCAACATTTCCTGTGGGCACCGACTTTGTACAAGATTATGCCGAGGACACTCGTGGCAGTGGTATCTCAAGGATTAATTTCAACCTCCTCTTGTTTGAATACCCGCCTCAACAAGCAGTCTATGCGTGATCTTTGAAGGATCGCTGGCTCAGTGGTAAGGTGACACGTACATTGTGTTGTCTCTGGAGGCGGTACAATGTTCGTAGGGTCGAATCCTGGCCGGCAGCAGTTTGGTAAATGATTTAAAATCACTCGTTTCGTGATTTCATTGCTATATAGACTGCTTGTTGAGGCGGGTATTCAAACAGGAGGAGGTTGAAATTATATATATATATATATATATATATATATATATATATATATATATATATATATATATACAGTGAACCTCGGTTTTCGTTCACCTCAAACTCGAACAATTATGTAAGGGTATTTTTGTAAGAGCTTTTGTAAGTGTATTTTTGGGGGTCTGAAAAGACTAATCTAATTTACATTTGTCCTTATGGGAACAAATTCGTTCGGTAACGGCATACGAACAGTCTTCTGGAAATAATTTTCAACGAAAACCGAGGGTTCACTGTATATATATATATATATATATATATATATATATATATATATATATATATATTTTTTTTTTTTTTTTTTTTCAACAAGTCGGCCGTCTCCCACCGAGGCAGGGTGACCCAAAAAGAAAGAAAATCCCCAAAAAGAAAATACTTTCATCATCATTCAACACTTTCACCACACTCATACATAATCACTGTCTTTGCAGAGGAGCTCAGATACGACAGCTGAGAAAAGTCCCTCCCAGCTGTCACTATCTCAGACCCTCCTTTAAAGTGCAGGCATTGTACTTCCCATTTCCAGGACTCAAGTCCAACTAAATCAATTAACTGGTTTCCTGAATCCCTTCACAAAATGTTACCCTGCTCACACTCCAACAGATCGTCATGTCCCAAAACCATTCGTCTCCATTCACTCCTATCTAACACGCTCACGCATGCTTGCTGGAAGTCCAAGCCCTCGCCCACAAAACCTCCTTTACCCCTTCCTCCAACCTTTTCTAGGACGACCCCTACCCCGCCTTCCTTCCCTACTGATTTATACGCTCTCCAAGTCATTCTACTTTGATCCATTCTCTCTAAATGACCAAACCACCTCAACATTCCTTCTTCAGCCCTGTGACAAATACTTTTAGTAACTCCACACCTTCTCCTAATTTCCACATTCCGAATTTTCTGCATAATATTTACACCACACATTGCCCTTAGACAGGACATCTCCACTGCCTCCAGCCTCCTCCTCGCTGCAGCATTTGCAACCCATGCTTCACACCCATATAAGAGTGTTGGTACCACTATACTTTCGTACATTCCCTTCTTTGCCTCCATGGATAACGTTTTTGTCTCCACAGATACCTCAATGCACCACTCACCTTTTTCCTTCATCAATTCTATGGTTAACCTCATCCTTCATAAACCCATCCGCTGACACGTCAACTCCCAAATATCTGAAAACATTTACTTCTTCCATAATCCCTCTCTCCAATGTAATATCCAATTTTTCTTTATTTAAATCATTTGATACCCTCATCACCTTACTCTTATCTATGTTCACTTTTAACTTTCTACCTTTACACACTCTCCCAAACTCGTCCACTAACCTTGCAACTTTTCTTTAGAATCTCCCATAAGCACAGTATCATCAGCAAAAAGTAACTGTGTCAACTCCCATTTGCATTTAATTCTCCATAATTTAATCCCACCCCTCTCCCCAACACCCTAGCATTTACTTCTTTACAACCCCATCTATAAATATATTAAACAACCATGGTGACATTACACATCCCTGTCTAAGACCTACTTTTACCGGGAAATAATCTCCCTCTCTCTACACACCCTAACCTGCGCCTCACTATCCTCATAAAAACTCTTTACAGCCTTCAGTAACTTACTACCTATTCCATACACTTGCAACATTTGCCACATTGCTCCCCTATCCACTCTATCATATGCCTTTTCTAAATCCATAAATGCAATGAAAACTTCTCACCTTTATCTAAATACTGTTCACATATATGCTTCACTGTAAACACTTGATCTACACATCCCCTACCCACTCTAAAGCCTCCTTGCTCATCTGCAATCCTACTCTCTGTCTTACCTCTAATTCTTTCAATAATAACCCTGCCATACACTTTACCTGGTATACTCAGTAAACTTATTCCCCTATAATTTTACACTCTCTTTTATCCCCTTCCCTTTATATAAAGGAACTATACATGCTCTCTGCCAATCCCTAGGTACCTTCCCTCTTTCATACATTTATTAAACAAAAATACCAACCACTCCAGCACTATATCCCCCTCCTTTTAACATTTCTGTCATGATTCCGTCAATTCCAGCTGCTTTACCCCTTTCATTCTACGTAATGCCTCACGCACCTCCCCACACTCACATCCTGCTCTTCTTCACTCCTAAACGATGTTGTACCTCCCTGGCCAGTACATGAAATTACCGCCTCCTCTTTCATCGACATTTAAAAGTTCCTCAAAATATTCCCGCCATCTACCCAATACCTCCAGCTCCCATCTACTAACTCCCCTACTCTGTTTTAACTGACAAATCCATTTGTTCCCTAGGCTTTCTTACCTTGTTTATCTCACTCCAAAATTTTTCTTGTTTTCAGCAAATTTCTTGACAGAGCCTCTCCCGTTCTTTCATCCGCTCTTCTTTGCACTCTCTCACCACTCTCTTCACCTTTCTTTTACTTTCCATATACTCTGCTCTTCTATTAACACTTCTGTTTTGTAAAAACCTCTCATAAGCTACCTTTTTCTCTTTTATCACACCTTTACTTCTTCATTCCACCACTCACTCCTCTTTCCTCCTGCACCCACCCTCCTATAGCCACAAACTTCTGCCCCACATTCTAATACTGCATTTTTAAAACTATCCCAACTCTCTTCAACCCCCCCACTACTCCTACTTGCACTAGCCCACCTTTCTGCCAATAGTTGCTTATATCTCACCCTAACTTCCTCCTCCCTTAGTTTATACACTTTTACCTCTCTTACTTGCTGTTGCCATTTTCTTTTTTCCCATCTACCTTTTACTCTAACTGTAGCTACAACCAAATAATGATCTGATATATATATATATATATATATATATATATATTTTCAACAAGTCGGCCGTCTCCCACCGAGGCAGGGTGACCCAAAAAGAAAGAAAATCCCCCAAAAAAATACTTTCATTATCATTCAACACTTTCACCACACTCATACATAATCACTGTCTTTGCAGAGGCGCTCAGATACGACAGCTGAGAATAGTCCTTCCCAGCTGTCACTATCCCAGACCCCTCCTTTAAAGTGCAGTCATTGTACTTCTCATTTCCAGGACTCAAGTCCAAC
>WNWK01000493.1:307500-310000 GCA_009830355.1 Cherax destructor
GGTGAGGGGAAGATACGGGGCAGAAGGTGAGGGGGAAGATACGGGACAGGAGAGGGTGAGGGGAAGATACGGGACAGAAGAAGGTGAGGGGGGAAGATACTGGACAGGAGAGAGTGAGGGGAAGATACGGGGCAGGAGAGGGTGAGGGGGGAAGATACTGGACAGGAGACAGTGAGGGAAAATATGGGACAGGAGAGGGTGAGGGGAAGATCGGAGAAGAGGGTGAGGAAGACGGGACAGGAGAGGTGGAGATGGGGAGAAGGTGAGGGGAAAGACAGGGGGCAGTAAGGTGAGGGTAAGATACGGAGCAGGAGAGTGAGAGGGGAATATAGAGAGCATGTCAGTGAGGGAGATACAGGGGGCATGAAAGAGCGAAGAGAAGATAGGGGATTCTGTAGACAAAGGAGGGTTGATAGTAGGGGTGCAAATGCAAGGACAGCACCCTACCTTCCTCACCTCTTTTCTTATCCAATATCCCTCCCGCCGAAAAACATACCCACCCACACCTTATTAAAAATTGACTGCAAGTAAATCTGGATTAATTAATACGAGTCCACCAAATAACTTGGATATGAAAATGACAAAAGAACATAAGAAAGGAGGAACACTGCATCAGGCCTGTTGGCCCTTACTAGGCAGGTCCTTCACATTCCATCCTACTAACAAGGGATGGAATGTGTGTGTAAATAAGGGATGAAGGACCTGCCTAGTATGGGCCAACAGGCCTGCTGCAGTGTTCCTCCTTTCTTATGTTCTTATTTGTTCAACCCAATTTTAAATGCTACCTAAGAAATAAGCTTTGATAATTCTATTTACTCATGTGCAATTCCCACTCAAATCCAACCCCTCTCACTCATGAATTTATCCAACCTAAATTTGAAACTACCCAAGGTCCTAGCTTCAATAACCCTACTAGGCAAACTGTTCCACTCATCAACTACCCTATTTCCAAACCAATACTTTCCTATATCCTTTCTAAATCTAAACTTATCTAATTTGAATCCATTATTGTGGGTTCTCTCTTGGAGAGATAAAATATATAAAAAAGCACTGGAATGCATGTAACATGGATGACCAACACACTGCCTGCATCATCCATCGAAATACAAACCATCTTATGACATTTAACGAAGTCAGACTCGTGTCAAGAAAGAACTAACCAAACGACGATGTCTGGAAAGTGCTTTTATTGTAACCACCAACACTGTTGCCCAGGACAATGACACCTTTATTATTTCAGAAATCTTAGCCAAATTAATTCTTCACCATCAGGACACCGTGATCACCTAGTACATGAAGTTTTGTAGCCTTGCTACGACGAGTCTACTGGCCCATGCCACACCAGTTCCTCTACCCACTGCTTCACAGCTGTACTGGTCTCACCTCTTCGCATCTCACCTCTACCACTATATAAACTTTGCCTATCATCATCTATGTAGGATTAAAGAAGCCATTCGAGAAGCGTTACCTCATTAAAATATTCTAATGCTGCAACGTGTCTTATTTCACTAAAGATTAACTCAGCGTTCTGACACTATCAAGACACCACAGTAGCGAAGAATATGTCACGCCACCCAACTTCTATCCACAGAGTCTTAGAGTTAATGCTGCTGGCTACATTGATGTACTTGAAACGGTTGTTAAGCCCTGGATAGAAGGATTAAGCAATGGAAGGACGTACGTGTTTCAGCAGGACTCAGCACCTTCTCAAAGAAGGTCTCCATATTACAGAATGGACATAAATTTGTTAGAAAACATTCAGCGTAGAATGACTAAATTAATACATAGCATTAGAAATCTTACTTACGAAGAAAGATTGAAGACCCTTAAATTACATTCACTTGTAAGACGTAGAATGAGGGGAGACATGATCGAGGTATACAAGTGGAAAATGGGTATTAACAAAGGGGATATAAATAAGGTCTTGAGGGTATCTCTCCAAGAGAGAACCCGCAATAATGGATTCAAGTTAGATAAGTTTAGATTTAGAAAGGATATAGGAAAGTATTGGTTTGGAAATAGGGTAGTTGATGAGTGGAACAGTCTGCCTAGTATGGTTATTGAAGCAATGACCTTGGGTAGTTTTAAATTTAGGTTGGATAAATTCATGAGTGAGAGGGGTTGGATTTGAGTGGGAACTGCACACGAGTAAATAAAATTATCAAAGCTTATTTCTTGGGTAGCATTGAAAATTAGGTTGAACAAATATTCTGTTAGTGGGATGGAATGTGAAGGACCTGCCTAGTATGGGCCAACAGGCCTGCTGCAGTGTTCCTCCTTTCTTACGTTCTTATGTTCTAAGAGCTCAAGTGACCCAAGAATGTATGGCGGACAATCTTTGCGATCATGTGACACCCAACATGTGTCCTCCAAACTCGCCAATTTAAATCCCCTAGACTACTACGTGTGTAGCGTTGTTGAAAGGGAGAGTAATCAACATCCCCACAATACCAAAGATTCCCTGTCATGATAATGTCCAAACTGAATAAGGATAATTTGA
>WNWK01000493.1:312500-470597 GCA_009830355.1 Cherax destructor
TCCTCGTTGCAACATTCATCACCCATGCTTCACACCCATATAAGAGCGTTGGTATAACTATACTCTCATACATTCCCTCTTTACTTCCATGGACAAGGTTCTTTGTCTCCACAGACTCGAAGTGCTCCACTCACCCTTTTCCCCTCATCAATTCTATGATTCACCTCATCCTTCATAGACCCATCTGCTGACATGTCCACTCCCAAATATCTGAATACATTCACCTCCTCCATACTCTCTCCCTCCAATCTGATATCCAATCTTTCGTCACCTATTCTTTTTGTTATCCTCATCACCTTACTCTTTCCTATATTCACTTTCAATTTTCTTCTTTTACACACCCTACCAAATTCATCCACCAACCTCTGCAACTTCTCTTCAGAATCTCCCAAAAGCACAGTGTCATCAGCAAAAGCAACTGTGACAACTCCCACTTTGTATTTGCTTCTTTATCTTTTAGCCCAACACCTCTTGCCAAGACCCTCGCATTCACTTCTCTTACAACCCCATCTATAAATATATTGAACAACCACGGTGACATCACACATCCTTGTCTAAGGCCCACTTTTACTGGAAATAGTCCCTTCCCTCCTACACACTCTAACCTGAGCCTCACTATCCTCATAAAAACTCTTCACTGCTTTCAGTAACCTTCCTCCTATTCCATACACCTGCAACATCTGCCACATTGCTCCCCTATCTACCCTATCATACGCCTTTTCCAAATCCATAAATGCCACAAAAACATCTTTACCCTTATCCAAATACTGTTCACCTATATGTTTCACTGTAAACACTTGGTCTACACAACCCCTACCTTTCCTAAAGCCCCCTTGTTCATCTGCTATCCTGCTTTCTGTCTTACTCTTAATTCTTTCAATAATAACTCTACCATACACTTTACCAGGTACACTCAACAGACTTATTCCCCTATAATTTTTTTCACTCTCTTTTGTCCCCTTTGCCTTTATACAAAGGAACAATACACGCTCTCTGCCAATCCTAGGTACCTTACCCTCTTCCATACATTTATTAAATAATAGCACCAACCACTCCAAACTATATCCCCACCTGCTTTTAACATTTCTATCTTTATCCCATCAATCCCAGCTGCCTTACCCCTTTCATTCTACCCACTGCCTCACGAACTTCCCTACACCCACAACTGGCTCTTCCACATTCCTACAAGATGTTATTCCTCCTTGCCCTACACACGAAATCACAGCTTCCTGTCTTCATCAACATTTAACAACTCCTCAAAATATTCTCTCCATCTTCCGATACCTCTAACTCTCCATTTAATAACTCTCCTCTCCTATTTTTAACTGTCAAATCCATTTGTTCTCTAGGCTTCCTCAACTTATTAATCTCATTCCAAAACTTTTTTTTATTTTCAACAAAATTTGTGATAACATTCACCCACTCTCTCATCTGCTCTCTTTTACATTGCTTCACCACTCTTTTAACCTCTCTTTTTCTCTCCATATACTCTTCCCTCCTTGCATCACTTCTACTTTGTAAAAACCTCTCATATGCTAACTTTTCTCCCTTACTACTCTCTTTACATCATCATTCACCAATCGCTCCTCTTCCCTCCCACCCACTCGTGTAACCACAAACCTCTGCTGAACACTCTAACACTACATTTTTAAATCTACCCCATACATCTTCGACCCCATTGCCTACACTCTCACTAGCCCATCTATCCTCCAATAGTTGTTTATATCTTACCCTAACTGCCTCCTCTTTTAGTTTATAAACCTTCACCTCTCTCTTACTTACTGATTCTATTTTCCTTTATCCCATCTACCTTTTACTCCCACTGTAGCTATAACTAAAAGTGATCTGATATATCTGTGGTCCCTCTATAAACATGTACATCCTGAAGTCTATAACAGTCTTTTATCTACCAATACATAGTCCAACAAACTACTGTATTACGCCCTACATCATATCTTGTATACTTATTTATCCTCTTTTTCTTAAAATATGTATATTTTCTTAAAATATATATATATATATATATATATATATATATATATATATATATATATATATATATATAGGTGTGTTACTCTTGGTCCAAGTAACACACCTAGCGTGGCTGGAGTGCTTCATTCTTGTAGAATTGTGTGGTTCAGTGGGTTAATGCGTCGTGATTTTCGCTCACCACGAAACAGGGCCAAAATTACATGGGTTCGAATCCTCGGCTAGTCGCATTGTTGTCAATGATTCAATACCACTCGTTCGTGGTCACAATAATATATATATATATATATATATATATTAATATTTTTTATTTCGATGCATGTTACAAGCATGTTACATGTTAAATTGGTAGTTACAATTATAAACTGTATTGCAAGGAGAGCCACTGGCATGCCATGGCATATATATATATATATATATATATATATATATATATATATATATATATATATATATATATATATATATATATAGTTTTTATATTATATTATATTATTATATATATATATATATAGATATATATATGATATATATTATATTATTATATTGTGTGTGTGTGTGTGTGTGTGTGTGTGTGTGTGTGTGTGTGTGTGTGTGTGTATGTGTATGTGTGTGTATGTGTGTGTGTGTGTGTGTGTGTGTGTGTGTGTGTGTGTATGTGTGTGTATTTGTGTGTGTATTTGTGTGTGTGTGTGTGTGTGTGTGTGTGTGTGTGTGTGTGCAAGCAAAGTCCTGAAGTCTAGTATTTATCTTATATAAAAGAGATGGGAATTGGAGAACAAAGAGCGAGGGGACGGTGTAGAATTAAAAATTAATATAATATTCATCCAATTTCAACCCACATCGTAAAGGGCCAATGCCCTGACATCTAGTGTTTATCTATGGAAGAAAACGAAGTTGTGAGAGAATCAAGATTTGGGGAAAGTGGAAACTAAAATAACCCACGGGAAGTGGGCAGAACCCCCAATAACTCCGAACACATAGGGATGTTAGAAAGTATTTATTCAGACTCAGAGTGGTCAGGAAGTGAAATGATCTAGAAAACGAAGTGAAAGAGATGAAAGCTAAAATAAGTATAGGCATAAGCGTGATAGAGCTCAGGGAGCTATCGTGAACCCAACAGAGGGGCAGTTTAAGAGGTAGAGGGAGGAGCTGAGTCTCCACCATTGCAATAACAAATGAAGAATTAGACACATGTGCAACATCTGGGCATCTTTATTTGTAGTTCCGTAGTCTTGAAGAGTCTTGAAGATTCTTCAAGACTAAGGTGCTCTTCGCCAATGCCAAGGCTGAGGGACTAACTACCTCATCTTTTGTATATAGTTCTACAGTCTTCACATTATGTCCATGTATTATTGTATTGACAAAGCCACTATATGGCGAAACGTCTACTAATAAAGATACCCAGATGTTGGACAAGTGTTTAATTCTTCATCTTGTCGGTATTGTATATCATTCACGTACAATAACAAATGAAACATATGAGCACACATATTCACATGCACGCACGCACGCTCACACACACACACTGTGTCACTCCCTGCGCTCATGGCGCAGGGAGTGACCCAGTAGCGACCAGTGAATAGGCGGGGCCAGGAGCTATGAATCGACCCCTGCAACCACAACTAGGTGAGTACACGTGACAAGGTGTCAGAGTGTGCGCCTGTAACGAGCGGAGTTCCACCAGGGTCAGTCCGCTGTTTCTGGTATATGTGAATGACATGACGGAAGGGATAGATTCAGAGGTGTCCCTGTTTGCTGACGATGTGAAGCTAATGCGAAGAATTCAAGTGGATGAGGATCAGGTGATACTACAAAGGGATATGGATAGGATGCAAGCCTGGTCCAACAACTGGCTCCTGGAGTTTATCCCCACCAAATGCAAAATCATGAAGATTGGAGGTGAAAGAAGACCGCAGGCAGAGTACAGGCTAGATGGCCAAAGACTGAAAATCTCACTCAAGGAAAAAGATCTTGGGTTAGTATAGTTAGTATAATACCGAGCACAACTCCTGAGACAAACATCAACCAAATAACTGCTGGAGCACATGGGCGCCTGGCAAACCTAAGAATAGCGTTTCGACACCTCAGTAAGGAATCATTCAAGACTGTACACCGTGTACGTCAGGCCCATACTGGAGTATGCAGCACCAGTATGGAACCCACACCTGGTCAAGCACGTCAAGAAATTAGAGAAAGTGCAAAGGTTTGCAACAAGACTAGTCCAGGAGCTAAAGGGTATGTCCTACGAGAAGAGGTTAAGGGAAGTCAACCTGACGACACTGGAGGACAGGAGGGATAGAGGGGACATGATAACGACATACAAAATACTGAAAGGAATTGACAAGGTAGACAGGGACAGGATGTTTCAGAGATGGGACACAGCAACAAGGGGACAACTGGAAGTTGAAAACTCAGATGAGTAACAGGGATATTAGGAAGTATTTCTTCAGCCATAAATTGTCAGGAAGTGGAATAGTCTGGAAAGCGATGTAGTGGAGGCAGGATCCATACATAGCTTTAAGAAGAGATACGGTAAAGCTCATGGAGCAGGGAAAGAGTCGCCCTTGTAACGACCAGCGAAGAACGGGGCCAGGAACTGTGAATCGACTCCTGCAACCACAAATAGGCGAGTACAAATAGATGAGTACACACACACACACAAACACGTGCTTGGGGCCTCAGATGTGTACCTGCTCTAGGGATGACACCTGTCAGAACGCAGACACCTGGCTGCATGCCAAGGTGACACACACACACCTGGGCTACACAGAATTACAAAACTACGAGCAGATGTGATGAATAACAGAAGCGTTGCCAGTAGTTAAATAGACAGACACATTAACTTTGTTGAACGATTTTTATGAAGCGCTAAAACAAATGAGGTACTATTTAGCACCATACGTGCTGGAAGATCTATATTGTATTTTATGTGTGAATGTTTTGTGTTTTATGTGTGTTTCGTGAGTGTGTGTATGTGTAAATTTTTGGGAGAGCGTTTTGTGTATTGTGTATATTATGTGTGTGTATGCAATGTCTTGTGTGTGGTGTATGTATATATTTGTGTGTATGTGTATGTGTCGTGTACTCACCTATTTGTGGTTGCAGGAGTCGAGTCATAGCTCCTGGCCCCGCCTCTTCACTGATTGCTACTAGGTCATCTCTCTCCCTGCTCCATGAGCTTTATCAAACCTCGTCTTAAAACTATGTATGGTTCCTGCCTCCACTACGTCACTTTCTAGGCTATTCCACTTCCTGACAACTCTATGACTGAAGAAATACTTCCTAACATCCCTTTGACTCATAGGAGTCTTCAACTTCCAATTGTGACCCCTTGTTTCTGTGTCCCCTCTCTGGAACATCTTGTCTCTGTCCACATTATCTATTCCTCGCAGTATTTTACATGTCGTTATCATGTCTCCCCTAACCATCCTGTCCTCTAGTGTCGTCAGGCCGATTTCCCTTAACCTTTCTTCGTAGGACAATCCCCTTAGCTCTGGGACTAGTCTTGTTGCAAACCTTTGCACTTTCTCTAATTTCTTGACGTGCTTGACCAGGTGTGGGTTCCAAACTGGTGCTGCATACTCCAGTATGGGCCTGACGTATGTGGTGTACAGAGTCTTGAACGATTCGTTAGTGAGGTATTGGAACGCTATTCTTAGGTTTGCCAGACGCCCGTATGCTGCAGCAGTTATCTGATTGATGTGTGCCTCAGGAGATGTGCTCGGTATTATACTCACCCCAAGATCTTTTTTCTTGAGTGAGGGTTGCAGTCTTTGGCCACCTAGACTATACTCTGTCTGCGGTCTTCTATGTCCTTCCCCGATCTTCATGACTTTACATTTGGCAGGGTTAAATTCAAGGAGCCAGTTACTGGACCAGGCTTGTAGCCTGTCCAGGTCCCTTTGAAGTCCTGCCTGATCCTCGACTGATTTAATTCTTCTCATTAACTTCACATAATCTGGAAACAGGGACACTTCTGAGTCTATCCCTTCCGTTATGTCATTCACATATACCAAAAACAGCACAGGTCCTAGGACTGACCCCTGTGGAACCCCACTCGTCACAGGTGCCCACTCTGACACCTCGTCACGTACCATGACTCGTTGTTGCCTCCCTGTCAGATATTCTCTGATCCATTGCAGTGCCTTTCCTGTTACGTGTGCCTGATCCTCTAGCTTTTGCATTAACCTCTTGTGAGGAACTGTGTCGAACGCCTTCTTGCAGTCCAAGAAAATGCAGTATATCCACCCCTCTCTCTCGTGTCTTCTGTTACCTTGTCATAAAACTCCAGTAGGTTTGTGACACAGGATTTTCCTTCCCTGAAACCGTGCTGGTTGTCGTTTATAAGCTTGTGTCTTTCTAGGTGCTCCACCACTCTCCTGATGATCTTCTCCATGACTTTGCATACTATACACGTCAGTGACACAGGTCTGTTTAATGCCTCGTGTCTGTCTCCTTTCTTAAAAATTGGGACTACATTTGCCAACTTCGACACCTCAGGTAGTTGCACAGTTTCAATGGATGTGTTGAAGATTTTTGTTAGTGGCACACACAACATCTCTGCTCCCTCTCTAAGGACCCACGGAGAGATGTCTGGTCCCACCGCTTTTGAAGTATCAAGTTCACATAACAGCTTCTTCATCTCCTCCTCGGTTGAGTGTATTTCATCCAGCACTTGTTGGTGTACCTCCCTATTCTGAATTCCTGGAGTCCTTCCTGTCTCCACTGTAAATACTTCTTTAAATCTCATGTTGAGCTCCTCACATACCTCTTGGTCGTTTTTTGTGAACTCCCCACCTTCCTTCCTCAGCCTGATTACCTGGTCCTGGGGTGTGTGTGTGTGTGTGTGTACTCACCTATTTGTGGTTGAAGGAGTCGAGACTCAGCTCCTGGCCCCGCCTCTTCACTGTGTGTTAGTGTTAGTGCGTGTGTGTTAGTATCAGTGTGTTAGTGTTAGTGTGTGTGTGTGTGTTAAGTGTGTACTCACCTATTTGTGGTTGCATACCTCGTCTTAAAACTATGTATGGTTCCTGCCTCCACTACGTCACTTGCCAGACTATTCCACTTCCTGACAACTCTATGCCTAAAGAAATACTTCCTAACATCTCTTTGACTCATCTGAGTCTTCAACTTCCAATGGCGAACCCTCGTTTCTGTGTCCCATCTCTGGAACATCCTGTCTCTGTCCACCTTGTTAATTCCTCGCAGTATTTTGTATGCCGTTATCATGTCTCCCTTAACCCTACTGTCCTCTAGTGACGTCAGGCCGATTTCCCTTAACCTTTCTTCGTAGGGCATTCCCCTTAGCTCTGGAACTAGCCTTGTTGTAAACCTTTGCACCTTCTCAAATTTCTTGACGTGCTTGACTAGGTGTGGGTTCCAAACTGGTGCTGAATACTCCAGTATGGGCCTGACGTACACGGTGTACAGTCTTGAACTATTCCTTACTGTGTGTGTGTGTGTGTGTATGTGTGTATGAGTGTGCATGCGTGCATATACTTGTGCGAGTGTTCACGCGCACTCATGTTCATTTGCGTGCATTCTTAAGAGTTTAGCAGTATCAGTGTGTGAGCTTTCTCAGGTAGTCTAGAGGTGACAACACAGTGAGCCCTGATATTGTGTGGAGCCTTGGTCATGTGTAGTAGTAATGAATTAACCAGCTTTAAAGTAGACCCCTTGGTTCCCACACCGGCCCCTCCTAGCAAGGTGAAACACTACTTGTATACTTCACCAGTTTCTCAACTGTTTTGTCGTTTTCCTTGTCAGATATTTTAGCAATATATATTCTACACACACACACATACGTGCAATAAGATCACAGTAAGCAGGTGATAACAAAATATGCAGAAAAATCACTGTGAAAAGAATAGTGAACTTCCAAGCGCTTTCGTGATTTCTCACGAAAGCGTTTGGAAGTTCACTATCCTTTTCACAGTGGTTGTTCTGATATATATGTCGTGCTGAATAGGTAAAACTGGTAAATTAGTAAGAACTCATTTAAAATTAAGTAATTTCTAAAATTTTCTCTTATACGTTTAAAGTTATATTTTTTCATTTATGTTAATGTAAAAATTAATAATTTTGTACGAAAAGAACCTTAGAAAACTTACCTAACTTTATTATAACAAGCGCAATTTAATTTAGCCTAATCCAACTAAATATATTTTAGATATGGCGGGGTAGGGGTCGTCCTCGAAAAGGTTGGAGGGAGGGGGTAAAGGAGGTTTTGTGGGCGAGGGGCTTGGACTTCCAGAAAGCGTGCGTGAGCGTGTTAGATAGGAGCGAATGGAGATGAATGGTTTTTGGGACCTGACGAGCTGTTGGAGTGTGAGCAGGGTAACATTTTGTGAAGGGATTCAGGGAAACCGGTTAGTCGGACTTGAGTCCTGGAAATGGGAACTACAATGCCTGCAGTTTAAAGGAGTGGTTTGGGATATTGGCATTTTGGAGGGACATCTAAACTGTCGTACCTAAGCGCATCTGCAATGACAGTGATTATGTATGAGTGATGGTGAAAGTGTTGAATGATGATGAAAGTTTTTTCTTTCTGCCTTGGTGGGAAACAGCCGGTGTTAAAATAAAAAGTTTACAATAATTTAATAATACACAAACACAATGAAATATATTTTTTTCGTTAGGTACATAATGATTTTTGCGAAATTATTGCATACACAAATTTTCGCTTGTCTTATTGGGCACAACATATATATATGAAGGATGTGCCAAAGTATTGCCCCATAGTGGTCCCGAAAATGGAGAGCTAAGATGATGGATGTGGTACTGGAAAACCTCATGCATCAACATGTTAAGAGCCACAACCAGAGAGAGAGGTGAGGATGATCCAACCTTGAGTACTCACCTTCAGTAGTTCGGACATCGAGGATATCACGTATGAAAGGCCCCTTGGAGCTAGTGATCATGTGGTCCTGTGCTTTGATTACATAGTTGAGCTACAAGTGGAGAGGGTAGCAGGAATAGGACGGGAAAAACCAAACTACAAAAGAGGGGACTACACAGGCATGAGGAACTTCCTGCAAGACGTTCAGTGGGAGAGAGAATTGGCAGAAAAACCAGTAACAGAAATGATGGTCTATGTGATAACAAAATGCAAGCAGGCAGAGGAGAGGTTTGTTCCCAAGGGAAACAGAAATAATGGGAAGACCAGAACGAGTCCTTGGTTCACCCAAAAGTGTAGGGAGGCAAAAACTAAGTGCACTAGAGAATGGAAAAGTACAGAAGACAAAAGACCCAGGAAAATAAAGAGATTAGCCGAAGAGCCAGAAACGAATATGCACAGATAAGAAGGAAGGCTCAGCGACAATATGAAAATGACATAGCATCGAAAGTCAAGTCTGACCCGAAGCTGTTGTATAGCCACATCAGGAGGAAAACAACAGTCAAGGACCAGGTAATCAGGCTGAGGAAGGAAGGTGGGGAGTTCACAAGAAACGACCAAGAGGTATGTGAGGATCTCAAAATGAGATTTAAAGAAGTATTTACAGTGGAGACAGGAAGGACTCCAGGAATTCAGAATAGGGAGGTACACCAACAAGTGCTGGATGAAATACACTCAACCGAGGAGGAGATGAAGAAGCTCCTATGTGAACTTGATACCTCAAAGGGGGTGGGACCAGACATCTCTCCGTTTGTCCTTAGAGAGGGAGCAGAGATGCTGTGTGTGCCACTAACAAAAATCTTCAATACATCCATCGAAACTGGGCAACTACCTGAGGCGTGGAAGATGGCAAATGTAGTCCCAATTTTTAAGAAAGGAGACAGACACGAGGCATTAAACTACAGACCTGTGTCACTGACATGTATCGTATGCAAAGTCATGGAGAAGATCATCAGGAGGAGAGTGGTGGAGCACCTAGAAAGACACAAGCTTATAAACGACAACCAGCACGGTTTCAGGGAAGGAAAATCCTGTGTCACAAACCTACTGGAGTTTTCTGACAAGGTAACAGAAATAAGACACGAGAGAGAGGGATGGATATACTGCATTTTCTTGGACTGCAAGAAGGCCTTCGACACAGTTCCTCACAAGAGGTTAATGCAAAAGCTAGGGGATCAGGCACGCATAACAGGAGGCAACAACGAGTCATGATACGTGACGAGGTGTCAGAGTGGGCGCCTGTGATGAGCGGGGTTTCACAGAAAGTTCCTCATGCCTGTGTAGTCACAGGGGACAGTCCTAGGACCTGTGCTGTTTTTGGTATATGTGAATGACATAACGAAAGGGATAGACTCAGAAGTGTCCCTGTTTGCAGATGATGTGAAATAATGAGGAGAATTAAATCGGTCGAGGATCAGGCAAGACTACAAAGAGACCTGGACAGGCTACAAGCCTGGTCCAGCAACTGGATCCTTGAATTTAACCCTGCCAAATGCAAAGTCATGAAGATCGGGGAAGGGCAAAGAAGACCGCAGACAGAGTAGTCTAGGTTGCCAAAGACTGCAAACCTCACTCAAGGAAAACGATCTTGGGGTGAGTATAATACCGAGCACATCTCCTGAGGCACACATCAATCAGATAACTGCTGCAGCATACGGGCGGCTGGCAAACCTAAGAATAGCGTTCCAGTACCTCAGTAAGGAATCTTTCAAGACTCTGTACACCACATACGTCAGGCCCATATTGGAGTATGCAGCACCAGTTTGGAACCCACACCTGGTCAAGCACGTCAAGAAATTAGAGTTGCAAAGGATTGCAACAAGACTAGTCCCAGAGCTAAGGGGATTGTCCTACGAAGAAAGGTTAAGGGAAATCGGCCTGACGACACTAGAGGACAGGAGGGTTAGGGAAGACATGATAACGAGGAATTGACAAGGTGGACAAAGACAGGATGTTCCAGAGATGGGACGCAGAAACAAGGGAAGTTGAAGACTCCTATGAGTCAAAGGGATGTTAGGAAGTATTTCTTCAGTCATAGAGTTGTCAGGAAGTGGAATAGCCTAGAAAGTGACGTAGTGGAGGCAGGAACCCTTCATAGTTTTAAGACGAGGTATGATAAAGCTCATGGAGCAGGGAGAGAGAATACCTAGTAGCAATCAGTGAAGAGGCGGTGCCAGGAGCTATGAATAGACCCCTGCGACCACAATATAGGTGAGTACACACACACATACACACAACAGGCCAAATGTCGACAAATGCCTAAGACAAAATGGTAACTAAGACACACTATCGACAAGTGCCTGTGACAACCAGTACCTAACACAACAGGCCAAGTAATGAGTAATAACATTATCATCTCAGAGAAATTAAGTTATTTAATATTTAACCTTCTTGTGTTATTTAATACCCATTGTGATATGAACATTTCCTTATATATTGAACACAGTCACTATAATTTTAAAAATAAAAATATAGGAAAAGTATCGGTATCGGCCAGAAACTGGGTACCGGTATCGGTAAAAATCTGAGTACACACATTCGGTAAAGATCGTTTTGCCAAATAAAACCGAGCTTTTATTCACTTATAATATTACGAAAGTTATTCATTAAATATAATTTATTAAAATTAGATAACAACGTCTCAGTGATTCAATCACCATCTTCAGGAATCTGAAAGAACGGTTACCTCCTACCTACCTCTTCACCTGATTGGCTTTTTGGTTGTCTCCTTCCTCTATACCTGACCAGTCCTTTGGTTGTTTCCTATCCATTTCTTCACCTGATCTGTGTTCTAGTTGTCTCTTACCTCTCCACCTGATTTATCTTCTGGCTACCTCCTTCCTCCTCACCTGACCTGTCTCCTGGCTGTCTCCTACCTACCCATTCACATGACCTGTCTTCTGGCAGTCTCCTCTTTTCTCTCACTCGCGACCCCCGTAAAATTTACTTTAGAATGTAAAAGCCTGGTGTACTCAAATTCATAATTAATCACTGGAGGCGAGAACCTCTTACGGGGATCCCCACATCTACAATGTGTGTAATGGATGACTACCTCTGTGTCCCAGTCAAGTGTTGCGACTCGTGTTTTCCAAATGCTGAAAAAGTTCTGAAGGTGGGGCTCAGGATGAAGGGTCCTGAAGGTGGACCTTAGAAAGAAGGGATTTAAAAGGTGGAGCTCAAGATAAAGAGTCCTGAAGGTGAAGGGCAGAATGAAAGGTGCTGAATGTGGACCTCAGTAAGAAGGGTTCTGAAGGTTTAGTTCAGGATAAAGGATTCTGAAGATGGGGCTCAGGATGAATAGTTCTGAAGGTGGAGCTCAGAATGAAGTGCTCTGAAGGTGGAGTTCAAGATGAAGGGTTCTGAAGGTGGGGCTCAGAATGAAGGGTTCTGAAGATGGACCTCAATACTGTGTTCTGAAGGAGAACCTCAGGAAGAAAGGAAGAAAACATGTGACGTTACTCCTCGAGATGGAGAGGCAAACGGCTAAACGTGGATCTTAGTAGGAAAAAATGTGGCACCTCAAGTAGAAAATAACACGAGGATGCACCGTAGGAAAGAAGAAAACAGTCACACCTTATGATGAAAAATAGCACCCTATGAAAGAAGTAAATAGTCACACCTTATATGGGAAAATAAATGAAGTCGTACCTTAGAAGCATCGGTGGCAGCCGCTGAAGACGTCTGATATTTATCTTCAAGAAAGGTCAGTGGTCAGTTGGAGTCGGTGGCAATACATTCTCTTAAAGGCACTCCTTGGAGCTCGTACCATAAAAACTGGGTGCTACATCCAGAATTACGTCTGACGAAGGTTCAACCGGCGTACCATAAAAGACAACTTCGGTGGAAGATTGAAGTCAGGCGAAGGTGCGTTCGCCGTACCGCAAGAACGATGCTCATGGACGCGAAGCAACGGGAGAAGAGTGATGCTGAATATAAGTCTCATAGATGTGGTTTGGCATAGAGGCATTCTGGAAAATTTGCGAGTAGTGGAGGTAAGGGGTGAGTGGAGGCAGGAGATGGTAGGGGTGAGGGAAAAGTGGAAGGAAGAGACGAGGGTGATGGGTAGAGCAGGTGAGGAGGGAAGGAAGGTAGGAGGAGAGAGGGAGGGAGGGAAGGAATGTGAGGGAAGAGTGATGGAGAGAGTAAAGGCCAAAGGGGAGGGCAATTAGTGAGGGAAGAATAATAGAAGATAAGAGTAAAAACGAAATATAATAGATAACTAGCACTAACGTGATCAAAATAGTGAAAAGAGTCACTATGATCACCATACCTTCACAACAATTTAGCAGGCAACTGCGAACGCGCATTACACACACACACACACACACACACACACACACACACACACACACACACACACACACACATACACACAACTAGGTGAGTACAACTAGGTGAGTACACATGCGTGCCCAAAACTTCATATTTACAGGCTAAGAGCCGTTATCCTACCTTAGCTCATTTTAAAGTCCAGCCCTATCTAAGATATACTAACACCCTTCAGGATGCCACCCACAACAGTAGACTTGCACCCAGGTTCCCATATACTGCTAGGTAAACAGTGGTAACAGGTTAGGTTATGTAAGATTTGTCAGGAAACAGGACAAGTGTTTCCTGACGCGGATCTTAGTCATATGATGACTCGTAGATGGAGCTTTTGGTCATCTGACCGAGGCCTTCCGCTGGCTTACCGGTCCACCCTTTTAAAAATTATTGGTGACAAGTTTACGACTTTCGTATACGTACCATCCAGCAGGTAATCAAACCAGGAACCTTTCGGTTGTGAGCCAAACGCTCCAGAGTTACAGCTAATTTATAATACCTAGTAGGCTAACTGGTTAGTTCATTAGGTTTAAACCGTATCGACTATACGATGGTGTTATTAAGGCTTCATGTTACCTGTACACCACCAGTCAAGGATAATATAATTAATTCGTAAAATAAGGATTAAATTATACTCGGCGTATATACAGAGAGATTTCCCTCTCGGTGTATATACCGTTACGGATACTTTAGCCAACTGGTAAATGACTTATGAAGTTACAGATCCAGTGGAATCATGGTTTACATTTCTAGTGTGTTAACTGGAAATTCAGCGAGAGAGAGAGAGAGAGAGAGAGAGAGAGGGATCGATTACTAAGTTAATCTACCAGTCAATCTTGGGAGAGATCTCCCATGCTCTCTGTTTTCTTTCCCCATTCTCCTTCTCTTTTTCGCTTCCTTTTACAAGAAGGTATGTGTTAGTGTCACTCTCCCAATCTCCCAGCCACCCTCACCCCTCATTAGTCCTTACATTCCCCTCATTAGTCCTTACATTCCCCTCATTAGTCCTTACATTCCCCTCATTAGTCCTTACATTCCCCTCATTAGTCCTTACATTCACCCCTCATTAGTCCTTACATTCACCCCTCATTTAAGATACCACTGACCGGATCAGCTTATAATATACATGACAGTAGAATTTTCCTGATAAACTGGCACTACCACCTCATTCACCCCACACAGGTTAGGCCATCCTAAGAGATGGTAATTCCCACATAATAGTAGCTCCAGCCTTACTGGAAGGACACCTTTAAAGCTAACACAGCTACTGAATCCATAGTTGAATGCTTGACCATACCCTCATCGCTTTCCTGAAGTCTCCAGCTCAGGCTGACATTTCATTATCCAACCTGTACTCCAAAGTGACAGCTCGTTGATTTCTGCCAGATATAAGCTTCTACACAAATTTACTTTGTTATTCTAGGTTAGATTAACATAAATTATCCTATATTTTCGCATGGTTAACCAACAACCATGAAATAACATAAGGGGCGACTTGCATCTGGTAACGCGGGACAACCCGTAGTGCTTTAGAGCATTGGCATCACCATACACGCTAAGTTGCAACATGCTGTGCATTATCTCATGTAAGTAGCTCACGCTGTTACAGAATATGAAAGGAAAAAATGGCCAGCTTTTGTTCCCGCATTAATATTGTATTCAGTTGGAAACGCCAAACCCATAGGAGTCATGCAGTGTCTGTGAAGTAAAAGGGAAGTCATATTCGATCCAAGGAAAAGGTAGCTCTAATTTCTTTGATCAAAAGTCCTTTGCAAGCATCAAAGACCTCCCATGAAGCTTCTTTTTCTACAACGTAACTGCTGATATGCTTAGTTTTGTTCTAGAGAGAAACCCACAAACATATACCCACCTGTCAGGTGACCAAAGCTCCAACGGCGGGTCATCATCTGACTAAGACCCGCGTCAGGAAACACTTGTCCTGTGTCCTGACGAACCTTACCTAACCCTCCCAATACACACACCCAATGCTCACCCTCACACACACCCACTGTTCACCCCCACACACCCTACACACACCCCACCATTCACCCCCACAAACACATCCACTGCTCACCTCTAAAGTAGGATGTCCTAGTTAACGCCTCTGACAACCTATGCAAATAGTTGTTTGGACACAATAATAAACTTTATGAAGATTGACAGTGTTGGTGAGTCATGATGTGTTTGTTAATGTGACGAGACGGATGAATCCAACTGCCTGTCTGTGCTCAGGAAATAACTACTTTTGTCTAGTTAACACCATGTCAAATGTACCAATGTGAGGATAGGAGTAGTTTAGCAATACTTGGTAATATGCCCAATCCCAGTTTATCGTGAAATCATTGGTACTGTGTCCGGTGTGTGTTAGAAAACGGATATGTTATTTATACCTGGAACCAGTCATTGCGTTATTGGCAGGGTTATGGACGGGTATGCAGTGTGTGGATGCATGTCTCTTACATGGACGTAAGAATATGGATAGTTTTGCGATAGTTGGAAATATGACCTATAAGTTATGAGGGTACAGGTAAGCACATCTCAGAGTATGGTAAAGCAATAGTAGCTGGATCTCGTCTGACACCCCACCGTCTTACCGTGACAAGCTGACTCACTGGAACCCCATTCCATTAATAATTGAAACCAGAATAATGCAACACCGCCATGTGAAAAACTGCCACTGGAACCAGCCTAATAAAACGCCCTTAAACTGTTACTTGAAGCATATCAGTAAGTGAAACCAGCCTAATACGCCGCCATCAAACTGTGACAAATTTTGTCACTGGGACAATTTCAACACAGCCGTGTTCGATACCCAAGGAGGCAAGATATAACTAACCATCAGTAACTGCAGTTAGCGTCACATAGTAGCTAGATACACTATTATTGGCATGATAAATATTGCATCCTCACCAAGAAGAGGGGATCAATAGGCATAAAGTTATATATTGTATGGAATCCTAGGAAGTTGTCAACGTGGAAGGGAAGAGAGTACAGAGGAAGGTGAGAGGGCCCAATGGAATGGAAAAGGGTACAGTGGAAGAGGGAGTACAGTTGTAGGAAAGAGGGTACAGTGCAAGAGGATGGTGAACAGTTGTAGGAAAGAGGGTACAGTGGAAGCAGAAGAAATACAGTGGCACATTTCACTGGTTTTCACACAAACGAGAAAGACACATGTAATGGGAATGGGTGAAAGTGAAGAATATATTGTGATAAAGTATATAATTGTCACCGGAGGATCACTTAAATGAAGACCGTAATGAGAAATTCGTATGCTACACTAACTTCCCTCCCCCAAAAAAAAAAAAAAAAAAACTTCGGATATATAGATGTTTCAAATATTGTAGTGTTCAGAACATACATTAGACCAAAATTTAAAAAATGCAGCAGTAGTAAAATGATAAAATAGAAAAACTCCAACGAAATGCTGCAAAATGATTCCACAGGGTTAAAAAAATATGAAGTACAAAGGCAGACGTAAAATACAGCCAAAATATAAGGCCACAGAAAGATACGAAAGATTAGATAAAAAAGTTTTCTGAATACCAACATGGAGAACAAGAGTCCATGACTCCAAACTGAGAATTTGTGGTTCCAAAAAGATATAAAAAAGTTTTCCTGGAAACTGTAGAATATTAGACTGAAATGCAAGAAAAGGTATTATGCGCTAAAAACTGTGGAAACTTAAAAAATATATGACATTCAATACTGATGACTGAAGACACAATAATCACTATTCCCATAACTATAAATAATAGAAAAAACAAATAGGTTATTACGCATACTAAGTAGATACTCGAGGTCAACCCAAACAAGTGCAAAGTGCTAATGTAGCACCTGAGTAAGCAACTGTCAAAGAAGACAAAGAACTTAGAAGTAAACATCACACCGAACTTATCACCGAAGGTTCAAAAGGAATCCTTCAGACCACACACCTCATATGTAATGCCAATATTGAATTCTGCAGTTCTAGTGTGAAGCCCACACCTTAAACCCGTTTGAAAACGATGAAAATGGAATATTCAGAGTTTTGTCAACAGATCAGTTACTGATATTAAGACTTGTTACAGGAATAATTACAATGTTAAAGAAACTAAGACACGAGGAAGACATCGTTACAACATACGAATACTTACACAGTAACAGTAATTGAGATATACAAAATGTTTATTTAAGGGAACGAGAACCAAGAAGAGGTTAACACATGGACACCGAACAATACAATAAACCAAAGAAATCTAAGAAATATCTTCAACATGAGGTAGTTCATGTGGCAGTTAGAGAGTGCAAGACACCAGGAAGGAAATAGCGTAAGTAAACTCGAAATGAGTTCATATGTAATTAAAACCCTGAGGTTGGAGAGGCACCACACCGGTCGATCAGTGGTTAAGAGGCTGGGCCCAGGAGCAGTCCGCTAGGAACACACACACAGATACACAACTACATACATTAGAAAAATATTCCTTCACAGAGTAGCTGATAACTAAATAGGTATCCAAGAGGACGTAGTTTGCGCAAAAGGCTACTAGAAAATTTAAAAACGTATATACCAAATTAATTCTGGAAGGCGGAAAAGCTAGTCGTGTAACCACAACTGACTCAGGAACAATGGTATACGGAATCTCTTGGGAAGTATATTGACTCAGTTTCAATACAAATATATTTTTTCCCTACCCCTTTCGCCTACAATTTTATCCCTTTCTATTCCGCCTCTTTTCTTACTCCGTCCTTTCTCGACAGCATTATAGCCGTCCTTTTCTACACCTCCCACCTCATATCTAACCTTTTTTCTCTCTTTCCTACGTCTCTCTCTCTCTTCTTTCATCCATTACTTCCTGTCCCCCATTTTCTTCTTTCACCCTACACAGCGCTGTAATCCTCCACTAGTACTGACAGTTGCATAAACAATTACATTCTCCAACAGCCCCATTAACTTCTGGGAAAGTTCCTGGGTGCCACATACGTATGAGGGAACGAGGAGATCACGCAGGATTGGCAGTTCCGAGTTGTGTGGGCCTCTACCCTGCTCCCCTTCCTTTCTCGAAATGTTCTACCTTCCCATCGCTGATAACGAAGTAGCTTCAGCTGAATTTACACCCCATCACCTCGTTTAATTGATCCCTGGTAAAGTTACTGGAGTGTCAGCAGAGTTCCTCCTGCCCTCTCCCCCACTCCTCTTGTGGCTCAGTTGTATTGTCACTGGCTTACAATTGAAGGACCCGGGTTCAATTCAGGACGGTGGCGGTGTGATGTTGCTTCTGTTCACCTAGCAGTGAACAAGTACCCGGATGTTAGTCGACTCTTGCGGGTCACCTGCTGTGAAAGATTAATTGTTTATCCTGTTATATACAGTACAATTCGTAAATGGACGAAACCATTCACAAACATTATTTATCAGTCCACAACACGATTCGAACCTGCGCACTCTGCCTTTTACCACACAGATCCAAGTGCGCAGGTTCGAAACCTGTTGTGGACCCTTCGGGTTAATAGTCCGAATAAAGTGTTCCCTCAGTTAGGATGCACTCCCTCACCATCACTCCCCAGCTCCTCCCTCAGCCAAGATACACTCTTTCCTATCACTCCCTAAAATGATCTTCATCCACAGGTGTCAGAGAAATTTATGAACGGAGGGCAGACGGTGTGTCACCACGTGCAGACATGTTGGCTCATATGCAGTCGCGTGTCACCACGTGCAGACGCGTGTCACCACGTGCAGACGCGTGTCACCACGTGCAGACGCGTGTCACCACGTGCAGACGCGTCACCACGTGCAGACGCGTGTCACCACGTGCAGACGCGTGTCACCACGTGCAGACGCGTGTCACCACGTGCAGACGCGTGTCACCACGTGCAGACGCGTGTCACCACGTGCAGACGCGTCACCACGTGCAGACGCGTGTCACCACGTGCAGACGCGTGTCACCACGTGAGACGCGTGTCACCACGTGCAGACGCGTGTCACCACGTGCAGACGCTTTCACCACGTGCAGACGCGTGTCACCACGTGCAGACGCGTGTCACCACGTGCAGACGCGTGTCACCACGTGCAGACGCGTGTCACCACGTGCAGACGCGTGTCACCACGTGCAGACGCGTTCACCACGTGCAGACGCGTGTCACCACGTGCAGACGCGTGTCACCACGTGCAGACGCGTGTCACCACGTGCAGACGCGTGTCACCACGTGCAGACGCGTGTCACCACGTGCAGACGCGTGTCACCACGTGCAGACGCGTGTCACCACGTGCAGACGCGTGTCACCACGTGCAGACGCGTGTCACCACGTGCAGACGCGTGTCACCACGTGTGAGACGCGTGTCACCCGTGCAGACGCGTGTCACCACGTGCAGACGCGTAGTCACCACGTGCAGACGCGTGTCACCACGTGCAGACGCGTGTCACCACGTGCAGACGCGTGTCACCACGTGCAGACGCGTGTCACCACGTGCAGACGCGTGTCACCACGTGCAGACGCGTGTCACCACGTGCAGACGCGTGTCACCACTTGCAGACGCGTGTCACCACGTGCAGACGCGTGTCACCACGTGCAGACTCGTGTCACCACGTGCAGACGCGTGTCACCACGTGCAGACGCGTGTGTCACCCAGTGCAGACGAGTGTCACTACATGTAGACGAGTATGTCACTACATGTAAACGAGTTTCCACCACATGCTGACGAGTGTGTCACCCTGCGCAGACGCGTGTCACCACGTGCAGACGCGTGTCACCACGTGCAGATGAGTGTGTCATCGAATACACTCTGAGAACAGTGTTGCTATACAAGCTTCCTCTACAGAAACCAGGAAAGCCTGGATGCTGGAGTTCTGTATATCTCTGAATACAGACCCTCCACCGCTCCTTGCGGCGGAGGCTTCATTTAGAAATCTCGTGTTCTTTTGGAAGGGAATACGAAAGGGGCCCTGTTAATGTTCTCCCTTTCCTGCTGTAGCGTGCACCCTTACTGCATATAACACCCCCTACCCCACAACCCCATTTTCCCATGGTGGTGACGTCCGTGACCACGTGTCATAACACAGATTATTACTTTGTATGAAACGGAAAACCAATGTGCGTTATACAGCACAAGGAGTGGTGAAGGCTTTATCCTCCGTCTGCTAATTGCCACACAGGAACTCGACTCTTAGTCAGGCTTCTCTGTGATAACAGGGAGAGACAGCCGTCTCTATGTTCCATCATTTTAATATCAGGGATGACAGTGGACTTGGGCCACGATGGGAAGCGAGAGTGACATTGTCAGGGGATGGATGCGGATCAGCATCAGAGGGGAGAGAAGTGTCATGGGGTAGACGGGAGGAGTGTGAGTGCCGTGAGAGGTTAGCAGCATGAGTGCTATGAGTGAAAGGGAAAAGTGGCACCGAAGAGAGGGGGGAGTGGGTGACACTGAAGACAGGATACAACTATTGATACTAAATGGAAGCTTGTCTAAAATTTCATTATCTTATACAGAATTTTTTTTTAGAAAAACTGGATATGTCAGCAGTGTGCTGCTATCCTATTGTATACGTTAGGTACATGGTGGAATGAAAACTGCTTTTATTGCAGTATTGCATCACAGTATGGATTATATAATAAGAATTGAAATCTGTTAGCCTGATCTATCTGAGAGATTTCAGTAGGGCAATGAGAAGATCGCCAAGTGTTCCATTAAGGGTTCAGCAGTTATGGGAGCTTCAAAGGTTTCGCTCCAGAAGAGCTGGAGTTACTATTATTTGATTATTATTATTATAATCATGGGGAGCGCTAAACCCGTAGGGATTATACAGCGCCTGTAGGGGCGATGGAAGGCATTCAGGTTCAATTCAGGGAACTGTAGCAGAGATCCAGTTCCCAAGATCAAGAGCCCCTCACCAGCGTCAAGGAGCCTCCCTTGAGGGGACTAGTATTATCTGAGAATTATCATTTCTCAGCAGGATGCCCTATCCACACACAGCATGGACAAAGGGAAAAGAAAAAAGTGAAGGGAAGGAAAAGGAAGTGAAGGACGACAGAAGAGAAGAAAGGAAGTATGAATTGCGGTGGGAAAACAGGATGAAAAGAAACAAGAGAAGAGAGCTAACGTATTGGTACTTAAAGTGCTCCTGAAGATAGACAAAAACACCTTTGGGATGCCTGTGTCGCAATAGTAAGCGTAAGTGTGTACAAGCGAGCAATAATTTGTTATACACATTAATACAAGAGACGACACCACTGACGTCCCCTGTGGTATGCCGAGTGAAAGTATAACTCGAGTAGATAAAGAAAATAAGGATCCCTGAATACAGGAATACTGTAGGGAAGATGCCAATTACCAACTCACGTAGGGAAAACGCCTTGTATTACTAACACAAAACGTACACAACATAAAACACGTGAGAAAGATTATTCTATTAATGAGAAGTGTCAAACTTATAAAGGATCATACTGCACCTGGAGAACAAAACAATCACTTTTGATCCATGAGAAAGCACCTCCAATTCCTTGAATCAAGAATCCTTCAAGAAAATCAAGGTAGTATTCTCCTCGAACAGATGTGACTAAAACGTGACTAATTCTAAAAAAAAATATTGTTTTGGTTACTTCTGGAAGTTTCGAGTAAACCTGTCTGTCAAGTGATGAGAAATAGATAATACAAGTAATTATGGTAAAATAAGTACAACTGTAGGAAAATATTGCGTGGGTCACGTACCTGAGTGAGCAGTGTGGCTGGGACAAACACCCGTGAGGCTGGCAGCAAGAAAGAGTGCCGCTGAAAATATTCCAACAGTCGAGAAATACACTCGTATTTTTACTCAAGAGGGAAGCTAGCAGTGTGCTCGTTGAGGCAACACAGGAGGCTGGGGCGGCGACCTCCTGTTCGCTCCCAAGGAATGAAACTATAGCGGAGCGAGTATCAGGGAGAAACAGCCAAGGTTATTTACGGAGGAACCCTCAACTATATCAAGGTGATCGTCCCAACCCACAGACCATGCCCGCACTGTGAGCAGGACTGCCGCTGCAATACACTGCTGCGGCCACACAGCATGTATCAAGTGAGTACTCACCTATATGTAGTTGCAGGGGTCGAATCTCAGCTCCTGGACCCGCCTTTTCGCTGGCCGCTAATAGGGTTGCTCTCTCCCGGGTTCGACAGCTTTATCGTACCTCTTTTTAAAGTTATGTATATATCCTGCCTCTACCACTTTATTCTCCAGGTCGTTTCACTTCCTGATTACTCGAAGGCTGAAGGAATGCTTTCTAATGTCTATGTGACTCATCTCTATTTTCAACTTCCAGCTGTGCTTTGAGTTATGTATTACCCATCTCTCAAACAATCTGTCCCTATTCACCCAATCAATTTCTCTCGGTATTTTGCACATTGTTATCATATCACTCTTAGTCCCCTCTCCTCCAATGTCAACAGACTGAGTTAACCTCTACTACAGGACATACCACTTAGCTCCGGGACTAATCTCGTTGCAACCTCTGCACTTTCTCCAGTTTTTTGACATGCATGACCAGATGTGGATTCCATATTGGTGCTGCATGCTCCACTGTGGGCCTGACGAACACTGTATACAATGTCGTGAATGACTCCTTACTTAGATGTCTAAAAGCTAGTCTCAGACTTGCAGATGCGCATGAGCTGCAACAGTTATCTGTTTGATGTGCGCCTCAGGCGATATGTTCAGTACAATGCTCGCCCCAAGGTCCTTCTCCTTGAATGAGGTTTGCATCCTCTGCCCCCCCCAAACCTGTACTCCGTCTGCGGTAATATTTGCTCTTCCCTATACTTCATAACTTTGCACTTGCTGAGGTTAAACTTCAGTGGCCACTTGTCAAGCCAGGCCTGCAGCCTCTCCAGATCCATTTGTAGCTTTTCCTGATCCACGTCTAATTGTATTCTCATTAGTTTCACATCATCTGTGAGGTTCACATGGTGGTATTTTTTGTCGGCTTTAACTGTATGATCCTATCTAGTATCACTTATGTTGTGAGGGTTAATTTGACTAGATGCATTTTCTCCCTTGAGTACTTCCCAAGTTTCTGAAAATATGTCACCTGGGTCTCTTCAGCCTCTCCGCTTGTTAGGCTGATGATAATTTTAATTTCCTGTGCCTCTGCCTTCCACATTTCAGCTTGGGTCCTCCTTTCAGTCTATGGATAATCAGCGACCTCTCTCTCTCTCTCTCCTCTTCCTACTTTTTTTCATCTCCATATTTTTTTGTGTTTCGAGCAATTCCTTTGCCGTTCTCCTTTCCTTGTGCACATGAGAGTATTTCCATAAAGGTCTTTGCTCCTTCATCCCTTCCCTCTTTCCCCTCTCCTGCTATTACTATTCCTGCTCCGATCTCTTTATCCCTTTATCATCTCCAGTTCCATCATTATCTTCTTCAGATCCTTTCCAGGCTTTGTACCTTTGCCTCAGCAGCTGCAATGTCTCTTCCATTCCCTGTTCTCTGCAGATACCTTCTCCATCATTTTGCAAAAATCACTAAACTTTTTTTCCACTTTTGTTCCATCTTGCACCTAAGCCTTGCTATCATTAGTTCCCTTTCCGTTCATTTGCCCTCAGCTTCCCTTCCTATTCTAGCTGCATTTTGGGTTCCCATTCCTGCACTCCAAAAGTTTCCTAATTAGGCACAGTAGCTTCCTCAAACTGCAGCTTATTAGTGGCGAGCCTTCAGTCCCTACCCTTCCTGTGTATAGACAGCTCTATATAGATCTACAGAGCCGTGTGCGTGTGTACATGTGTATGTGTGTACATGTACTCACCTAATTGTGGTTGCAGGGGTCGAGACTCAGCTCCTGGCCCCGCCTCTTCGCTGTCCGCTACTGGGTCTCTGCTCTCCCTGCTCCATGAGCTTTATCATACCTTGTCTTAAAACTATGTATGGTTCCTGCCTCCACTATATCTTTCTCTAGACTATTCCACTTCCTGACTACTCTGTGGCTGAAGAAATGCTTCCTAACATCCCTTTGACTCATCTGAGTCTTCAGCTTCCAGTTGTGTCCCCTTGTTTCTGTGTTCCCTCTCTGGAACATCCTGTCACTGTCTACTTTGTCGTTTCCCCGCAGTATTTTGTATGTCGTTATCATGTCTCCTCTGACCCTTCTTTCCTCCAGTGTTGTTAGTCCTATTTCCCTCAACCTTTCTTCATAGGACAGACCCCTGAGTTGTGGAACTAAACTTGTCGCAAACCTTTGCACTTTCTCGTTTCTTTACGTGCTTGACCAGGTGTGGGTTCCAGACTGGTGCTGCATATTCTAGTATGGGCCTGACGTACACGGTGTACAGTGTCTTGAACGATTCCTTGTTAAGGTAACGGAACGCTAATCTTAGGTTTGCCAGTCGCCCATATGCTGCCGCAGTTATCTGGTTGATGTGTGCCTCCGGAGACGTGCTTGGCGTTATACTCACCCCAAGGTCTTTCTCCTTTGCCGAAGTTTGTAGCCTTTGTCCGCCTAGCCTGTACTCTGTCAGCGGTCTTCTTTGCCCTTCTCCGATCTTCATGACTTTGCATTTGGTGGGATTGAATTCGAGAAGCCAGTTGCTAGACCAGATGTCAAGCTTGTCCAGGTCTGTTTGAAGTCCTGCTTGGTCCTCTTCCGATGTGATTCTCCTCATTAATTTCACATCATCTGCGAACAGAGACACTTCTGAGTCTATCCCGTCCGTCATGTCATTTACATATACCAAGAATAACACTGGTCCTAGGACTGACCCCTGCGGTACACCGCTTGTCACAGGGGCCCACTGTGATACCTCATCACGCACCATGACCCGTTGTTGCCTCCCTGTGAGGTATTCCCTGATCCATTCCAGTGCCCTTCCTGTTATACATGCTTGTTCTTCCACCTTCTTTACTAATCTCATGTGAGAAACAGTGTCGAAAGCCTTCCTGCAGTCCAGGAAAATGCAATCAACCCACCCTTCTCTCTCTTGCCTTACCTCTGTTACTTTATCATAGAACTCTAGGAGGTTTGTTACACAGGATTTGCCTTCCCGGAATCCGTGCTGTCTGGTGTTTATTATCCTGTTCAGCTCGAGGTGCTCCACCATTCTTTTCCTGATGATTTTTCTCCAGGACTTTGCACACTATACACGTAAGTGACACCAGTCTATAGTTTAGTGCCTCTTTTCTGTCTCCTTTTTTAAAGATGGGGACTACGTTGGCCTTCTTCCATACCTCAGGTAGCTGCCCAGTTTCAAGGGATGTGTTGAATATTATGGTAAGTGGCACACTCAGTACCTCAGCTCCTTCCCGAAGAACCCACGGGGAGATATTGTCCGGACCCATCGCCTTTGAAGTATCAAGGTCACTGAGTAACTGCTTCACCTCCTCCTCAGTTGTGTGTATGCCCTCTAGCACTTGATACATCCCTTGTTGGTGACGCACCCCGTCCTGTCTACCCAGCTGCCTTCCTTCCTCCACTGTGAATACTTCCTTAAATCTCAAGTTGAGCTCCTCACATACCTCTTGATCGTTACTTGTGAGTTCCCCATCTTCTCTCCTCAGCCTTATCACCTGGTCCTTGACTGTTGTATTCCTTCTGATGTGTACATGTGTGTGTGTGTACTTGTGTGTGTGTACATGTGCATTGTGTGTGTGCTTGCCAGTATGTATTCACCTATTTGTGGTTGCAGGGGTCGAGACTCAGCTCCTGGCCCCATGGTCGTGTGTGCATGTGTATGTATATGTGTATGCATGTGTCTATATGTACTCCCCTATATGTGGTTTCAGGGGTCGAGTCTCAGCAGCTCCTGGCCCTGCCACTTCGCTGGTCGTTATTAGGTTCATTCTTTCTTGCCTTTGAGAGAGTATGTATGCATGTGTGTGCGCGTGAGTGAGTGAGGGTGATTACTGTGTGCGTATTATATTTTACCAGTCTGGTCCCGTTGGTTTCCCCGTCCTCTTAGCAGCTATATACTCCTAACTAAAATATACTAACAATACTTTTATATAATGTGCTGGTGCACATGGAACCTTTTATAACACCTGTAAATACACGTACCAACTGCCTGTGTAATTAAGAACTTGCCCTAATGAGACTGATTACTTTTGCTCAGAGTTTTCCCTACTTTCCCCTGCACTCAAAGATAAGGAGAGAGTTATCTTTTCACATCCAGCTAAAGGCGAGACACTAAAAAAAACGAAAACTGACCAAGCTGCTTCTACAACAGGCGACTATTGTACGTCTGTCTGTCAATGATGTAGATCTACTGTGAAGCCTTGCGGTATATTCCTGATGTCGTGCAGTACACAGTAGATGTCTATACACTATATTATTTACTCTTCTTTTCACTCACATCCCAGTCTCATCACTGCACTTAGATCATCACTATCCAGATATTCACACTTCATTATCCAGATATTCATACTTCACTGTCCATATATTCACATATTTTTTTTTCCTTATTTTGTGGCCACAACCTTGACCTTTTAATATTAACTGTACTTACAACCCACTTATGGCAACACCAAATGCCTGAGGCTTATGGGTATCTATTCTTTTTTTTATTCTTCTGTTTATTCACTCGACACCATTATCACTGTACTAAGTCCATTGCTAACTGGATATTTGCATCTATTTCTCTATTTTGTGGTTGCACCTTGTCCTGTTGATATTAACTGTATTTGCGATCCACTTCTAGCAACATTAGATGTTTGAGGCACTAATCCTGGCTGCTCCTAGTAGGCTTCTAGTAAAACTGACACTTTCAGATTAACTTATTAAATTTTGAACCTCAGCTGAATTTTCTGTCTTTGGGTACTTTGTTATAAGCTTGTGAGATTGTTCACTGACTATCACATACAATGACCGGTAACAAGCTCCTTGGATAGGCCCAAAAAACACTAAATACAGCGAGCACTGCTGTTAACTGTTATTGCAGTAAGCGTGCAAGTGTGTGTGTGTGTGTGTTCACCGATTTGCGTTTGGGGGGAGGGGGTTCAATGTTCAGCTCCTGACCCCCGCTTCTCAGACCACCTTAATCGGCATCATTAAATTCTGGCTTCTTGGGTCTTACCATACTTACTCTCGAAGCTGTGCATTGAGTTTGTATCCACTTTCTTGTTCAAGCCATTCCACTTTTCAGCAACCCTGAGACTAAAAAAAAATACTTCCTTACATCCCTATGGCTCATCTGTGTCTTTAGATTCCACCTATGTCCCCTTGATCATGGCCCTCTAAATTTAAACACTCCGGCCCTATCAATTCCTCTTAAAGTTATGTACGTAATATTCATGGCCTACCCTCGTGCTTTTCTCCTCTAAGGTGGTTAGGTTAATTTTTTCAACCTCTCCTCACAGTGCATTCTTCTGTGTTCTGGTACTAGCCTGGTTGCAGACCTTTGGACGTTTTCCAGTTTTGTCCCGTGCTTGACCAGGTGTAGGCTCCGTGTTGGAACAGCGTACTAAATGATTGGCAAACATATGTAGTGTATAAAGCCTCCTGCTAGGTATCGCATGGTGATTTTTTTTACCAGTCCATATAACTCCGTAACTCGTAAATCTTAGTTCTTCAGAGAATTTCCCATCCATAAAATACACTTTTTTTTCTGGCAAATCCTCTCCTCTCCTGAGTTTCAAATATTCATTTAACAATTTTCTCCAAAACTTTGAATATTGTGCCTGTCAGTGATACTGACCTATAATATAATGCCTCCTATCACCTAATGTATAAGGACCACAATACCATTTTTGCAGGCTTCTGGTTATTGCCACGTCTGGAGCGACTGGTTAAAAAAAATCTTTGATAAAACATCAAAGAGGTTCTCTTCTTCTCTTAGTATCCAAAGAATTATGTTGTCTGATTCCACTGCTTTATGTCTAGGACGTTTACTTTCATTCCGTGATCGTGTGTGTGATTGCAGGGGTCCGCTTCCTGACTGCTCTAAGGCTGAAGAAATATTTCCTAAAATTTCCATGACTCATCTGTTTTGAACTTGCGCCCTTATGTTTCTATTTTCCTCCTCTCTAACAATCTGTCCCTGTCCACCTCATCAATTTCTTTCAGTATTTTATACGTTGTTACCATATTGCTCATAGTCCTTCCCTTTAATGTCATCAGGATTAGCGCCATTCATCTCTTTACAGCACATACCCCCTTAACTCTGGGACTAGTCTCGTTGCAAACCTTTGCACTTTCTCCAGTTTTTTTTATATGCTTGAGCAGGTGTGGGCTCCATACGGATGTATGTGTGTGTGTGTTTATTTTTTAAACTTCCTGTGGTGTCACATGTTTTTCTTATTGTTATCGTTGGAAACTTTAACACACTTGTAGCTTAGTTGAAGAGAAGTTGCCTAGTCTGGTTTGTTCTTGGGTAAACTGCTGTGAAAAGCGTTTCTATTCCACAAATTGTGAATTACCTAATTTTTATGAGACAATACATTGAGAGCATATATAAATATTCGGTATTTGTCTGATCCTTATATGTGATTCAACCTTGATAAAATATGCTACCAACAAATTATAACAGACGCAGCAACAAATAATCATTATTATTTAGCTCAATATATATTTTATAATCAGTCGAAACATAAAACGTGGTACCATTCTCAAGTCACTACTTTATTAGAATAAATCAGATAATACAAAATAATTACGTGAAATTGATGACATAAAGTAAAGGCTGTCGGGTACATCGCATTTATAGTGCTAATTTATGGTGTCAAGTTCAAAAAGAGTAGAATTCACTCACTGACATACAGTACAAACTTAAAATTACATGGCATATCGTCAACTTGAATATGACACCAGCTATGGTTACCAAACATATACAAAGGCAAAACTCCAGAAGTCTTACTCGTCAAATATGAGGAGACTGAATAGTCAGACACACTCCGGCGCTCATTGTGACTGACGCTGGAAAAGACTAGGTGCCTGTGTTTCATATGTATCTGGCCTCAGCTACTTCTTCCTTCAAGGATGGTGGGGTGCCTTAAGGCTGGTCGAGAGCTCTTGATCCAAGGAGTTAGAGCTGCCATCCCTTTCAATTAAATCTATTTGCCCTGTATTCTCCTATTCCCTAGACGTTGTATGACCCCTGCGGTTTGGCGCTTCTCCATAAATATATTATAATAATTGAGCAAGTTATAGTAGAGAAAACAGTTCAGTTTTGTTGTGCGTTTACGTGAACTACGACACCAAATATAACCTCTGTCAACCTCAGCTAAGTAACTCTATTGCTTGTGGGTTAACGAAACAAAAGCTGCTCTAAATAATAATAATAATAATAATAATAATAATAATAATAATAATAATAATAATAATAATAATAATAATAATAATAAGATTACTGTAAGCAGTAGGTTTGATTTGGTGTCAAGCATTTGGAGGCACAAGGAGACTCAAGTGTGTATCAGGGTATTATATACCCGGCCCACATTCTTACATGCTAGTGGACTATTCTCACCAGCGGAATGCTCCTGACACAACACTTATTTTTGGGCATTAGACTGCAGTTCAATATGGCTTTATTTTTCTTGATGTTGGGTGATAACATTCGACTTTCCAGACAAGTTGGTTAAGGGTGTATGTGCCTTGTATGATGGCGAGGCTGTTGTCACCAGATCACACACGCACACACACAACACACACACATACCCTACATCCATCCACACAGAAGCGACCTACCTCGCACCGCTACCTTGGCAAACGTTCAGCTAACAGTTTTTGGACAACGTGAGGCTTGGTGCATTATTGTGCAAACACGGAGGCTAATTTTAACACTTTTGTTTCAGATTTCCATTACATATCTAAATGACCCATCATTTACCATCGCCATTTCTTAGGTTCCGTGTGACACGAGAATCTTTCATATTGTTGCACATACCTGGCCACTATGGTGTTTATTAACACCTATCATGCTCGAGTTTCTCACAGTTCCACTAGTACGAGCACGAAATTTGCAATGATCTTTTTATGAGTAATTTAAAACAGACTTATTAGCAACCTTAAAAAAATAAGAAACTTTTCTGTATCAGAGTATTAGACTATGGAGATAAGGCAGCCAGGTAGGTGTGTAGCCAGCTCTGCTGCCCTGCATGCCGCCACCACCACAGCTGGCACCGTGGGTAGAGCCAACCAGCCAGCCTCCTGCCCAACCCGTACCCACAACACTTCTCACACACACTGAACGCCGGCCAACCAACCCACCGAGTAGCTAGCCAAGCAGCCAGACTCACTCAAACTCGCTTCATTTCCCATCGTCTCTACTAACCTACTCCACCCCTCCCCACAACTAAAACAAACTTCTCCCACCGCACATCAGTCACCATCACTCATACCCAGCATACATACCATTTACGCAATTATCACTCATACCCACAACATCTACCACTACTATCGCCCCTAATCATCATACCATCTCTACTATCACTCCTACCCATCATCTCTACCTTCACTTCGTGTTGTCTGAAGGGGATAATTTACTGAGCATCCTATACTCATCCCGGGAGCGGTAGTGCTCAACAACTGATTTTAAGAGGTCACAATGGGTCTTTGTCAAACCTCACTGGTTATAGTTACATCATTAAAGATATTATAGTCATTTCATATAATGCAATTACTTCACATAATTAATCAGTACAATATGCAGCTATTATCTCAAAAAAAAAAAAAAATCTTTATCATTACAACTAAAAACATCAATCATCTACCAGGCTACACACTCATCTAATAACGGCGCCTTTCAGCTGCACACTAACGGCACTTTCAGCTGCACACTAACGGCACTTTCAGCTGCACACTAACGGCACTTTCAGCTGCACACTAACGGCACTTTCAGCTGCACACTAACGGCACTTTCAGCTGCACACTAACGGCACTTTCAGCTGCACACTAACGGCACTTTCAGCTGCACACTAACGGCACTTTCAGCTGCACACTAACGGCACTTTCAGCTGCACACTAACGGCACTTTCAGCTGCACACTAACGGCACTTTCAGCTGCACACTAACGGCACTTTCAGCTGCACACTAACGGCACTTTCAGCTGCACACTAACGGCACTTTCAGCTGCACACTAACGGCACTTTCAGCTGCACACTAACGGCACTTTCAGCTGCACACTAACGGCACTTTCAGCTTCACACTAACGGCACTTTCAGCTGCACACTAACGGCACTTTCAGCTGCACACTAACGGCACTTTCAGCTGCACACTAACGGCACTTTCAGCTGCACACTAACGGCACCTTTCAAGGCAGGTGAAATTGCTGACCTAGAAAATGTACTGAGAACCTTCACGGCACACATAACTACGATAAAACACCTCAATTACTGGGAACGCTTAAAGTTCCTAAACCTATACTCCCTAGAACGCAGGCGGTAGAGATACATGATCATATACACTTGGAAAATCCTAGAGGGATTAGTACCAAACTTGCACACGAAAATCACTCCCTATGAAAGCAAAAGACCCGGCAGACGATGCAACATCCCCCCAATGAAAAGCAGGGGTGCCGCTAGCACGATAAGAGACAACACAATAAATGTCAGGAGCCCAAGACTGTTCAACTGCCTCCCAGCATACATAAGGGGGATTACCAATAGACCCCTGGCTGTCTTCAAGCAGGCACTGGACAAGCACCTAAAGTCAGTACCTGACCAGCCGGGATGTGGTTCGTACGTCGGTTTGCGTTCGGCCAACAGTAACAGCCTGGTTGATCAAGCCCTGATCCACCACCTGGTCACAGACCGGGCCGCGGGGACGTTGACCCTCGGAACCCTCTCCAGGTATAGTTCATTCATCTAGCCAGTGGAAAATGTTAACACACACGCAAGATTTCAGACATATTTATAACAATGTCATTCCCAGTGGGGTTTGCTAAGACATTTCTCAAAGTGACTGAATGTTTAGATAATAAAATATAATGTTCTAGTCTATGGCCTTAACTGTTTACACACTGTACATCTCATGTCATTTGGCATCCCACATAAACTGTCCTGCCGAAGATACATAAGATGTATCTTCGGCAGTCTAGCAATGACGAAGTCTTTAGTCTACTAATCTTGTTACTTTCTTTATAGACATAGTTTATTTGTTACATTCCATTAGGCAACGAATCTGCTTGCTCTTATCTGTACCATTCTACTTTCTTCAAACTTGTTTGCTAATTTTCTTTCTAACAATGGGCTTTCAAGCTTCGGTTTGAGAAACCATAATTATATTACACACACTTTTTAATGTTAGTTTAGTTAGCCCCAGGAGGTCTATGCGAGAGGAAATCAATAAGCGTTTAACTTCCCTGTCAAACCTCAAATATAGTAAAGTTGATGGAATTAATAATTGTGGACGCAATTCGAAGCCACGTTGACATATAATTTGATGAATGAATCTCAGCACAATTTTACCTAGGCATTTTTGCCTTACAAATTTACTTCCCTTCACTAATGCATTTCAGGTGATAGACCCCTGGTGCCACAGGGGTCAGCATTAGACTTTTGTTATTCACAATCTACACAAACGTCATAGATAAGGGAATAATTGGAGAAATGAGCACGTTTGCCGTCAAATAATTTTGACACTAGAAAGCTACAAAATGACAAAGGTAGGTAGATGTGGTCGAAGATGTGGCAGATGCAGTTCAATGCGGTTTTAGTCCTAGGAAAAGAAAATAATAAATGATGTTCGTCTTGGTCAAATTGAATGCGTGAAAGATTTATTAGTTTTAGTGAGCAGAAATTTAATCCAAACGCAAAAGTGCATAAGTGTTTGCAATAAAGCAAATAGAAGTCTTGGCTTCATCTCAAGAAATATAAATGACAGAATTCCTAAAGTTACACTCCAGTGTTATATATATTTGCTAAAGCCTCATTTAGATTATGTTGCTTTATTCTAGTCTCTATATTACAGAACAGACATAAATGCGTTGGAAAATATACAATGAAGATGAATTACATGTATTAGAAACCTTTGCTATGAAGATAGGCTGAAGGCACTGAAACACGTAATACAGCACCTGGGAAATAAGGGACAATTAGGTTTAAAGGAGGAAGGTAGCTCCAATTCCTTGGAGCAAGAGCTCTTGTCCAACATCAAGGAACCTCCCTTGAAGAGTAGTCCTCCACAATTAACCTAATTTGAAGCGAGAGGTTCAGAGGAGCAAAGAGAATCGAGCAGCATGAAAAAAAAAATGAAAAAACTCCCCAACAAAGTTTCTGCAGTCCGCGCGGGATTAATCCCTTCCACCCTGGGAGGCCAGGCAGCCCCAGGCAGTCCTAAGTTATGCGAGGAAAATAATGAGGATTTGACACCAGTCTCTGAGAACGCGCCAACATTCACAAGGTTCGGACCTAACAATATGGAGAAAATTTGACACACGAACCCCTGTTGCCTGACATGACAGGTTCTTACGTAGAATCACAAGTAGAAGTATTGGTAGTAATAATGATAGTAGTAGTAGTAGCTGTAGTAGTACTAGCAATAATAGCAGTAGTAATAGTATTTATTAATAAGATTAGTAATAACTATAGTGGTAATAATAGTTGCAATAATAATAATAGTAGTATTATTAATAGCATTAGAAGCATTATTAGTAACATTATTATAAGCATTATTAGTAACATTATTATAAGCATTATTAGTAACATTATTAGAAGCATTATTAGTAACATTATTAGAAGCAATATTAGTAACATTATTAGAAGCATTATTAGTAAGATTAGAAGCATTATTAGTAACATTATTAATATAATTATTATTAATATTGGCTTATACTGAGTTTAGGCCTTTATCACAATCCAGCCATTCTTTCATTGTTTTTACAATAGCAACTTATCTATACCCCGGGAAAAAGTTATATACTGTGCGATTTTTTGTGGCATTAAGTTAAGTTGGGTTATTTTGAGTAAAGTTTGGTTGGGCTATATACCTTCCTTTGAAATGGCCATTTTCACTACTGACTCAAGACAAAATAGACTAAAGAACGGCTTTTTGGGAGTTTGTACAAAATAAAGCTATATTTTTGCATTGCACATTTTAAATTAAAAATAATTCCTAGAATCAAGTTTGATCTAAGAAAGGGGAACAGCACTAATTTCTTAAATGAAGAAACCTTCGCCAACGTAAAGATCCACTTCCCTTGCAGGTCCTTCGGTATAGAGGACAAATAAAATAAAATTGGTTAGTAGGCACCTGCACAGTCCAATAATAAATAAAACCTTCTGCTGTGTAGAATACACCAGCCTTGATAGTTTAAAGCAGATCAGAAGACACGTTCGCCAGGTATCGCATGGAAACCTTCAAAAGGGATGCTTGGATGGTGGTGAAAGCCTCTTGATCAAAGAAATCGAATCATATTTTCTTGTTTCAAATCAGTACCTCATATTGACTAGGCTTCCGCATGATTTATAATAATAAACTAGAGTTGTGTCCCCGGGAAGAAAACAGGGAAAATATGTCGGTGATGCTGAAGGCAGGGCCCGAAGATGCAGGGGCAGAGCGAGGCGGCCGCACTCGGGGATCGCTAGCGCAGAAGTCTGCAACAAAACCAGTCTAAAGAACTTAATCGTCCTTGCCAATGGTCATTGTTACCTGTCGCGATCATGTCAATAATCAGTCTTATTTATTTACTCATTACAATTTTTTTCAACAAGTCGGCCGTCTCCCACCGAGGCAGGGTGACCCAAAAAGAAAATACTTTCATCATTCAACACTTTCACTTCACTCATACATAATCAGTCTTTGCAGAGGCGCTCAGATACAGCATCTACGGTTATCCAAGCATGCACCGCATGCTAGTGGCTTTCTTTTGTGTCTATCAATATTTTATTATATGTAAATTACATTACCTACATAGTACAGAAAAGAAATTATTTGTATTTGTAAACTTAAAGTACTAAGGCTGTTGGACAGTAATTTCAATGTTTGTCTTCGTAATTTCACCCCTTTAAAACAATTCACATCGTCTCTTGTAAACAAAATTTCAAACTATTCAAGGGTAATAGTAAAGCTGCGTCAACATCACATAAAGAATGGACATGGTGCATCCAACAAAATAAGCAGACTCTTGGATGTCACTACCGCCCGCCTCCGGCTGGGTTACAAGTATCTTTGGCAGGTTAAATCACCACCACCAGATGTAGACCAAACAAGATGTAAACTTTGTCAGTTGGATTATTGTCACACCCTGCGTCATTATGTACTGGAGTGGGACAAAATTAATGAATTCAGAGACAACTCACTCAGAAATGTTCAAGATATGTCAAAGTATTTTATCCACAGTGGTATATTACAGACCATTCTGGAAAAAATACCCTGACTTTGCTCCCTGTAAATAAAGCATTGCCACGTGTGTGTGCGTGTTGATTGCCATTTTGTCCTGTGCACATGTCGATTGAAGGCTGGGCCTGTTGTGTGCGTGTGTATGTATATATGTGTGTGTATGTGTATGTATGTGTATATGTAAGTGTGTATGTATATGTGTGTGTGACCCAACAATAAAATTTGCACCAAGAACTCATTACAGTTGTGACCGGGTGTAGACTAGTGAATTGTTCATTGCGTTATAATTTGTTCATGATTGTAACCATGTATAAACGTAAGTAAGTAAATTTACTTACATGTTTCATTACCTTTGTAACTTGTGAATTCATTACCTTTGTAACTTGTTAGTTCATTACCTTTGTAACTTGCTCAGCTATCAAAACTTTGGGGTCCAGTTCCTGGACCCATTATGTACCTCTGTAATCTTTTGACTACCGCCCACAGGATGGGTATGGGGTGCATAATAAAGATATAAATCTGAACAAACATCCTTACAACGCTGAAAACTCGTCTAAGAAAACTCACTTCTACCCACTGGTTTCCATATTTTTGTCTTGTCTTCCCACTATAAGGGTTATCTGAGCTTTCTTTTAAATGATATATTGTGTTGGGTCTTCTATGAAATCACTCACAATCACTAAAAAAATAAGACAAAACAAGCAGCCTCCACTAGCTCCAGGTTGCTCAAATATGGCTCCCAGATGAAGCAGAGCATTCAACAGTCAAGAATATTTTTACATTTCGTATAAAATTTCTCATTATTTGACTAATTTCATTAGGTAATTTATTATATTTCATTTATTGGATTTATATTCACAGTAAAATAACTTGAAACCAACCTAATTACGACTCTGAAACTGATTTTATGAAATTTGACCAGCAATTTAACCCTTAAAAGAATGCATGTGGTTGGTTGGTTTATTGGGTTTAAATCCTGTACACTGAGTTATTAACCCTTAAACTGTCCACACGTAGATCTACGTTCACTCGCGCACTGCTCCGAATATTTTGAAAAAAAAAAAAATCGTTTTTTTTTTTAAAAATGAAGAGCGCATTTTTATAAACAGGATAGGCTAAAAAAAAAAATTTTTAGGGCCAGTACTTACCGAGATATAAGCCCTACAAGTTGGTGCTGGATGCTCACCTGACGGCAACAACAAGTCCTGCCGCTTGCAGAAGTAATGCTGATATACTTTTTTTTCTAGTTTTTATTTTATTTTATACAATTTTTATGTTCTGGTAATTACAATTTATAATAGTTCTTGTGATTTCATAGCCAATCTTTGTTCTAACACTAATATTAGGTACTGAAATAGTACTCAAATAGTCACAATGACACCAACAGGTGAACAATTTCACCTGCCTTGGTCATTTACTATTGTCTATAAATATATACAAAGTATTTATAGGTCCCAGCAATGTTTTAGACATCCTGGAGTATATATGAAACTCCTTGAAGAATGGTGTTATGACAATTGTCAGATAACTACTGATAAGACAGTGACATTGATGAATGAATGTGTGCCAGGAACCCTTGCTTTGTTTTCACTGTCTGTATCTGTCTATCTATCTATCTGTCTATCTATCTATCTGTCTATCTATCTATCTGTCTATCTATCTATCTGTCTATCTATCTGTCTGTCTATCTGTCTATCTATCTGTTTGTCTATCTATCTGTCTATCTGTTTCTCTATCTATCTGTCTATCTGTCTATCTATCTGTCTATCTGTCTATCTATCTGTCTATCTGTCTATCTATCTGTCTATCTGTCTATCTATGTTTCTATCTATCTGTCTAGCTCGGCTTATCTGTCTTTGTTTGCCTGCCTATGTGTGCCTGGAGTATAATATGAAACTCCTTGACTAATGGTGTTATGACAAGTGTCAGATAACACTGACAGCCCAATGACATTGATGAATGAATGTGCGCAGGGAACCCTCGCTTTGTTTTCACTGTATCTGTCTATCTATCTGTCCATCTGTCTATCTGTCTGTGTCTCTGTCTAGCTCTGCTTATCTGTCTTTCTGTCTGCCTGTGTGTGCCTGGAGTATATGAAACTCCTTGAAGAATGGTGTTATGACAAGTGTCAGATAACACTGACACCCAATGACATTGATGAATGGGAGCAGGGAACCCTCTCCTTGTTTCCACTGTCTATCTGTCTGTCTGTCTAGCTCTGCTTATCTGTCTTTCCGTCTGCCTGTGTGTGTATCTTTCCGTCTGCCTGTGTGTGTGTGTGTCTTTCCGTCTGCTTGTCTCAGTCTGAGTGCGGCTCGTAAGCCAACAGGTATTATACGCGATGCAGAAGTGACAATGTGACAATGCGTATTACTTGCCAGTCATGTGTATTATGTCTTATATATACAAGTATTGTATAGGACTTTGCCTGGATTTTTTAGGTTATCCTAAATAATTTACACTATGTATAATAACTGTACTTATGTGTACATGTGAGAGAGATATTACAGATATATATAGATAGACAGATACAGAGATATAGGACAGATAGATATAGACAGATATAGACAGAGATATAGACAGATATAGACAGAGATATAGACAGATATAGACACAGAGACAGCCAGAGACAGCCAAAGCCAGCCTGCCGAATATATAAGAACGTAAAAAAGAAGGAACACTGCTGAAGGCCTACTGGCCCATGCAAGGCAAGTCCATGTCACCCCCCAGCTTAGACCAATGACCCACCTAGTCAGGTCACATCCTCTGAAGGAAGGAGCACAGCATCAGACCACAAGCTAGTCAGGTCCAACTCACACCCACCCACAGCCACTCATGTATTTATCGAACCTATTTTTACTTTCCTCTTATAAGGAGTGTTAATGCGACATGACATCAGTGAATCCATGGTGTTTGCCACATTATTTGCTCCAGCTGGCACTCAATTGAACTAGTGCTCCCACAAGGTACTAAGTGGTCCCAGATTTTTTTAATACTGCGCACACTGAGGGCGCAGACCCATTCTCTCATGTCTAGGCGACTCAGGCCAATTGCACTAAATTTGAAGGAATGAAAAATAAAACGTTGATCTACGTTCGGAGCAGTACGCGTACAAACGTATATCTACGTTTGGACAGTTTAAGGGTTAAATATGCATGTAATCTGTTCACCATCACTCAAGAATACTTTAATTCCTAAAATAAGAATTTAAGCAATCTCTCAACATAAATACACAGACATACATACACCTCTTGGTGTATGTATTGAATGTGTCTTCCGTTTTGTTTTTGTTAATATTCACTTATTTCCACTCTATTTTATTTTTGGTTCTTCGTATATTGATATCATTATTATTTTAGATCAAAGACTCAAGCACCTATCGAGATTATTATTACTATAATCAAAAGAAGCGCTAAACCACAAGGGTCATACAGCGCCACCGATCGAGAAATTGTTTTTGTTTTCGTTGTTGATGCTGCTGCTTTTGTTGTTGTTATCGTCACTGTCGTTGCTGCTGTCATTGTTTTTTTTTTCTTGATATTGTCATTTCTGCCATTATTGCTCTTGCTGTTACTGTTATTGCATGCTGTTTTGTTGCTGCTGCTTCTCGACACTTGTCATATTCCGGGGAAGTGCTAAAACCGCAAGGGTTATACAGCTCTTGAGAAATGGGATGGGTTTGATCAAGTACCTTTCACAAGCATCAATTAATGGTATATGCTGAAATCTACATACAGTACCTCTAAATACAAAACAACCATAGGGGAAAGTTGAATGATACCTCTAGGCTTTTCGTATTGCAACCAACACTTTTCAAGAGCTTGCAAAAGTCGAAAGGAATGTATTATTATTATAATCAAAAGAAGCGCTAAACCACAAGGGTTATACAGCGAAAGGAATGGAGATCAGCTCAGGTAGGGCGTCAATGGGCTGATCTCTATTCCTTTCCACTATTGCAAGCTCTTGAAAAAGAGTTGGCTGCAACATGAAAGGTTTAGAGCTGTCATTCTGCTTCCCATGTAGTTGTTTTGCATCTGTTATTGCTTGTTTGTGGTTATTGCATCATATTTCTCCATGTATAGTCACCGAGATCTATATGCTTCATCATGTAGTCACCGAAATCTACATACCTCTCCATGTAAATAATATGAATAAAGATCATCGAGGGTGACTGATAGATACTATAACATGGTAAAGTATATGACCTGTAAAGGTCATAGAGCCTGGAAAATTGGAGGTAGTCAGGCTTGATTTGAGAAACGGAAGGGTAGCTTCAATTTCTTAAATCAAGGCAGCTCCCCCCCTCAAAGGGTGTACTAATGGTTAATGGGGTTTACAGCCTATCAACCATACCAGTGTCGTGAAGGTTGCATGGCACCTGTTCATGACCAGTCAGGAATACTTCCCTAAAAACAGGACTAAAACTGTATTTCCACCGAGAGGCACCTTTTGGTGATTATATCCTCGAAAGCTGTACTAGTCATACAGAGTAATTTCTCATAACTGCAATCTAGTGGCTGATATGGACATCAGTTACTGGATGGGTTAAAACATGGGCACCTTTCAAGTGGGTACCTTGGTGCTGGTGAAAGGCTTTAGATTTAGTTATTTGTACTCTCCTCTTCCTTGGGTTAAACCTTAATTGCTTCCTAATCTTAAGACACTGAATGACCCTTATGGGTGTTTTCCAGTGAAAAAAAAATATTCAAGAATGCTTTAATGCTCATGAAAAACTCTTGATCCAACAAAATTTAATTATCCTCTCCTCGTTTGGATCAAACCTGACTACTTAGGTGCAATACAACTCCAAGTTTTACAACAGTTTACCCCTTTCGTCCTGTTCTTCCTCATCTACTTCCACCACAATTGCCTCTTGTCTCTTTGTTGCCTCACATTCACTTCTGGCTTTTCCTTCATCCACACTCAAGCAATATACAGGTCACCATGTGCTGCAAAATATATAAGACAAATTGGGCAATCCTTAGTTAAGCTTCCTCATGCTGTGGCCACCCCAAGAGCTCCAGAGCTCACCCAACAATAGAACTCATCATGAGGATTACTAGCTTTTAAACAGCTTAAGATCTTAGAATAGCATGAAAATATGATGCAGAATTCCTTAATGCTCCAAAAGGGTAAGTAAAAACTCAATTTTTAAAATGACAAACTAGCACTTATCAAGCATAAAAACTTGAACCTTTCTCTAGGTAACATACACTTGCACTGAAAATTCTGAAACTGATGCAAGTTCAAGTTATCACACAAAATAATTTAGCAATTTTATAAAACTGGCAACTGCACATTATAATTATTTTAATAATGGGATTAGTGTTAAACCCAGTGATCATACAGCAGTCAAGTCTGATCCAAGAAAGGGAGAAATAGGTCCAGTTCAAGAGCCCTTCACCAGCATCAAAGCACCTCTGAAGAGAGCACTTACACAGTCCAAAACTTATTTGAACCTTCCACAAATTACAATACATAAACATTGAGAATTTGAAGCAAAGCAGTTTATAAAACTGGCACATTGGAATTTACAGTTATAACAACAAAGTAAACCTACTTTTGAGAAAAATACACCAGTGATGAAAATTTGAATCTGATCAGAAGAGGAACAGAGCTGGATTAAGATTCTGTAGGCCCCTGGGCTACAGGTACTGTGAGGGGCCCCCAGTGATATTTTCAAAAGGTAAAAAATTAATCACAACAGTCAACAGTTCGTAATATACATGATGTAATAACATTCTATAATACTAGGTAGTAGGTTGGTAGACAGCATCCACCCATTGAGTGTAAAGCAGAAACCTCTAATTGTTTTACATGATGGTAGGATTGATGGTGTCTTTATTTCTGTCTCATAAACATGCAAGATTTCAGGCAAGTCTTGCTACTTCTACTTATGCTTAGGTTACACTACACTTACATGTACAAGCATATACAGTGGTACCTCTACTTACGAGCAGCTCCCAACTCGAACAATTATGTAAGTGTATTTTTGTAGGTGCTTTTGTAAGTGTATTTTTGGGGGTCTGAAATTAATTAATCTAATTTTCATTATTTCTTATGGGAAAAAATTCCTTCGGTATCAGCACTTGAATAGCCGTCTAGAACGAATTTTGCTCGTAAGTAGAGGTACCACTGTATATATATACACACCCCTCTGGGTTTTCTTCTATTTTCTTACTAGTTCTTGTTCTTATTTCCTCTTATCTCCATGGAGAAGTGGAAGAGAATTCTTCCTCAGCAAGCCATGCATGTTGTAAGAGGCGACTGTATACATTACTAAAGTTAAAAAAAAGAAGCTTTCATTTTTCTTTTTGGGCCACCCTGCTGGAGGTCCTCCAGCTGGCAGAGGCACCTGGGCTGCAGCCCCTAAAGCCCATGCCTTAATCCAGTGCCTGGAGGAATGGGAGGTATTCAGGTTCAATCCAAGGGAAGCACATGTCCAATTCCTTTGATCACAAGCATCAAGGAACCTTTCTTGATGTACAGTATTCTCCAGTTATAGCACAGAAACCAAAATCCCCACTTTAACAGTAGTTATATAAGTGGCAAACTTTCACCTAGACTGCCTAAATTATGTCAGACCTTACATTTTGAACAGATGCAGTTTGGAAGAGGCATTCCAAAGTTATCACACCAAAGACAAATATCCAATCTTTTAATAAAATTAGTATATACAGTCAAACAACAATCCAAACTTTCCTCTAAGCAACATGCATGAGCATTAAAAGCCTGAAACCAATCAGAACAAACTTCCTAAATCTATTGTGCTATCAAAACTATCACCACTTCCTTTTCCCTCCATCTCTTTTCCCTCTGCTGGACAGCACTGATATGACTTACAGATTTAAATACGTACCTTCCATGTACAATATATAATAATAATAATATTATTGTATGGAAACCAATGCATTATTTTCAAGAATAAAATTGGCAACTTGACTTTCTCAAGTTATTCCAATGAAACCTTGGAGACAGAATCAATTGAAAAATAATAATATATCAAATAAACACATGGCACGTGTTGCATGCAAAGAGTATGTAACCTTTATTCGGAGCATGTTAAACACACCCACATAGGCTCCCCTCCAACCAGCGAACCATCGTTAAAGGTTTGGTGATGGGGCCCCATCATCAAATCAACGACTCTGTTCAGTCAATTAAAATGCGAGTTTAACAATGACAAAGGTGATGTGGATACCACTCGCAGTTTGTCATTGGAATTCCTGCATAGAGCTGGTTGTGGAAAGTTGTCTGTCTTTTGGCTGCTGCTTAGCCTAGACAACTGTGGCATGCACTAAACACTACTCCTTTGTATATAGTGTACATATGTGTAAACAGCACTTTGTTATACTTGGTGAAGGAAAAGACAAAAGTCTGGAATTAATCTAACTGATTTTTGAAGGAAATACAATTTCAATACATCTACTGTGTTTCTTTGATCCAAGCTCCCTTTTACACTCAGGTTAACAGGCCATTGAACCTGAGGTTGTAATAGCACGTATAATGAATAATAAATTCTGATAACTGTAGGTATTCCCATATGAAGATATTTTCAGCTTTGAGAGTAAAGTTATATTAAAATAGTCCTCTAAGGCTAAAGATACCAAATAAATTATGCTTTCAATATATCTTTTATTTCATATGACATTGAGCTCTCAATATTCTTACACAATAAATATTTATCAATATATCATGAAATTTTATTTAACCTCCATTTACTGCATAATAACTGATGAGCTAAATTAAAAAAACAATCAAACTTGACACATTAAATTTTGTTATACATCAGCTTCATATAAATGATGATAACCTATCTGGATAATTTATAAAAGGAAATATGATAAAGTTCGAATTACAATACAAGAATAAATACTCTATATAATTATCTTTAATGCTAATCAGGATGAAATCTTTAATAATAATAGTCATTGTTTTTTGTCATCAAAGTGAGTGACTGGCTCTTTGCAGCACATGAAGTATGTACTAGCATAAACTATAAACAAAGCCAATTAGTTATTATCAACATGTTGCTGAAGTCAAGATTATAACTGTCATAACTAGTACTGAGTACAGGTCGGCCATCAGTAATCCGGCAATCAGTTATCCGGTTCCATCAGTAATCCGGCACTAATTTCGGCTATCATAATTTCAAATTTCATCATTATACTGACTCAGAAATTGTGCAGATGGTTGTAAATCCACAGCAGCAAGCCAGTGGAGGAGAAAGCAGTGATGAAAATGAGGATGACATAGCAGAAAGTCTCTCTATTGATAGGTTAATTAAGTGTATTCTAACTTAACCACTCTGTAATCCGGCAAATTCACTAATCTGGCACACTTCAGATCCCAATGATGCCAGATTAGTGATGGCCGACCTGTACTTCATAAGCTGGCATGGGTCCATTTTACGAATATTTAGTTAAAATAATTGGAAGATAAAGAAATACGGTACATATAATGTACAATATAGTTTAGTTTAAAGCTCATATAATGTCTCTGTACAAATTACATTTTAGTGGAATTTCCTACTTCAAATGTATTCTCTTGCTACAACTTTCGTTTCTCTGCCATTTTTGCTGCTGCTTTCTTTTTCATTAAGTGCATTCTTCTTTCAGCTGAAATCATTGAATTAGATGGTGCAGATGATTTCCCTGATGATGACGACGATGATGATGATAGCGATGATTTGTTGCTACCATTATTATTGCCACCACTGTTATTGGAGCCTGAAAATTTTAATAGCATTTGATAAAATTAATGTAAAGCACTGTGGCTTTACAAACAAGACAAGATAAGGAAATTTCTCTTTACTGTCTCCCTTGATGCATCCTTCTCTAGTTATTATATGTATGGAGAAGCTCTAAACCCATAAGCATCACAGAGACTGGGGAATTTGGTGACAATTAGGTTTGATCCAAGAAAGAAGGTCCTTCTCCAAGAAGGACTCTCAATTCAATTTAAGCTTAAACTTTACATCTGCTTGTTCATACATTTTCAGTTGATTTGTCATTCATTGTTTCCCTATTACAAAACTCAAAGCTTTCATTCTATGCATAGTTCACCAGCAAGACAACTTTCTTTGTGCAAGTAATAAAAGCAATAGTTTATTGCAATAGTTTATTACTGTATGGTGAAAGATGGTTATCAAATACTGTCAAATACAGTGGTACCTCTACTTACGAGCAAAATTCGTTCCAGACGGCTATTCAAGTGCCGATACCGAAGGAATTTTTTCCCATAAGAAATAATGAAAATTAGATTAATCTATTTCAGACCCCCAAAAATACACTTACAAAAGCACCTACAAAAATACACTTACATAATTGTTCAAGTTGGGAGCTGCTCGTAAGTAGAGGTACAACTGTATTTAAATAAGGCATGTTTTGCCAAAAGTGTCCTTACTTTTTCATATGTACGTATAGATTTTTTCTAGTTTCAAGAAAATAAATAAATACATACTTTCTTTGCACATTATATACAGATTTCACAAAATTGGATAACATTTATTAGTACATGTGGAAAGCCCATGATTATGCAGGATATTTTGGATAACCTAAAACTTAAGTGAACATAATGTACATTGTACAAGAATGTATACAAAAACATAAAATAAAAAAAAAAAAAAAAAAAAAAGGAAATCTAGGGAAAATAACAACAAATATACATGAAGGTAGATTAAAAAAAGAGTGGGATGGTAAATGAAAATAAGAAATACAAATTGAGTTAAAGTCCAACCAAATAAATTATGTTCTCAAGTACAATTATTTTTTACATTAGGTGACATTCAATCCAATAACTTGGAAGATAAGATGTAATGAATACTTTTAATAACAAAGCTCAGTACAGTGCTTACATGGAAAAATCAATACAAAACATAATAAAGGGTATTTACAAATAAAGATGGGATAAATGATTGTCTACAGGCGTTTAGGCCCGCAGTACCCACTTAAACTGTCTTGAATTAAGTAAGAACGTTGCAGTTTTTCAGTTCATCTGGTATTTTTTTCCACATCTTTGATCTTTCAATTTTCACTGTCACTTAATCTATCACTGTCTTGCTAGAGGTGTGTTGATACCACAGTTCAAATGCCCCTTTAAACTGCAAATATCCCATCCCTCCTTCAGAGTGCAGTCACTGTCTTCCCACCTCCAGGATTCAAGTCTGGCAAACCAGTTACCCTGAATCCCTTCACAAATGTTACTGTGCTCACACTCCAACAACTAATCAAGTCCCAAAAACCATTTGCCTCTACTCACTCATAACACGCCTGCTGAATATCTAAGCCCCATGCACACAAAACCTAATTTACCCTCCTCCAACCTTTCCAAGGGTGACCACTACCTAGCCTTCCCTCCACTATATATATATATATATATATATACAGTGGACCCCCGAGTTTCGTATGTATATATATATACATATACAGTGGTACCTCTACTTACGAGCAGCTCCCAACTCGAACAATTATGTAAGTGTATTTTTGTAGGTGCTTTTGTAAGTGTATTTTTGGGGGTCTGAAATGGATTAATCTAATTTTCATTATTTCTTATGGGAAAAAATTCCTTCGGTATCGGCACTTGAATAGCCGACTGGAACGAATTTTGCTCGTAAGTAGAGGTACCACTGTATATATATATACCCTCCAAGTCTTCTGAGTTTGTTCCCTCTTCTCTAAATGTCCAAACCACCTCAAAAAACCCTTCTCATGTCTCTAAATAATACTTTTAGTAACCTAATCTCCAAGCATAATATTTACACCACACATTGGCCTTAGACATGACATCTCCACTGCCTTCAGCTTCCTCCTCCTGTACTCCCCACTATACTCTCATACATTCCCCTTTTTGCCTCCATGGATAATGTTCTCTGTCTCCACAGATGCCTCAATGCCCCATCCATCTTTTTACCCTCATCAATTTTATGGTTCACCTTATCATTCATAGACCCATCCACCAACAAGTCCACTCCCAAACATCTGAAACACATTCACTTCCTTCATACTCCTTCCTTTCAACCTGATATCCAATCTTTATTTACCTAAATAATTTGTTACCCTCATCACTTTGCTCTTTCCTACGATCACTTTCAATTTCCTTCTTTTACATACCCTCCCATATTTGTCCACCAAACCTCTGCAACTTCTCTGCAGAATCTCCCAAAAGCACAGTGTCATTGGCAAAAAGCAACTGTGACAACTACCATTTTGTATTAGATTCTGCATATTTTAATCCCCTCTCCCCAACACCCTAGCATTGACTTCTTTTACAACCCCATCTATAAATATGTTAAACAACCATAGTAACATCACACATCCCTGTTTAAGCCCAACTTTTACTTGAAAATACTCTCTCCCTCTCCTAGTAACGAATATGAATCTCATTATCCTCGTAACATTTTTCAACTACTTTCAGTACCTACACCAGTTCCATCCACTTGCAACAGCTGCCACATTGCTTCCATATCCACCCCATCATATGCCTTTTCTCAATCCATGAATGCATCAAAAACTTCCTTACCTTTATCTGAATACTGTTCACTCATATACACTTCAATGTAAACCCTTGATCTAATATCCTCTACCCTTCCTAAAGCCTCTTTGTTCATCTGTGATCCTGCTCTCCATCTTGCCCTGAATTCTTTCAATAATAATTCTACATTGTATACTCAACAGGCTTCTTCCTCTATAATTTTTACACTCTTTTGTGCCCTTTTCCTTCATATGTACAAATAAACTATGGGCATTAAATTTCTGTTTGTTTTCCACTATTAAACCTAGGAATTTTCCCTCTACTTTTTATTTTACTTGAGTATCATTGCTTTTAATATCTGTGAACATGGTTTATTACCAAATGATATACTAACTGTTTTTTCAGTATCAAGGGCAAGTATATTGGTAATCATCTATGTGTGGACCTTTTTACTTCTATGGTGTATACTTACATGGGATCTGAACTTGATATTAAGAAGGTTGAGTTGTTAGCTTAGAGTACAGTTAGAAAAGGCATATGATAGGGTGGATAGGGGAGCAATGTGGCAGATGTTGCAAGCATATGGAATAGGTAGTAAGTTGCTAAATGCTGTAAAGAGTTTTTATGAAAACAGTGAGGCTCAGGTTAGGGTGTGTAGGAGAAAGGGAGATTACTTCCCAGTAAAAGTAGGCCTTAGACAGGGATGTGTAATGTCACCATGGTTGTTTAATATATTTATAGATGGGGTTGTAAAAGAAGTAAATGCTAGGGTGTTGGGGAGAAGGGTGGGATTAAATTATGGGGAATCAAATACAAAATGGGAGTTGACACAGTTACTTTTTGCTGATGATACTGTGCTTCTGGTAAATTCTAAAGAAAAGCTGCAAAGGTTAGTGGACGAGTTTGGGAGGGTGTGTAAAGGAAGAAAGTTGAAAGTGAACATAGATAAGAGTAAAGTGATGAGGGTATCAAACAATTTAGATAAAGAAAAATTGGATATCACATTGGAGGGAGTATGGAAGAAGTGAATGTGATCAAATATTTGGGAGTTGACTTGTCAGCAGATGGGTTTATGAAGGACAAGGTTAACTATAAATTGATGAAGGAAAAAAGTGAGCGGTGCTTTGAGGTATCTGTGGATACAAAAAACGTTATCCGTGGAGGCAAAGAAGGGAATGTACGAGAGTACAGTGGACCCCCGTCTAACGAAAAAACTTCATCCCAGAAGCCTGCTCAAGTGCCATTACCAAACGAATTTACTTCCTTAAGAAATAATGTCATGTAGGTTAGTCTATTTCAGACCCCCAAAAATACACTTCCACAAGCACTTACAATATTATACTTACATAATTGTACGATTTCCGGGGTGTTCGTTAGCCGGGGGTCCACTGTACACTCTTATATGGGTGTGAAGCACGGGTTGTATATGTGGCAGCAAGAGGAGGAGAGAGGCAGTGGAAATGTTGTGTCTAAGGGCAATGTGTGGTGTAAAAATTATGCAGAGGATTTGTAGTGTGGAAATTAGGATGAGGTGTGGAGTTACTAAAAGTATTAGTCAGAGGGATGAAGAGGGATTGTTGAGGTTGTTTGGTCATTTAGAGAGAATAGAACAAAGTAGAATAACTTGGAGAGCATATAAATCTGTAGTGGAAGGAAGGTGGGGTAGGGGTGATCCTAGGAAAGGTTGGACGGAGGGGATAAAGGAGGTTTCGTGGGCAAGGGGCTTGGACTTCCAGCAAGCGTGCGTGAACGTGTTAGACAAGAGTAAATGGAGACGATGAGCTGTTGGAGTGTGAGCAGGGTAATATTTTGTGAAGGGGTTCAGGAAAACTGGTTAGCTGGACTTGAGTCCTGGAGGTGGGAAGTACAATGCCTGCACTTTAAAGGAGGGGTTTGGGATATTGGCTGTTTTGAGTGACATCTAAACTGTCGTATCTGAGTGCCTCTGCAAAGATAGTGATTATATATGAATGATAGTGAAAGTGTTGAATAAGCTGATTTCCTCTATTCAGTTTAATACAATATACAGTGGTACTTTGACTTACAAGTGCCCCAACTTACGAGTTTTCCGAGTTACGAGCCATCGCTTGGTCAATTTTTTGCTCTGAGTTGCGAGCCAAAATCCAAGTTAAGTGCAAAAAAATATATTCTTTCTTTCAACACGTCGGCCGTTTCCCACCAAAGCAGGGTGGCCCAAAAGGAAAAACGAAAGTTTCTCCTTTTACATTTAGTAATATATACAGGAGAAGGGGGTACTAGCCCCTTGCTCCCGGCATTTTAGTCGACTCTTACGACACGCATGGCTTACGGAGGAAGAATTCTGTTCCACTTCCCCATGGAGAAAAAAATATATATTTACTGAAAAAAAAAAAATTGACTGAAAATGACATTTGGCAAGAACCCTGGCCTAAATGGCACAACAAAAGGTGGTTTTAGGACTTGGTACTTATAAAACAATGCTAGTGCAATGTTCTCACTGGAGGTAATCGTAATTAGTTTTACCCAAACTAATAACCTAACTTTCCTAAAATGTATATAATATATAATATCTTACTTTACTAAACATAAGAATTTGTACCATATTTCAATATTTGCCTTGGGAAAAGGGAAAAGGCAAATCTCAGAAAATAACAATGGAAATAATAATAAAATTATCTTTGTATCTTCATTAACACTTTTTTCAGTCATCTTACCTAAGTTTCTTCCTGAAGCAGAAGAAAGATTAGCAAAGGGTGATAGACGAGAAAGACTACTAAGACCCTTAGTAGGGGGCGAGGTTGTGGGACGAGAATGTGACCCTCCAGACTTCCCCCCACTCGATATGCTGGGTATTCCTCCACCTCCAACTCCTCGAGTGCCACTCAAGCTGCTACTTCCAGATGTGTTAACCATAGCAGTCTGTGGTGTAAAATTATATGACAAAATAAAAATTACCAGTACATATATAGTTTGAACACACGAGGAAAGCAATTTCTTAAATGAATGATACAGTCAACTTTTAATTTCCTTCACTAAATCACAAACCCATTAGCTGCAGTTACCAAAACCAAATATAATCTAGCCTCTTTTCATTACATGTTGTTTACTTATTGCTTTCCTTATGTTATACTTTCTTTCAGAAACTCGCCCTCTTTCACACACAAAATTATTACACAATTAATAAAACTTTTGAACTATGATAATCTTTCACCAATACTGAATTCTTCTTGTTCACCTTTTGATAAGTGAAAATGTAAGAATACTGTGCTACACTATTTAACCCTTTCAGGGTCCAAGGCCATTTTTGGAAGGGGTGCGCCAGTGTCCAAGAATTTTCAAAAAAAAAAAAAAAAATTCTTATTATTTCTTACGAAATGGTAGAGAATCTTTTTCTGAAGGTAATAAAACAAAAAGTACGAAATTTGATTGAAAATTGACAAAATTATGCTATCGCAAATTTTGATGTGTCAGCGATATTTACGCATCAGTGATTTTGCTGACTTTGACTCCCATTTTAGGCCAATTACATTATTCCAGTCGACCAAATTCTTAGCTATTTCACTAGTATTACTTCCATTCTATCGATTGAGCACAAGAAATCGCCCAGTCAACTGTTTCAACTACAAAATAAAGTGGTTGGAAATTGGTAATTTAGTCTATTTAACTCAAAGTTCAAAATATTCCAATTTCAAAATAGGGTGCATAATAAACAATGCAGGCATTCCTGGCACTAAACTAACATTTCCTCTGTTCATTAGTTACGTTTTCAGTCTTTACAAAAGAATTCCATTTTTATTTTTTATTCACATAATGAATTTTTATTCAAACCAAAAAATGGAAGATTTACTGTTATGCAATATTGTAATAATTGTACAAATAATATCACCACATTTGTGAACGTATATTAGACCCACCAGCTGGCGCATATTAGACATGTGAGGTCATTTGTTTACTCTTGAACATAGGCAAAAATTTAACATTTCCACTATTTTGAGCTCAGTTTCAAGCCATTTGCAGTACTAAAACCAATCGAAATCATCTCTATATCTGTAATATATCTTCCATTCTATCAAATGAGACCAAGAATTCGCAAATACAATTATACAAAGTATACGAAAAACACTGCAAAGTGCTCTTTTAATCGAAAATTGCGGTTTCAGTTTTTCTCTCTCATTTTGCACTGTGTGCTGCAGGATTTGTTTTATGTGGTGCACACTTACCACATAGATGTATTCTCTCATATCTAGGCCAAAATTTGCTGCTCAAAGCTTATCTGAGTGAGCTGAGCTCATGACGTAGAACTACGGTTTGGACCCTGAACTCAAAGCCGTAGAACTACGGCACGGACCCTGAAAGGGTTAATGTTTAGTCAAGGCCTTACTGGAACTTGGAGAGCTTATGTGACCTATACGTAATTACATGACCTTTTGGACACTTACAGGTTGTTTGCAAACCATCTACAGTACATCTCTCACATCTCTGAATCTTCAATATGCAGGTGTTAAAACGACTCATTCTAGACATTTTTTAATATGGTAAGTAAGCACATCCTGACACTGAGCATACTGCTAGTCTTGAATCCACACATATTAAATATTAGGCTATGTGCCACACATGTGCAGGCAACAGTTATTAAAACTATCTTTGTTAAGTGTGTAAATAGCTATAGGTAAATACATCTGATGATGATGAAAGTATTTTTTGAGGAGTTTCTTTCTTTTTGGGTCACGCTGCCTCTGTGGGAGACAGCCGACTTGTTGAAAAAAAAAAGCATCTGAACTATTTTACAAAGGGTTTATTTCAAAACTGAATATAGATGGCTTTAATATTGTTATTTTGCTTATTAAAGCTTTTACATGATAGAATTTACAAGTACAGTGGACCCCCGAGTTTCAGTCATAATTCATTCCAGAAGGCTGCTCAAGTGCCATTACCGAACGAATTTACTCCCTTAAGGAATAATGTCAAGTAGGTTAGTCCATTTCAGACCCCCAAAAATACACTTACAAAAGCACTTACAATATTACACTTACATAATTGTTCGATTTCTGAGGTGACCGAAACTCAGGGGTCCACCGTATGCCATGTTTAGGACATAAAAGACCTTGATATTAGTGATTTCCCATGAAGCAATATACATACCTCAAAATATAGTCCAAAAATCCCATGGCTGCTACGAGGTACTGCTCGCAATCATCTAACATTAATTCCAAGAAACCTTAAAAAATCTCACCTTGTGCATGAGCAAACTGTGCCTCATATATATAAAACATTCCTAACCTACACTGTTATTAAAAGAGCTAAATTTTCTAGCCAGATATTCCAGTCAAACTTTTACCAGTAACTCACCTTGTACAGTACAGTGGACCCCCGGTGTTCGTCCTGCTCCAAACTCGCCCTTTTATGCAAGTGTATTTTTTTAAATGCTTTTGTAAGTGTATTTTTGGGGGTCTAAAAGGACTAGTCTACTTTACATTATTCCTTATGGGGATAAATTCGTTTGGTAATGGCACTTGAGCAGCATTCTGGAACGAAAAAATCACGAAAACCGGGGATCCACTGTATATAAAAAACTCAAGTTAATATATATGTACGTACATGATGTGGCCTTGCATCCATAATACAGTACCTGTTTTTTAAGTGTCTTAGTGCACTTGGCACAGTACCAAACAAGACGTGGATCATTGACTTCTTGGTCGGTGACAAGTGGCTTGTGACACTCTTGATGGTATAAGGAGTGACATTCTTGACACTCCACCAGCCGATTGCGTGGAGATACCTCGAAGCTCCTATGTAATGAGACATTAAATGATATTACACAAAATTATTTAAACTGCATTATTCTATATAAAACGGAGTATAAAAAAAATATTTAAAATGTTTTCATGGGTCAAGAATCAGAAATGCCCATTGAGTCACAACTAGTTTTGCTAACATTTCACTTGGCCACACACACTCCCCATTTAAAGATGTCTGTGCCCCTTTTTGAACAAACAAGCACTCACTTATTGCCATTTCAATCAATGATTAATCCCAGAATAATCAAATACTATAAGTTGCCACAATGAGTATTACACAAAAAAACTAAAACCTAAGACTTGCATGTGGTGATTTTCAAGGATTTCATAAGATGCTTATAGACCTACACAGATCATAGCTCTCGTGAAGCATACTGGATTTGAAAAAGCCAACAAGAATGATGTAGATGAGTTGCAGTATCAGGGAGATGTCTTCATCAATAAAGAACTGATGAAGCTTGAAGAGTAAGCTAGTTTAGGAGAGGATGAGAAAGATGATAAAACTGAAAGCTCTATAATGGCTCTGGGAACCATATCAAGCTTTTAAAATAATTTAGAAGTATGTATAGAGGAGAGTTATTAAATGGAGAGTTAGAGGTATCGGGAAGATGGAGAGAATATTTTGAGGATTTGTTAAATGTTGATGAAGACAGGGAAGCTGTGATTTCGTGTGTAGGGCAAGGAGGAATAACATCTTGTAAGAGTGTGGAAGAGCCAGTTGTGGGTGTAGGGGAAGTTCGTGAGGCAGTGGGTAGAATGAAAGGGGGTAAGGCAGCTGGGATTGATGGGATAAAGATAGAAATGTTAAAAGCAGGTGGGGATATAATTTTGGAGTGGTTGGTGCTATTATTTAATAAATGTATGGAAGAGGGTAAGGTACCTAGGGATTGGCAGAGAGCGTGTATTGTTCCTTTGTATAAAGGCAAAGGGGACAAAAGAGAGTGCAAAAATTATAGAGGAATAAGTCTGTTGAGTGTACCTGGTAAAGTGTATGGTAGAGTTATTATTGAAAGAATTAAGAGTAAAACAGAAAGCAGGATAGCAGATGAACAAGGGGCTTTAGGAAAGGTAGGGGGTGTGAGACCAAGTGTTTACAGTGAAACATATAGGTGAACAGTATTTGGATAAGGGTAAAGATGTTTTTGTGGCATTTATGGATTTGGAAAAGGCGTATGATAGGGTAGATAGGGGGCAATGTGGCAGATGTTGCAGGTGTATGGAATAGGAGGAAGGTTACTGAAAGCAGTGAAGAGTTTTTATGAGGATAGCGAGGCTCAGGTTAGAGTGTGTAGGAGGGAAGGGGACTATTTCCCAGTAAAAGTGGGCCTTAGACAAGGATGTGTGATGTCACCGTGGTTGTTCAATATATTTATAGATGGGGTTGTAAGAGAAGTGAATGCGAGGGTCTTGGCAAGAGGTGTTGGGCTAAAAGATAAAGAAGCAAATACAAAGTGGGAGTTGTCACAGTTGCTTTTTGCTGATGACACTGTGCTTTTGGGAGATTCTGAAGAGAAGCTGCAGAGGTTGGTGGATGAATTTGGTAGGGTGTGTAAAAGAAGAAAATTGAAAGTGAATATAGGAAAGAGTAAGGTGATGAGGATAACAAAAAGAATAGGTGACGAAAGATTGGATATCAGATTGGAGGGAGAGAGTATGGAGGAGGTGAATGTATTCAGATATTTGGGAGTGGACATGTCGGCGGATGGGTCTATGAAGGATGAGGTGAATCATAGAATTGATGAGGGGAAAAGGGTGAGTGGAGCACTTCGGAGTCTGTGGAGACAAAGAACCTTGTCCATGGAAGTAAAGAGGGGAATGTATGAGAGTATAGTTATACCAACGCTCTTATATGGGTGTGAAGCATGGGTGATGAATGTTGCAACGAGGAGAAGGCTGGAGGCAGTGGAGATGTCATGTCTGAGGTCAATGTGTGGTGTGAATATAATGCAGAGAATTCGGAGTTTGGAAATTAGGAGGAGGTGCGGGATTACCAAAACGATTGTCCAGAGAGCTGAGGAGGGGTTGTTGAGGTGGTTTGGACATGTAGAGAGAATGGAACGAGACAGAGTGACTTCGAGAGTGTATAAATCTGTAGTGGAGGGAAGGTGGGGTAGGGGTCGGCCTAGGAAAGGTTGGAGGGAGGGGGTAAAGGAAGTTTTGTGTGCGAGGGGCTTGGACTTCCAGCAAGCATGTGTGAGCGTATTTGATAGGAGTGAATGGAGGCATATGGTTTTTAATACTTGACGTGCTGTTGGAGTGTGAGCAAAGTAACATTTATGAAGGGATTCAGGGAAACCGGCAGGCCGGACTTGAGTTCTGGAGATGGGAAGTACAGTGCCGGCACTCTGAAGGAGGGGTGTTAATGTTGCAGTTTTATAACTGTAGTGTAAAGCACCCTTCTGGCAAGACAGTGATGGAGTGAATGATGATGAAAGTTTTTCTTTTTCGGGCCACCCTGCCTTGGTGGGAATCGGCCGATGTGTTAATAAAAAAAAAAAAAGTATAGAGTTTGAGAAAATGTACTACAGGATGCTGTATGCAGACACAAGTATAGGTCGGCAATCACAAATCCGGCAATCAGTCATCCGGTTCCATCAGTTATTCGGCACTAATTTCGGCTAGCATAATTTCAATTTTCCAGGGTCGCCACACCAACCTGCTGGTACTGTTTGGTGGCGTTACTTGCTGCGTAAGTCATTCCAACTTCTTTTTCTCCATTTATTGTTATAACCTGCTTACTTTTAGCCCTCGCCATGGTTCCAATGAATAAAAGAAGTGCTTCTCGTTGTGTAAAGCACATACACAGTACATACATTGTCCATAAAAGATAAGGTGGCTTTGATACCCACTGTCAGTTGCCATGAGCTCAGTCTCGTGATGCAGGAGAATATGCTTTATTATTATGCTAATATCAATACTATGGCTTATTTACCTATCACAATTGATCTAATATGACATAATAAACAATATACAGTGGACCCCCGCCTAACGAGCACCCTGGAAATCGTACAATTATGTAAGTATAATATTGTAAGTGCTTGTGGAAGTGTATTTTTGGGGGTCTGAAACAGACTAACCTACGTGACATTATTTTTTAAGGAAGTAAATTCGTTCGGTAATGACACTTGAGCAGACTTCTGGAATGAATTTTGCTCGTTAGGTGGGGGTCCACTGTAAATAACCTAAAAACATGGTAAATACTCCAGAATGAATAATATTTGACATAATACCAAGCGGTTTGACAGAGGTATGAAGAGGATATGGGATACAAGTACCATCCTCCTATCCCTGTCTTGGGGCTTATATTAGAGAAAATGGAGTGTAGCACAGGGCTGTGATATACACTCATAATGCACCATAAAACTGAAACAAAAATGCTATTTTCTCTACATAGATTATCATACATAGCAGCATATGTGTAGAGAACCTAGGATAACCCAAAACAGTCAAAGTGACTTATTTCCAGTACCTGGCTTGGGCTTGTCATATATGATTTTTGGTAAATATTTTTTTTTCTTAGTTGTTTGTTGGGCTATCTTATTGAAACTTAGGCAATGTATGATGAAAAGATGCTTCTTAATGTACACCAAAAATGAAAGAAATCGAACGATAAATAACGGAGTTCACTTCTCAGCCATTAGCCACCCCTTAGCGGTATGTTTTCATATGGTTTTCATGGTTGTATTCTCGTTTTTTTGGTCTCATTTGATAGAATAGAAGATATATTACAGAAATAGATATGATTTTGATTGATTTCACGATAAAAAGTACAGTGGACCCCCGAGTATCGTAATTAATCCGTTCCAGGAGCTAGTACTTAACACAAAGTTTACGAGATTCGAACCATTATTTCCCATAAGAAATAATGTAAATACAATTAATCCGTTCCACAAAAAAATATTCACATATAAAATAATTAAAAACAATATACAGTGGACCCCCGAGTTTCGTAAAAACTTCACTCCTGAAGTCTGCTCAAGTGCCATTACCGAACGAATTTACTCCCTTAAGGAAAAATTTCACGTAGGTTAGTCTATTTCAGACCCCCAAAAATACACTTCCACAAGAACTTACAAAATTATACTTACATAATTGCACGATTTCCGGGGTATTCGTTAACCGAGGGTCCACTGTACAGTGGTACCTCGAGTTACGATATTTTTTCGTTCGAGAATGCTGTTCAAGTGCCATTACCAAACGAATTTATCCCCATAAGGAATAATGTAAAATAGACTAGTCCTTTTACACCCCCAAAAATATACTTACAAAAGCATTTAAAAAAATAAACTTACATAAAAGGGCGATTTTGGGGACCATCGTAACTCGAGGTACCACTGTATATATATATATATATACATTTACTTACCTTTATTGAAGAGTTGCAGGCATCTGGAAGATAGAGTAATGAGTAATGAAGGTCCTCTTGGGCATTTTCTTCCAAAACAGGCCTGTTTCATCACAATTAAACACTTGTTGGGGGAGGAATTCTTCAGCCTCTACGAAGGGAAATCCCCACTCCCTGCATGCCTGCTACACTCCCTGCATGCCTGCTACACTCCCTGCATGCCTGCTACACTCCCTGCATGCCTGCTACACTCCCTGCATGCCTGCTACACTCCCTGCATGCCTGCTACACTCCCTGCATGCCTGCTACACTCCCTGCATGCATGCTACACTCCCTGCATGCCTGCTACACTCCCTGCATGACTGCTACACTCCCTGCATGCCTGTTACACTCCCTGCATGAATGCTACACTCCCTGCATGAATGCTACACTCCCTGCATGCCTGCTACACTCCTTGCATGCTTGCTACACTCCCTGCATGAATGCTACACTCCATGCATGCCTGTTACACTCCCTGCATGCCTGCTACACTCCCTGTATGTCTGCTAAACTCCCTGCATCAATGCTAAACTCCCTGCATCAATGCTAAACTCCCTGCATCAATGCTAAACTCCCTGCATGCCTGCTACACTCCCTGCATGAATGCTACACTCCCTGCATGCCTGCTATTCTCCCTGCATGCCTGCTATAATCCCTGCATGAATGCTACACTCCCTGCATGAATGCTACACTTCCTGCATGAATGCTACACTCCCTGCATGAATGCTACACTCCCTGCATGAATGCTAAACTCCCTGCATGAATGCTACACTCCCTGCATACCTGCTAAACTCCCTGCATGGCTGCTACACTCCTTGCATGAATGCTAAACTCCCTGCATACCTGCTAAACTCCCTGCATACCTGCTAAACTCCCTGCATGGCTGCTACACTCCCTGCATGAATGCTAAACTCCCTGCATGCCTGCTACACTCCCTGCATGAATGCTACACTCCCTGCATGAATGCTACACTCCCTCCATGAATGCTACCACAGGGGTGCCACTAGGAAGCTTCTTTGGACCCATGGTGACTTATTTCACAGTGACAATAACTAAAGCACCAAAAAAAACACCAAATGTAGTGTGAATGTTTGAAAGAGCGAGCTAGGTAATGTTCTCTCAATGGTAAACAACGCTTCACTGGCGGCGTCCTGCGTCCCGCGCAGGCGCGGAGCAGGCGGACAGGTCTAATACGTTACGAAACACGAGCGGTTTTACGATTCTCGAAATCGTAAAAAGCTTACGAAACACGATGTTTACGAAGTAAGAACCTTACGAAACTCGGGGGTCCACTGTACCTTGAAATTGAGCTCAAAGTAGCGGAAATGTTCGATTTTTGCCGAAGTTCAATGAACTTTCTTGTGTAAGTCAAGTTGGTTAACTTTGTGTACAGGTACTGTATGTACCTGTACAATTCAGTACGTATGTACTGACATGTTAAGAAAGGGTATTGAGATAAGAGTGAAAAAAATAACCAGATATTGATGAGAAATTTTTAACCAAACAGAATATAAACTTAAAACTAACCAGTAAGCAAAAACCTAAAACTAACCAGTATACAAAAACTTAAAAACTTAAAACTAAAACTTAATGCAACTCTTAACCCTTTCACTGTCAGCTCTGAAATTAAAAGTGCTGATCATATCAGGAGTTTAAAAAAAAAAAATCTTTTGAAATGGTGAGAATCTTTTTCTAAAGGTAATGACACCAAAATTATGAAATTTAATGGAAAAATTACAGAATTATGCAGCTGCAAAGTTGGTGGTCCTGGGCACAATTTATGCATCAACAATTTCAACCACTTTGAGTTCTGTTTTAAGCCAATTCCACTGCTTAACCTGATATACTCCAATATAGGAGCTTTAATAGAAACTATGTAACATGCCAAGACAAAACCATTCTCATTACTAATTTTACAATCTAAATATTCTGAACTACCTCACTATTGTAAATCTATTTAATCATTTGAAATTTGTATTCATTTATAATTTGTAATATAGATTAAGAACTAGTATTAGTCTGCCCGAAATGCCTAGCATGCCCAGGCATGCTAGGCATGCTAATGGCCATCTTTGTAATTATTGTCTTATAAATGTAAACCACATATTGTAATCTTTACAGAGAAATAAAACCATCTGAATCTGAATATCAGGAGTCAGCAATCTGACCAATTTTATATAAACTTCAAAAAATAGCACAAAATAAACACTGTTGGCATTGCAGCCACTAAAGCAACATTTCCTTTTTATAATAATCATGTCCCTAAGCCTCTGCTATATTACACTTGCCCTCCATTTGAATCATCACACAAAAAACAAAGTTCTACCCTATTTCATGGATGATTAAATATAACCAGGAATCACTCGTCATGGTTGAGGGCATTTCAATAACTGAAGCAGACCTAAAAAAAAAAACATAAAACAGACTTGGGGTATGGGGCTTTACCCATCAAGAAATTGTCAAAAATCAAATATTTCTGCTACTTTGAGCCTAATTTCAAGCTACTTCACTTCCATTCCTGAAACTGGCCATAATCATCTTTATGTCAGTAGTTTATCTTCCATTCTATCAACTGATAGCAAAAAACAGCCAATAAAACGATAAAAAAACATTCTAGAAAACCCCTCAAAGTTACTATTTTAAACTAAACACAAGGTCAGAGGTTTGCTTTTCCAGTCATGTACTATATGGTATGTGAATTTTTTTTTTACCATGCACATTCACTGAACGGACCTATTCTCTCATGTCTAGGCCTCTCAAATATGCTCCCAGCATATTTGAAGGAGCTGTGCTTAAAACAGATCTACCCGACTGATGCTGGCACATAAAGGGCCCCAAAATTTGGAATTCATTACCAGTAAATACTAAAGTAAGCCAGTCTGAACATCAATTTAAGACTTCTCAAAAACCACCTATTCACACTAAACTAAATACAGTGGACCCCTGGTTTTCGTGATTTTTTTTGTTCCAGAATGCTGTTCAAGTGCCATTACCAAACGAATTTATTCCCATAAGGAATAATGTAAATTAGACTAGTCCTTTTAGACCCCCAAAAATACACTTACAAAAGCACTTACAAAAATACACTTACATAATTGTTCAAGTTTGGAGCATCATGAACATCGGGGGTCCACTGTACTTTATACTAAATACAGTGGACCCCCGGATTACGTCATTATTTCGTTCCAGAATGCTGTTCAAGTGCCAGTACCGAACGAATTTGTTCCCATAAGGAATTACAGTGGTCCCTCGGTTTTCGTGCATCTCCAAACTCGAACATTTATGTAAGTGTATTTTCGTAAGTGCTGTTGCAAGTGTATTTTGGGGGTCTGAAATAGACTAACCTACGTGACATTATTTCTTAGGGAAGTAAATTCGTTCGGTAATGGAACTTGAGCAGCATTCTGGAACAGAATTTTCGGCAAAAACCGAGGGACCACTGTACAGTGTCTGCACTCTGAAGGAGGGGTGTAAATGTTGCAGTTTTATAACTGTAGTGTAAAGCACCCCTCTGGCAAGACAGTGATGGAGTGAATGATGATGAAAGTTTTTCTTTTTCGGGCCACCCTGCCTTGGTGTATTTTTTAAGTGCCTTTGTAAGTATATTTTTGGGGGTCTAAACGGACTAATCTAATTTACATTATTCCTTATGAGAACAAATTCGTTCGGTAACGGCACTCAAACAGCATTCTGGAACGAATTATGGCCAATAACCGGGGGTCCACTGTACTTAACTTCACCAAAAAATCTCCTAATTACCTAAATCTTAAAACTTCAAAATTAGATGCCCAAAGTTCATACATTACTTAATACTACATGGTAGTATAAATACCTGCCCAAAACAATACTACCTTACACCCAATTGTAGCATTCTCATACTGTAAACTACTTTCAACATCGCACAATATTATATTCCCATAATATAATTTTAATATTTACTACTGATATAAACAACCTGCAAATTACTTTCAACTTGTCCCAATGTAATATCCCCAGATTGTAATTTGAGTAAACTTACTGTCTGATATAAATAAAAACATATGTACAACTTAAACAAACTATGATCAATTTCTCTAGTATTAAGTAGTCTGTAAGCCATTATATTTAGTCTGCCCATAATGCCATGGCATGATAGTGGCTCTCTTTGCACTGCAACTCATTACTGTAATTAGATAATCTCAATGTAAACTTGCAATGAAATAAAAATTTGTATTTGTAATATTGTAGGCTTACGTAAGAGACAGTGAAAGGGTTAAATGAAATCTAATAAAAAATTACTACTACTCAGACTAAATTTTAGCTAAACAATACACATGGAAAAAAGTTGTAATTTGAACTTCAATACCTAAATCTTAACCAATGTTATCATCCACAATGTCACTGACAAGGAGGGTACAGGGGGCCCAGCTTATGAACACTCAAGCCACATTATGAACATACATGAGACATACCCATCTATTGTAATATTGTTTTATATAAACAATTTTGTAAGTCAAAAACTCGCTTTTAAGATGGGGACCTCCTGTACGATATCAACATTCTGTTCGTAAATACTAACTTATTAATCAAAAAAAGTATATGTGACTAACTTGCAAACTGTGCAGTTGACCTCATCCATTATTTCCATAGCCAGATCATTCATGTCAGTATCTGACTCACTCTCATCAGACTTTCGACTACGAGAAGAACTTTCAGACTTAATGGATGGTGTCGGAGAAGGAGTGTGAGACTTGAATGCACTTGGAGAGTCTAAACGTGGCCTCTTGGGCATTATCATATCATCATCACGCATCTGCCATCACACAAAACAATAGCTTCCACTTTAGCTCAAACAATACTGTCATACACTTGAATATAATTTCAATATTACACACTGTAAAACTCAAATATAATATGTACTTTTTCAATAGCTTAAATCAATATTAAATAGTCTACTATTACTTACACTCAATTTTCGCTCCATATCCTTTTTAATTTCCTCTCTCTTGGAAATAGAAACAGGAATGGGACTGCCAGGTTTTGATCGTGGAATTGGAGATTCTCGACGAAGACTGAATGGATCCTGAGGAATGGTTCCTAAAGTTACATTATAATTCTTCAATATGAAAACCTATACAGGAACCCCGAGTTTCAAACATTCCCAACTCGCCCTATTATGTAAGTTTATTATTTTAAGTGCTTTTATAAGTGTATTTTTGGGGGTCTGAAATGGACTAATCTAATTTACATTATTCCTTATAAGAACATAAGAAAGAAGGAACACTGCAGCAGGCCTACTGGCCCATGCGAGGCAGGTCCAAGTCTCCAACCGGCTTAAGCCAATGCCCCGACCCAGCCAGGTCAGGTTACATTCACTTAAGGAAGGAGCACTGCATCTGACCTAGTAGCACAAGCTAGTCAGGACCAACTCACACCCACCCGCACCCCACCTGGAAATAACCCTCTCCAGGTAGTCAGGTCACTTCCACTTAAGGAATTAGTACCGCATCCGACCTAGTAGCACAAGCTAATCAGGTCCAACTCACACCCACCCACACCCACTCATGTATTTATCTAACCTATTTTTAAAACTACACAATGTCCCAGCCCCTATGACGGTACTCGGGAGTTTGTTCCACTCATCCACAACTCTATTACCAAACCAGTGCTTTCCTATATCCTTCCTGAATCTGAACTTTTCCAACTTTCTGTATAACCCCTGTGGTTTAGCGCTTCTATTTGATTATAATAATAATCCAACTTGAAACCATTGCTGCGAGTCCTGTCTTGGCTGGATATTTTCAGCACGCTATTTACATCCCCTTTATTTATTCCTGTTTTCCATTTATACACCTCAATCATATCCCTTGAACAGCATTCTGGAATGAAAAATGTTCGAAACTAGGGGTTCCACTGTATATTGTATTTTGTTTATGTAAAAAAGTGTTTAACTAAGTCTCATAAAAAAAGAAACAATTTTATAAGCCAATATTGTATATATATACCATAGGAAAACTTAAAAAAAATAGAATACATTAATTTCATTTTCACCTTGCTCATAGGAGGTATGGTCTTTCCCTGTCTTTGTCTGACTGCTTCATCTACAATGGCTTTCAGCTGATCCACAGAGTCCCGGCTCCTCGAATGCAGAAGCCGCAACCCACGACGGAACAATGGATCCAACTCCAGATTAGCCATACCTGCACTCCACTGACACACATACTGAAAAACATTTTATCATTAAATGCTCATACTAAAGGGATTTCTGCATGCACACCTAAATGTCATTCACTCTTGTACAAACACTGTATCAGGCTGAAATAAAGAAACTTCACATTTTAATCTTTAATATGTACAGTATGTGTGTATATATTATATTGTATAGTGTTTTAATGCATGTACTGTATATGTATGTACTGTATATACAGTAAATGAATGCATGCGTGTGCATGCGATAAATAAATATACAGTGGACCCCCGAGTAACGAGCACCCTGGAAATCGTACAATTATGTAAGTATAATATTTTAAGTGCCTTTGTAAGTGTATTTTTAGGGGTCTGAAATGGACTAACCTACTTGACATTATTTCTTAGGGGAGTAAATTCGTTCGGTAATGGCACTTGAGCAGGCTTCTGGAATGAATTTTGCTCGTTACTCGGGGATCCACTGTATGTATACAGTGGACCCTCGCTGTTCGAACACTCCAAAACTCACCCTTTTATGTAAGTTTATTATTGTAAGTGTATTTTTGGGGGTCTGAAATGGACTAATCTAATTTACATCATTCTTTATGGGAATAAATTTGTTTGGTAACAGCACTTGAACAGCATTCTGGAATGAGGGTGAGTTTTGGAGTGTTCGAATAGCGAGGGTCCACTGTATATATGTATAAAGGCAAAGGGGACAAAAGAGAGTGTAAAAATTATAGGGGAATAAGTCTGTTGAGTATACTACAGTGGACCCCCGAGTATCGTAAAAACTTCATTCCAGAAGCCTGCTCAAGTGCCATTACCGAACTAATTTACTCCCTTAAGAAAAAATGTCAAGTAGGTTAGTCCATTTCAGACCCTCAAAAATACACTTACAAAAGCACTTACAATATTATACTTACATAACTGTATGATTTCCGGGGTGTACGTAACTCGAGGGTCCACTGTACCTGATAAAGTGTATGGTAGAGTTATTATTGAAAGAATTAAGAGTAAGACGGAGAGCAGGATAGCAGATGAACAAGGAGGCTTTAATAAGGGTAGGTGGGGGGTGTAGACCAAGTGTTTGTAGTGAAACTTATAGGTGAACAGTATTTAGATAAGGGTAAAGAGGTTTTTGTGGCATTTATGGATATGGAAAAGGCATATGATAGGATGGATAGGAGGGCAATGTGGCAGATATTGCAAATGTATGGAATAGGAGGTAGGTTATTGAAAGCAGTGAAGAGTCTTTACGAGGATAGTGAGGCTCAGGTTAGAGTATGTAGGCGAGAGGGGATTATTTCCCAGTAAAAGTAGGCCTTAGACAGGGATGTGTGATGTCACCATGGTTGTTCAACATATTTATAGATGGAGTTGTAAGAGAAGTGAATGCTCAGGTGTTGGCAAGAGGTGTGAGGTTAAAAGATAAAGAATCTAACACGAAGTGGGAGTTGTCACAGTTGCTCTTTGCTGATGACACTGTGCTTTTGGGAGATTCTGAAGAGAAGTTGCAGAGGTTGGTTGATGAGTTTGGTAGTGTATGTAAATGAAGGAAATTAAAAATGAATATAGGAAAGAGTAAGGTGATGAGGATAACAAAAAAATTAGGTGACATCACAGGTAGCTAGGGATCCTATCTGACCAGGGATCATAAATATAACATAGCTAGTACTACTTACAATATACTACACAAGTATATTACATAGTGGTTCAGTACACTACTGACACAAGGCTGGACTACAGGCATCTCTTAGTACCAAATGCAACCATTACCTGCCAGTAAAAATACTTGGGGGTTAGTCAGCTGTTGTGGGTTGCATCTTGAAGAACTATCTGCAAAGGATTATGTGGAAATATAACAATAATAACAATAACAAATAATTTTATTTTAGCATGATACATGTTTGTAAAAAGGTGTAACAACTTGGTGAACATGCCAAAAGCCCTTTTATATGCAGAGCATTTCGGGCAAACAAATATGCCCACAATGATTGGTTTTGCTGGCTTACAATGTCTTACAAACACTTCTTAATCTACATTAAAAATTTGTTAACAATGATTACAACGGTTCTCAGGGCATACACATGATGTCAGCAAGCGGGTACCTGCTTGTCAGCCAGTGGGTACCTGGGTGTCAGCCAGTGGGTACCTGCTTGTCAGCCAGTGGGTACCTGGGTGTCAGCCAGTGGGTACCTGGGTGTCAGCCAGTGGGTACCTGCTTGTTAGCCAGTGGGTACCTGCTTGTCAGCCAGTGGGTACCTGCATGTCAGCACACTGCTGACTTACATCACAAGTAAGTACATCAAAGTGCCCCAATGGAAAAAAAGCCATGCACGGTGTCTTTAAGATAAGATTTTGTTTGGATTTTTAACCCCAGAGGGTTAGCCACCCAGGATAACTCAAGAAAGATCGTGTATCAGCGAGGGACTGTCTGTTTTATTTCCATTGGGGTCCTTAATCTTGTCCCCAAGGATGTGACCCACACCAGTCAACTAACATCCAGGTACCTACTTGCTTGCTAGATGAATGGGACAACAGGTGTAAGGAAACACACCCAATATTTCCACCCGGCCAGGGACACGGACACTGGCAAGGGCGGAAACATTGGGCGTGTTTTCTTACACCTGTTGTCCCGTTCACCTAGAAAGCAAGTAGGTACCCAGATGTCAGTCGACTGGTGTGGGTCACATCCTGGGGGACAAGACTGAGGACCCAATGAAAATAAAACAGTTGGATTTATTGGGTTATTCTGGGTTAGTAACCCTTCAGGGCAAGGAAGTTTATTTTGGCACAGGTACACATAAGTACAAATATCATACATACTGTAAATTACCTAGGATAACCCAAAAAGTTAGATAGTCACTTATTTCTATTGAGATCTTGTAATGACCCGAATGAAATCCGAAGTAAGTTTATTCAGGTATACACAAATACAGTTACATAGATTATCATACATAGCAGCATATGTGTAGAAAACCTAGGATAACCCAAAAAAGTCAGTCACTCTATCTGACTTCTTTGGGTTATCCTAGGTAATTTACACTATGTATAATAACTGTACCTATGTGTACCTGTACCTAAATAAACTTACTTAATCTTTCCTTTTAAAATCATGGCCCTGGTAAAATACTTTAGGCCTGTAATACATACTTCACAATAATCCTATACTATTGGAGTTTAAAACAGATTTTACTTAATAAACAGATTGTGTCAATAATTCAGAGCTGCCAAATTACATAAAAAATAAGTTTTATTAAATTCAACAAAAAAGTAATTACCTCCGGGGAAAAAGTTTTAGGTCTGTAAACTGGAGTTAACACCTAGGCAGATAGGCTTTTGATAACAAAATACAAGAAATACCACTTTTTCCTCCTACTACAAATTTGATGCATAAAACAAATAAAATTCGCCCTGCACTTCAGACATAAGCTAAAGAACCAGAATCCTCTGGGAAACTTACGAGTCAAAGAAAAATATGTGCGCTACCCCGTCTCTACCAGCTACAGCACAACTGTTTACATGTAACCTCAGAGGAGCAGCGACGTGCGCATGCGCAGCTCTGATGCAGGGAAAGGTGTGCCGTGGAGTTATAATAATAATCTTTATTTCTGAGATAAGATTTCGAGTCAGTGCGTCATCGAGGACTGTCTGTCTTATTTCCATTGGGGTCGACTAACACCCAGGTACCTATTTGCTGTTAGGTGAACAGGACAACAGGTGTATAGAAACGCGTCGAAATGTTTCCACCAGCTGGGAATCGAACCCGGGCCCTCTGCGTGTGAAGGGAGAGCTTTGCCAGCCAGGCCACGGGGTTACCCTAGCTGACATACTACTGAAATTCAGCACCCATATCCAACACATAACAAAGAAAGTGTCCAAAACTGTGGGGATCCTCTCTAAGATACGGTATTATGTACCACAATCAGCCCTACTCACACTATACTATTCACTCATCTATCCCTACCTCACATATGCCATTTGTGCATGGGGATCAACAGCAATTACCCACCTAAAGCCATTAATAACCCAACAAAAAGCCGCAGTAAGAATTATCACGCAATCCAACGCTAGGCAACACCCCCCACTCTTGAAAGACCTAAACCTACTCACTGTTCAGAACATCCATACTTACTACTCTGCTATCTACATTTATAGAACCATAAATTCCAACTTTAACCCTGAGCTAAAACACTTTCTTGACAGTTGTGACAGGACCCATAGACATAATACCAGACATAAACATCTCTTTGACATTCCCCGTGTCCGACTAAATCTATACAAAAATTCAATGCGCATAAAAGGGCCTAAAATCTGGAACTCCCTGCCTGAAAACTCTAGAACTGCAGACACAATCTCCACTTTCAAAAGCACTGTTAAAAAACATCTTATCCCAACCGGTAGCTAACCACATGAAAACTACTTTATCTTGCACATATCCACATCAAAAGACACTGATATCTGTGATTCCCCTTAATTTCACATGACTGACCAAAATTCTAATACAACTATTGCTTCATAATTCTTAAGCTAGTCATAAGTTTGCCTAAGACACTCCAATATAGAAACGGTATTATGCCAATACATCACCTTTACCATTAATATATAAACTAATTGTTTAATTCTTAAATGTTTAAATTTCAATACCTCAATATTGTAAACCTAATTAATCACTACAATTACCTAACCTTACTATCAGTATAATCACTGTGTCACTATTGAGTAAGACCTATCATAAGACTGCCTGAAAAGCCTAGACATACCTAGGCATATTATTGGCCATCTTGTAATATCTACTTCATAAAATGTACATTACTATAATTACACCCCACTGTATATTACCAGAAATAGGGAATTTGAATTTGAATATGCAAAGCCCCGTTGGACCCCAATGGAAATAAATGGACCCCAATGGAAATAAGTCACTCTGACTTTTTTGGGTTATCCTAGGTTCTCTACACATATGCTGTTATGTATGCTGATCTATGTAACTGTATTTCGGGCAAATTAAGTCAGTTTTGTCCACAGGATGTGACCCACACCAATAAACTAACACCCACGTACCTAGTTTATTTACTGCTAGTTGAAAATTGGACAGCAGTGTCTTAAGAATACACGTCCTAATGTTTACACCCTTACCGGGGATCGACCCCGGGACCTCAGCGTGTGAACCGAGTGCGCTAGCAATCAAGCAACGGGACACCTTATGGAAGGTGATGGATGGTGTCATGGAGTTATGGAAGGTGATGGATGGTGCCATAGAGTTATGGAAGGTGATGGATGGTGCCATGGAGTTATGTAAGGTAATGGATGGTGCCATGGAGTTATGGAAGGTAATGGATGGTGCCGTGTGTGTGTATGCATGTGTGATGGATGGTGCCATGGAGTTATGGAAGGTGATGGATGGTGCCATAGAGTTATGGATGGTGCCATGGAGTTATGGAAGGTAATGGATGGTACCATGGAGTTATGGAAGGTAATGGATGGTGCCGTGGAGTTATGGAAGGTGATGGATGGTGCCATGGAGTTATGGAAGGTGATGGATGGTGCCATGAAGTTATGGAAGGTGATGGATGGGGCCATGGAGTTATGGAAGGATGTGTGTGTGTGTGTACTCACCTAGTTGTACTCACCTAGTTGTGGTTGCAGGGGTCGAGACATAGCTCCTGGCCCCGCCTCTTCACTGGCCGCTACTGGGTCACTCTCCCTGCGCCATGAGCTTTATCATACCTCTTCTTAAAGCTGTGTATGGAACCTGCCTCCACTACATCGCTTCCCAAGCTATTCCACTTCCCGACTACTCTGTGACTGAAGAAATACTTCCTAACATCCCTGTGATTCATCTGAGTCTTCAACTTCCAACTGTGTCCCCTTGTTGCTGTGTCCCATCTCTGGAACATTCTGTCTATGTCAACCTTGTCAATTCATCTCAGTATTTTATATGTCGTTATCATGTCCCCCTTATCTCTCCTGTCCTCCAGTGTCGTCAGGTCGATTTCCCTTAACCTCTCCTCGTAGGACATACCCCTTAGCTCCGGGACTAGTCTTGTTGCAAACCTTTGAACTTTCTCTAGTTTCTTTACGTGCTTGGATAAATGTGGGTTCCAAACTGGTGCTGCATACTCCAGTATGGGCCTAACGTACACAGTGTACAGGGTCCTGAACGATTCTTTATTAAGATGTCGGAATGCTGTTCTTAGGTTTGCTAGGCGCCCGTATGCTGCAGCAGTTATTTGGTTGATGTGCGCCTCAGGAGATGTTCCTGGTGTTATACTCACCCCAAGATCTTTTCCTTGATTGAAGTTTGTAGTCTCTGGCCCCCTAGACTGTACTCCGTCTGCGGTCTTCTTTGCCCTTCCCCAATCTTCATGACTTTGCACTTGATTGGGTTGAACTCCAGGAGCCAATTGCTGGACCAGGCTTGCAGCCTATCCAGATCCCTTTGTAGTTCTGCCTGGTCCTCTTCCGATTGAATTCTTCTCATCAACTTCACATCATCTGCAAACAGGGATACTTCGGAGTCTATTCCTTCCGTCATGTCGTTCACAAACACCAGAAACAGCAACGGTCCTAGGACTGACCCCTGTGGAATCCCACTCGTCACCGGCGCCCACTCTGACACCTCGCCACGGACCATGACTCGCTGCTGTGTGTGTGTGTACTCACCTATTTGTACTCACCTATTTGTGGTTGCAGGGGTCGATTCATAGCTCCTGGCCCCGCCTCTTCACTGATTGCTACTAGGTCCTCTCTCTCCCTGCTCCATGAGCTTTATCAAACCTAGTCTTAAAACTATGTATGGTTCCTGCCTCCACTATGTCCTTTCAGCATTCCACTTCCTGACAACTCTATGACTGAAGAAATACTTCCTAACATCCCTTTGACTCATCTGGAGTCTTCAACTTCCAATTGTGACCCCTTGTTTCTGTGCCTTCTGGAACATCTTGTCTCTGTCCACCTTATCTATTCCTCGCAGTATTTTGTATGTCGTTATCATGTCTCCCTAACCCTCCTGTCCTCTAGTGTCGTCAGGCCGATTTCCCTTAACCTTTCTTCGTAGGACAATCCCCTTAGCTCTGGGACTAGTCTTGTTGCAAACCTTTGCACTTTCTCTAATTTCTTGACGTGCTTGACCAGGTGTGGGTTCCAAACTGGTGCTGCATACTCCAGTATGGGCCTGACGTATATGGTATACAGAGTCTTGAATGATTCCTTGGTGAGGTATTGGAATGCTATTCTTAGGTTTGCCAGGCCGCCCATATGCTGCAGCAGTTATCTGATTGATGCGTGCCTTCAGGAGACGTGCTCGGTATTATACTCACCCCAAGATCTTTCTCCTTACCTGGAGTTACCTGAGAGAGGTTTCGGGCTCAACGCCCCCGCGGCAGTCTGAGACCAGCCTCATGGTGGATCGGTCTGGTCAACCAGGCTGTTACCGGCCCACGCAAACTGACTACGAACCACAGCTCGGTTGGTCAGGTACTGACTTTAGGTGTCTATCTAGTGCCTTCTTGAAGATAGCCAGGGGTCTATTGGTAATCCCCTAATGTATGCTGGGAGGCAGTTGAACAGTCTTGGGCCCCGGACACTTATGGTGTTGTCTCTCAGTGTACTCGTGGCGCCCCTGCTTTTCATCGGGGGAATGTTGCATCTCCTGCCGAGTCTTTTGCTTTGATAGTGAGTGATTTTCGTGTGCAGGTTTGGTACTAATCCCTCCAGGACTTTCCAAGTGTATATTATCATGTATCTCTCTCGCCTGCGTTCCAGGGAATACAGATCAAGGACCTTAAACCGTTCCCAGTAATTTAGGTGCTTTATCGTACTTATGTGTGCTGTGAAAGTTCTTTGTACACTCTCCAGGTCTGCAATGTCGCCAGCCTTGAATGGGGGCCGTTAGTGTACAGCAGTATTCCAGCCTAGAGAGAACAAGTGATTTGAAGAGTGTCATCATGGACTTGGCGTCCCTAGTTTTGAAGGTTCTCGTTATCCATCCTATCATTTTCCTAGCCGATGAGGTAGATACATTGTTGTGGTCTTTAAAGGCGAGATCCTCTGACATTATCACACCAAAGTCCTTCGCATTTCTTTTTCGCTCTATTGTATGGTTAGAATTTGTCGTATACCTTGATACTTTTTTTATTTTCTCAAGTTTTCCATATCTGAGTAGTTGAAATTTCTCCTCGTTGAACTTCATATTGTTTTGAGTGGCCCATTTGAAGATTTGGTTGATGTCCGCTTGGAGTTTTGCAGTGTCTTCAATGGAAGTCACTGCCATGGCAATCCAGGTGTCATCCGCAAAGGAAGACACGGAGCTATGGCTTACATCTCTGTCTATGTCAGAAATGAGGATGAGGAATAGAACGGGAGCGATTACTGTGCCTTGTGGAACAGAGCTTTTCACCGTGGCTGCCTGGGACTTTACTCTGTTTACTATTACTCTTTGTGTTCTATTTGTCAGGAAGTTATAGATCTATCTACCGACTTTTCCTGTTATTCCTTTATCACGCATTTTGTGTGCTATTACGCCATGGTCACACTTGTCGAAATCTTTTGCAAAGTCTGTGTTTACTACATCTGTATTTTGTTTATTCTCAACATCATCCAGGACCCTGTCATAGTGGTCCAGGAGCTGGGACAGGCAGGAGCGACCTGCTTTAGAATAACTACCATTGTTCAATTAATTGCATTTGTATAAATTAACTAAAGTACAAATACACGTGCCAAGAACTCTGTCAAATATCCTATATCTCTGTGGACAATTTTTAAAAATTGTAATAATCCAATAGTTACTAAGAATTTAATCTAGTACCATATTATTGAGTTTAGTATCATCCATTGTTCTCAGGTCTAGTTATAGAATCACATCAAATCTTATGATTACAGGAATTGATCCTGATATCAACCTATTATTAAATGACTTACATGATTCCAACAGCAACTGCAACTATTACACAGCAGATCAAGCAAAGATATTACTCAGAGCCAACAATAACATAACTATCTTCAATTACAATGTTAGATCTTTGAGCAAACATTATGATGACCTCACAGCACTACTCCAATCCCTCCAGACCAATATGTCAATCATCACACTCACTGAGACCTGGCTAAAGCCTGATACTACAGATGTCTATGCCATCCCAGGTTACACAGCCATTCACAACTGTAGGACAGATCAGCCAGGGGGTGGAATAGCTATATATTACTCAGATCAACTTGAATGTATCAATAACTCTTGCATAAGGGATGAGCATGGATAATATATTATAACTAAATTTAAATCAAAAGACCTGCAAAAACCCCTCACAGTGATAAACATCTACAGATTACCACAGTCAAACATTCACCACTTTAGTGAAAAACTAGGAAACATGATAACTGATGCACACATGAACAAAGACCATTTGCTGCTCACAGGAGATTTCAATATAAATCTCCTACACGACCAGGACCCACAAGTAACAGAATTCACAAACACTATGAGCAACTGCTTGTTACTACAAACAATATCAAAACCTACAAGAATCTTCGAGACTTGTACCTCATTACTAGACCACATCTGGACTAACACTATATCCCCTCTAAAATCAGGCATAATCACAGACAACACCACAGACCACTATCCGACCTTTCTCATAACCAACCTTGGTAAATTGCCCCAAGATATTACAAAAGTTACCTTCAGACTACATAACGAGTCAGCTGTAAATAACTTTATAACAGCTATGATTAACATTGACTGGCATAATGAGTTAGAAACATATTCAGATACTAATGAATCCATCAAGAATTTCTTTAAAAAAAACCACCACCTCTATAACAAACATTGCCCTAAAAAAACTAAACAGATCACAGCTAAGAGACTTAACAATCCCTGGCTAACACACAGCATCCTTAAATCCATTAACAAAAGGCACCAATATGAAAAACAATACAGAAGGGATCTAATAACCAGAGAACATCCAAACCCTACTCATCAATCCTTACCAGCCTGATAAGCAGGTCAAAAAAATTGTATTATTAGAACAGACTCCAGAACATAAAAGGTGATATGAAAAAGACCTGGAAGACTCTACCTGCAATTCTAGGAAATAAAAAGATATCGAAAAACAACACCATCAAATTATCAAAAACAGATGAACCCCTACTCTCACCTACTGAGACAGCAAACAGACTTAATGTTTTCTTCTCCACCATAGGAAAGAATCTAGCGAGTAAAATCCCAAGCTCGAACACCCGTCCAACAGACTACCTCACAAACACCTACCCTAATACGCTATTCCTAGCTCCTACCAACTCAATTGAAGTCTCGCTCATAATCAACACCCTTAAAAACAAGGCAGGAGACATAAACAGCTTACCAACTTTTATGTACAAAAAAGCTTCACATGTACTGTCACCAATTATAGCAACACTATTCAATAAATCCATTGAAGCCTCTACCTTTCTATCAATTCTCAAAATAGCTAGGGTCACCCCGATTAACAAAGGAGGTGATCAAACAGACTTGAATAATTATAGACCAATTTCTAATTTACCACTGCTTTCTAAAATCTTCGAAAAATTAATTCATAGACAAATCTATTCCTACCTCGTCTCACACAATGTACTCAACCCCTGTCAATTTGGATTCAGGACAAACAAGAGCACAAACGATGCTATTATGCACATGTTGGAGTTAATATACACCGCACTTGAGAAGAAAGAAGTCCCACTGGGAATCTTCATTGATCTACGCAAAGCTTTTGATACAGTCGACCATGATTTACTGCTCACAAAATTAGCACACTATGGTATAAGGGGGCACCCACTCAACTACCTAAAGTCATACCTTAGCAACAGAAGCCAATACGTGTACACAAATGGAGCGAACTCTTCCACACAACAAATTACAGTCGGAGTCCCCCAAGGAAGTGTCTTGGGGCCACTCCTATTCCTCATTTACATAAATGACCTACCGAATGCATCACAACTACTCAAACCCATTTTATTTGCAGATGACACAACATATGTCTTCTCTCACCCAAATCCAGTTATACTGGCCAACATTGTTAATGCCGAATTACAGAAAATATCAACATGGATGACGACTAACAAGCTTACTCTCAATACTGACAAGACCTACTTCATACAGTTTGGAAGCAAAGCCACAAATGTTCCACTTAACATAACGCTCAATGGTTCACCCATCACAAGACTCACAGAGGGAAAATTCCTAGGAATCCACCTTGATAGTAGCCTTAAATTCCAAACACACATACAAAAAATTTCCAAGAAAATCTCAAAGACAGTAGACATATTATCAAAGATACGCTATTATGTGCCACAATTAGCTCCCCTTGCACTATATCATTCACTTATCTACCCTTGGTGGGAAAAAGTAAACCAAGTCCTAAATGATATAAACTGGGAAGATTGCCTAAGCATCACGGATCCCAACCTATGTCTAGAACAAATTAACTCTGTGGTACTTGAGGTTTGCTCAAGGCAAATTCCCTTAAGGAAAAGGAGGAGAAGATGCAAACTAGAAATAGAGAGGCGCTCCCTATACAGGCGAAGGCAAAGAATAACGGAGCGGCTACAGGAGGCCAATATCTCTGAAATATGTAGGGAGACACTAGTCAGAGAAATAGCAAACATCGAATTAAAACTAAAGGAATCTTACAGGAATCAAGAGACACGGGAAGAACTAAAAGCCATAAATGAAATTGAAAGAAACCCTAAGTATTTCTTTTCCTATGCAAAATCAAAGTCGAGAACAACAACCAGTATTGGGCCCCTACTTAAACGGGATGGGTCCTACACAGATGACAGCAAGGAAATGAGTGAGTTACTTAAATCCCAGTATGACTCAGTTTTTAGCGAGCCACTAACCAGACTGAAAATCGAAAACCTAAATGATTTTTTATGAGAGTGCCACAGAACTTGACAGACGCATGCCTTTCTGACATCACCACGACGCCAAATGACTTCGAAAAGGCAATAAATGACATGCCCATGCACTCCGCTCCAGGCCCAGACTCATGGAACTCCATGTTCATCAAGAACTGCAAGAAGCCCCTATCACATGCTTTTAACATCCTATGGAGAGGAGCATGGACACTGGGATCGTCCCGCAGCTACTAAAAACAACAGACATAGCCCCGCTCCACAAAGGGGCAGTAAAGCAATAGCAAAGAACTACAGACCAATTGCGCTAACGTCCCATATCATAAAATCTTTGAAAGGGTTCTAAGAAGCAAGATCGCCACCCATCTTGATACCCATCAATTGAACAACCCAGGACAGCATGGGTTTAGAGCAGGCCGCTCCTGTCTGTCCCAACTACTGGACCACTACGACAAGGTCCTGGATGCTCTAGAAGATAAACAGAATGCAGATGTTATATACACAGATTTTGCAAAAGCCTTTGACAAGTGTGACCATGGTGTAATAGCACACAAAATGCGTGATAAAGGAATAACAGGAAAAGTTGGTAGATGGATCTATAATTTCCTAACATGTAGAACACAAAGAGTAGTAGTCAACAGAGTAAAGTCTGAGGCAGCTACTGTGAAAAGCTCTGTTCCACAAGGCACAGTACTTGCCTCCCATCCTATTCCTCATCCTCATATCAGACATTGACAGGGATATAAGCCACAGTGCTGTGTCTTCCTTTGCAGATGACACCCGAATCTGTATGACAGTGTCCACCGTTGAAGACACTGCAAGACTCCAAGCAGACATAAACCAAATCTTTAAATGGGCTGCAGAAAAAATATGAAGTTCAATGATGAGAAATTTCAATTACTCAGATACGGAAAACGTGAAGAAATTAAAATCTCATCGGAGTACAAAACTAATTCCAACCACACAATAGAGCGAAAAACTAATGTCAAAGACCTGGGAGTGATCATGTCAGAGGATCTCACTTTCAAGGACCATAACAAAGTAGCAATTGCATCTGCTCGAAAAATGACAGGATGGATAATGAGAACCTTCAAAACCAGGGATGCCAAGCCCATGTTGACACTTTACAGATTGATTGTTCTATCTAGGCTGGAATATTGCTGCACACTAACTGCACCTTTCAAGGCGGGTGAAATTGCTGACCTTGAAAATGTGCTGAGAACCTTCACCGCACGCATAAGTGCGATAAACCACCTCAACTACTGGGAACGCTTGAAGTTCCTAAACCTGTACTCTCTAGAACGCAGGCGGGAGAGATACATTATTATATACACATGGAAAATTCTCGACTCCATGGGGAAGTGGAACAGAATTCTTCCTCCGTAAGCCATGCGTGTCGTATGAGGCGACTAAAATGCCGGGTGCAAGGGGCTAGTAACCCCTTCTCCTGTATATATTACTAAATGTAAAAGGAGAAACTTTTGTTTTTTCTTTTGGGACACCCTGCTTCGGTGGGAAACGGCCGACGTGTTGAAAGAAAGAAAATTCTCGAGGGCTTAGTACCAAACTTGCACACAAAAATCACTCCCTACGAAAGCAAAAGACTCGGCAGGCGATGTAACATCCCCCCAATGAAGAGCAGGGGTGCCACTAGCACGTTGAGGGACAACACAATAAGTGTCAGGGGCCCAAGATTGTTCAACTGCCTCCCAGCATACATCAGGGGGATTACCAACAAACCCCTGGCTGTCTTCAAGCAGGCACTGGACAGGCACCTCAAGTCGGTACCTGATCAGCCGGGCTGTGGTTCGTACGTTGGACTGCGTGCAGCCAGCAGTAACAGCCTGGTTGATCAGGCTCTGGTCCAACAGGAGGCTTGGTCACAGACCGGGCCGCGGGGGCGTTGACCCCTGGAATTCTCTCCAGGTAGACAGCATACTCCACCAATATTCAAAAGCCTAAAACTACTCACCATAAAGAACATTCACACTTATTCTTGTGCCTACTACATACGTACATAGAACTCTACACTCTAATATAATAATAATAATAATAATAATAATAATAATAATAATACTTTATTGAGACATAGTACAATGATACATGATTGGGTAGATAAGATACATAGTTATTGATGAGATGTACATGCCAAAAGCCCCTAATATGCTGTGCATTGCGGGCATTCTTAAGACTACTTAATTATAGACTACATGGTAAAAAGTTATGGTTGATAATTTATAAAATAAGTATAATTGCGTATCTAAGTTATAAAGTTTGATTATAAGTTGAACATATCAATTAGTTGTAACAATGCAACTAATTGAGTGAGATAACAATTTAAAACATATTAATTAATTGTAGCAATGCAACCCTCCGCTCAAAATTCTCCTCACCAACTTTAATAGGACCCATGACCACAACACAAGACACAGATCACTTTTTGATATACCCCATGTCCTTATCAACCTATGTAAAAATTCTATGCACATAAAGGGCCCCAGAATCTGGAATTCATTACCAGTAAATACTAAAATAACCTTGTCTGAAAATCAATTCAAGACTCTTCTCAAAAACCACCTACTCATCCTAAACTACTCATACTGTAAATTACTTTAAAAAATGCTCACTGTTATTTTCCCATAAGATAATTTCAATTTTTACTATTATGTAACCATCCTACTAAACACTTGTTACAATGTAATATCACCATATTGTAATTTGAACAAATACGGTTCAATCTAATGTTCAACTAAAACAAACTCAATCAATTTCTCTAGTATTAAGTACATAGTCTATAAGCCATTAGATTAAGCTGCCCTTAATGCCACGGCATGTTAGTGGCTCTTCTTGCACTTCAGTTCATGACTGTAATTACAAAATCTCGATGTAAATGTGCAATGAAATAAAAATTCTCATTCTCTCATTCTCATTATAGAGCAAGGCTTCTGATTCCATAATGTTCTAGATAAAACAGCAGGATGTTGTTAGGTACTGTGTCAATACCTTTTCTTACATCAATAAAAAGGCAAACTGGATATTTATTTTTATCTAGAGATGAATAGATAGTCAAACAATTTTACTACTGAATGTTTCATATTTCTTCCTGGCCTGAAACCAAAGTGGCAAGGTTAAGAATATTTTTTTTAGTCATGAATATGTACATTTATGTTGGGTCTCCACCTTTGTAGATTGGCATAACCCTAGCTAGTTTAAGCATGTTAGGGAAAGTTTTGATTTCTATAGATTTGTTGAACAATGTTACAATGGTAGGTGTCAGCACATGAGCAGTTATCTTATACTGTACATCAATGTCATTTCCTGCTGTGTCATCAAATTTATTATGGAAGTTGCCTCTTTAGGATTAGTTGGATATAGGTATCAAGAGCTTGAGTAACTAGTAGTGAGGTAGTTTCACTGTTAGTTTTGCTGGCTAGGTTTAATCTAAGTCAATAAGTTACTTAGTAAGTCTACCGTTTCAACAATCTGGCTAAAAAGTTCATTTAGTTTAGAGACATGATTTCTATGGCCTTAATGAATTTACCTTGAACCCAGTATTTTTGTTTTCCAGGTCTTTTCTATTAATATCTTTTTTTTTTAAAAACCTGCTAGCATAATACTGTACAGCTGTTTGAATTTCTTCATTACCTTGGTGAGCAATGAACAAACTTTACCTAACAAGCATAAGTTTTCCATATCAGAAAAGATTATCATCATTTCATACACTTAAAGAAAGGAACAGGCTGGGGAGGTATACAGGATACAGAAAGAATACATTTCTTTACTTCTTCAATTAATAATAATATTAGTGTAAAGTGAGCGTATTAAGTACTGACGTGTCAAGGAGGTATCCCTGGAACACAGCACTGATGAAGCGGATGGAGTGGGAGGCAGAGAAGGTGGTGGAGTAGAGAGGCCGTCGCTCACACACCAGGTCCCACTGCACACAAACACACAATAAACATTTTATTACTTTGTATAGGTTACAATGTGTAATTACAATTTTGATTTGTTAAGTGCAAAGAATGCCACTGTCATGCTGGGGCATTTTGGGCAGACTAATCCTAATAACTTAAGTCTAGACAAGATAAGAATACTGTAGTTATCTTTTTAATAAATCTTTATTTGATCTTAATGCTAATGCGAGGTAGTCAAAGATGGAGGTTTACAGTGGTACCTCGAGTTACGAGCTTAATTCGTTCCAGACGGCTATTCAAGTGCCGATACCGAAGGAATTTTTTCCCATAAGAAATAATGAAAATTAGATTAATCCATTTCAGACCCCCAAAAATACACTTACAAAATCACCTATAAAAATACACTTACATAATTGTTCGAGTTGGGAGCTGCTCGTAAGTAGAGGTACCACTGTAACAATATTACAAATAATAGTTTGAACAGAACTATTATATGAATTAGCAGATGTTTTTATAGGCTAGAGGTCATATAATATTTGGGAGAGTTGCTTCAAACTGATCAGAGATGAGATGATTCAGGTAGTGAATTCCAGACCTTCAGGCCCTTTTTATGTTCATTGCATTTTTGCACAGTGTGAGACTGATACGAGGGATGTTGAAGAGTGCTTTGTGCCTTGTATTGTGATTGTGCGACTTATGTCATCTCCCACACTAATCTTGCCTAACTCAACACTATTGTTAATGAAGAGTTAGTAAAAATATCGACCTGGATGACTGCCAATAAACTTACACTTAATACTGACAAAACCTTTTATATTATGTTTGCGAGCAGAACAGGTGTTGCACAACTAAACATTATTTTTGACAACACTCTTATTGCTAAACATAATGAGGGAAAATTTCTGGGTCTGCACCTTGAAATTCAACACCCATGTCCAACATGAGTGTCTGGTGCAGGAGTTGGTGATCATCCGCATCGCAGCTTTTTGTTGGGTTATTAAAGGTTTAAGGTGATTGGCCAAGGTCGATTCCCAAACACAAATACCATAGGTGAGGTAAGGGTAGATTCGAGTGATATAATGTAAGGAGCCCAGTTTGGGGTACATAGTATTGTATCTTGGAAAGGATGACTACTGTTTTGGAAACTTTCTTAGTTATATTCAAATTCAAATGTTTATTTGTCTTTAAAGATTACAATGTGTGGTTTACATATTATAAAACAATAATTACAAAGATGGCCATTAGACCAACAAAATGTGATCAGTCGCGAGGGAGCCTTCACCAAATTCAACTTCAGTAACAAAAACATAAGATGGGACCAAGTAAACTAAGTCCTAAATTATATAAACTGGGAAGATAGCCTAAGCATCACGGATCCTAACCTATGTCTAGAACAAATTAACTCTGTAGCACTTGAGGTTTGCTCAAGGCAAATTCCCTTAAGGAAAAGGAGGAGAAGATGTAAACTAGAAAGAGAAAGGCGCTCCCTATAGAGGCGAAGGCAAAGAATAACAGAGCAGCTACAGGAGGTAAATATATCTGAAATACGTAGGGAGACACTGGTCAGAGAAATAGTAAACATCGAACTAAAACTAAAGGAATCTTACAAGAATCAAGAAACGCGGGAAGAACTAAAAGCCATAAATGAAATTGAAAGAAACCCAAAGTATTTCTTTTCTTATGCAAAATCAAAGTCGAGAACAACATCCAGTATTGGGCTCCTACTTAAACGAGATGGGTCCTACACAGATGACACCAAGGAAATGAGTGAGCTACTAAAGTCCCAGTATGACTCAGTTTTTAGCGAGCCGCTAACCAGACTGAGAGTCGAAGACCTAAATGAAATTTTTATGAGAGTGCCACAGAACTTGGTAGACGCAAACCTATCTGACATTATCCTGACGCCAAATGACTTTGAAAAGGCGATAAATGACATGCCCACGCACTCCACCCCAAGCCCAGACTCATGGAACTCTGTGTTTATCAAGAACTGCAAGAAGCCCCCATCACGTGCTTTTAACATTCTATGGAGAGGGAGCATGGACACTGGGTCGTCCCACAGTTACTAAAAACAGCAGACATAGCCCCAATTCACAGAGGGGGCAGTAAAGCAATAGCAAAGAACTACAAACCAATAGTGATAACGTCCCATATCATAAAAATCTTTGAAAGGGTTCTAAGAAGCAAGATCGCCACTCATCTAGATACCCATCAATTACACAACTCAGGGCAACATGGGTTTAGAGCAGGTCGCTCCAGTCTGTCCCAATTACTGGACCACTACGACAAGGTCCTGGATACTCTAGAAGACAAACAGAATGCAGATGTTATATACACAGACTTTGCAAAAGCCTTTGACAAGTGTAATAGCACACAAAATGCGTGATAAAGGAATAACAGGAAAAGTTGGTAAATGGATCTATAATTTCCTAAAAAATAGAACACAAAGAGTAGTAGTCAACAGAGTCAAGTCTGAGGAGGCTACAGTGAAAAGCTCTGTTCCACAATTCACAGTACTCGCTCCCATCTTGTTCCTTCCTCATCAGCAGCAGTGTTGCAGCAGTGTTCAACAATGTTGTTGCAGCATTGTTCAACAATGTTGTTGCAGCAGTGTTCAACAATGTTGTTGCAGCAGTGTTCAACAATGTTGTTGCAGCAGTGTTCAACAGTGCTATGTGGAATATATCCCCTATTTTTGTAAAAGTGGTTTAAATAACCTTTTGAGAGAACTGGTGAAAGATTTCAGAGACAACAGCTAATCATGAATGTAAGTATTACCCTAAACTATAAGACCTTTAAGTTAACTCCCCCACACTAGAACATGTAGTGAGAACCTTGATGCTAACAAAGTAAAAGGGAAAATAACAGTAAAAGGGAGAGTTATTTGTCTGTTAAAATAACTCAAAACTTTCTTTGCACTAAATCTATACAAAAATTCAATGTGCATAAAAGGGCCTAAAATCTGGAACTCCCTGCCTGAAAACTCTAGAACTGCAGACACAACCTCCATTTTCAAAAGCACCGTTAAAAAACATCTTATCTCCCTTACATACCCCACCAATAGCTAACCACATGAAAACTACTTTAACTTGTGTATATCCAAAGCAAAATACACTTATTGATAGTATCTGTGACTCCCCTTAATTTACAGAAGACTGTAAACATAAAATTCTGAATCAGCTATTGATTCATTCTTCTTAAGCTAGTCAAAAGTTTGTCTAAGACACTCCAATATAGAAACTGTATCATGCCAAAACGAGACCATTTCTATTAATAGATAGAGTAATTGTTAAGTTCTTAAATATTTTGAACTACCTCAATTTTGTAAATCTAGTTAATCACTACAATTACCTAACCTTAATAACAGTATGATCCATATGCTGTGTCAATATAGAGTAAGATCTAGTATTAGTCTGCCCGAAATGCCTAGGCATGCCCAAACCCATGTTGACACTTTACAGATCGCTTGTTCTATCTAGGCTAGAATATTGCTGCACACTAACGGCACCTTTCAAGGCGGGTGAAATTGCTGACCTTGAAAATGTGCAGAGAACCTTCACCGCACACATAAGTGCGATAAACCACCTCAACTACTGGGAACGCTTGAAGTTCCTAAACCTGTACTCCCTGGAACGCAGGCGGGAGAGATACATTATTATATACACATGGAAAATTCTCGAGGGCTTAGTACCAAACTTGCACACAAAAATAAAAAATCACTCCCTACGAAAGCAAAAGACTCGGCAGGCGATGTAACATCCCCCCAATGAAGAGCAGGGGTGCCACTAGCACGTTGAGGGACAACACAATAAGTGTGAGGGGCCCAAGATTGTTCAACTGCCTCCCAGCATACATCAGGGGGATTACCAACAAGCCCCTGGCTGTCTTCAAGCAGGCACTGGACAGGCACCTCAAGTCGGTACCTGATCAGCCGGGCTGTGGTTCATACGTTGGACTGCGTGCGGCCAGCAGTAACAGCCTGGTTGATCAGGCTCTGGTCCAACAGTAGGCCTGGTCACAGACCGGGCCACGGGGGCGTTGACCCCTGGAATTCTCTCCAGGTAGACTCCAGGTAGCATACTAGTGGCCTTCTTGTAATAAGTATTTTATAATATGTAATAATACCATAAAATATGTAAACCCCACATTGTAATATTAACAGAAATAAAGAATTTTAATTTTTAATTTTAAGTGAATTTCTATTGTAAGTAATAATAATAATAATAATAATAATAATAATAATAATTTTTATTTCAATGCATGTTACAAGTGTACAATGTTATTGGTAGTTACAATTATAAAACAATTATAAAACTGTAATGCAAGGAGAGCCACTGGCATGCCATGGCATTAGGGGCAGTTTATTCTAGAGACTTATTCACTAAGTACTTAATGCTAAAGAAATTCTAGTTCTGTATTATTTAAATTATTAAATGGTTATACATACTATTAAAAGACAATACAAGAGAAATTGGTTGAGTTTAATCTAGTTGTAGAATTTATTTCAAATTACAGTATGTTGATGCTATACTAGTATAATAACAATACTAGAAATAGTTTTTAGAGTTTCATCTAGATATATATTTTATTTCAAATTAAGAAAATGATGATACTATAAGATTTTAAATGACAATATGATGATATGAAATTGCTGTATCTCTTAGTGTAATATCAACATCTGGAGTGACAGTAGCAGTGTGGAAAGATTAAAAACCTTGTGTGTGAAATTTAGATAAGTACTGAATAATACAGATATATTGTTGAAGTTTTATTTCTCCGCTACAACTGGGAGTCCACAGATTTGTTTGGTGTTAGGTTTACAAAATGGTAATACGACAATCGACATTGACATGACACTAGTGAGAGTATACTAACATAGCCAGTGTGCTTATGCTCAATGGTACCTGAGTGACAGTAGAGGAGTAAGTCGTGTTGAAGTAACGAGCACGACAAGGGACAGTCTTCCTTTGCTCCTCATAGTTGTGCACTTGTAACAGGAGCTGGTCAGGGTTCTGAATGCTGTGCTCATAACCAAGAACTGCTGCTTGGGTGTAGTTATAGTCATACATGTCACAAGACTCATATTGGCCCGTCACATTACTGTCAACAAAGCCAAATAATGATTGAGAAATTAACATGAGAATAAGACAGTATTTCTTTTGCAAATTGTAATCAGCATACTATTGTTTATCACCAGAATATAACATACTTCCCCAAACTCTTTTTCAGGTACAGTACGTACATACAAATGTTGAAAATACATCAGTTCATGATCATTCTTAAGTAACTTTAATAACTTATTGCAGTTTCACCTTAGTAAGAATTTACACAAAACTCTGGTATATTGCTACTATTGATCTCAAATATTCATGTTTTGTAATTTTCAGATTAATCTTGCATGAGGAATTTAATAAATAAAACAAATACATAATTTAAATACAAGAAATTAAATGTGCCTCTCCATTATTTTCTTGAATAATTTCTGTGACTTTAGTAGTACAGTACAGTACAGACAAATATATTCCTACCTCACCTCCAACAACGTACTCAACCACTGTCAATTTGGATTCAGGCCTAATAAAAATACAAATGATGCCATTATACACATGTTAGAAATAATTTACACCGCCCTTGAGAAAAAAGAAATCCCAGTGGGAATCTTCATTGATTTACGTAAAGCTTTTGATACAGTTGACCATGATCTGTTACACTTAAATTTATCGCACTATGGTATAAGAGGACACTCCTTAAACTACCTAAAATCATACCTTAGCAACAGAAACCAATATGTGTACACAAATGGAGCTAGCTCCACCACGCAAACTATTACCGTAGGTGTCCCACAGGGAAGTGTTCTTGGCCCACTACTCTTTCTCATTTACATTAACGACCTACCAAATGCATCTCAACTACTCAAACCCATACTTTTTGCAGATGACACTACATACGTTATCTCTCACCCAAGCCCAGACATACTAGCCAACACTGCAAATACTGAATTGCAGAAAATATCTACCTGGATGATGACCAACAAACTTACTCTCAATATTGATAAAACCTATTTTATCCAGTTAGGGAACAGAGCTGCAAACGCACCACTTAACATAATGATAAACGGGTCCCCTATCGCAAAACTCACAGAGGGAAAATTCTTAGGAATACATCTTGACAGTGGCCTCAAATTTCAGACACACATACAACAAATCTCCAAGAAAGTCTCAAAGACCGTGGGAATACTATCCAAGATACGGTACTATGTTCCACAACCAGCTCTCCTTACCCTATATCACTCACTCATTTACCCCTACCTCACCTATGGAATCTGCGCATGGGGCTCTACATCAATAACTCATCTCAGACCACTAATAACACAACAAAAGGCAGCAGTTAGAATGATAACAAATTCCCACTCCAGGCAACATACTCCACCAATATTCAAAAACCTAAACTTACTCACCATACAAGACATCCATACTTTTTACTGTGCCTATTACATACATAGAACACTCTATGCAGATATTAACCCACCACTCAAACTTCTCCTTACTAATTTTAACAGGACACATGCCCATAACACTAGACACAGATCACTCCTCGATGTTCCCCGTGTCCACCTAACACTATGTAAAAACTCAATGCACATAAAAGGCACGAAAATTTGGAATTCATTACCTGTCATTGCCAAAGAAACCCTACCTGTATCCCAATTCAAAGCGATGCTAAAAAAACACCTTCTCACCCAAAGCTAATTGCTCCATATCAACCATTCCCAGCAAAGTAGAATAATCACTTAACGTAAAACCTGACTTTAAAGTCCAACACATAACGAAGAGAGTGTCCAAAACTGTGGGGATCCTCTCTAAGATACGTTACTATGTACAACAATCAGCCCTACTCACACTATACTATTCACTCATCTATCCCTACCTCACATATGCCATTTGTGCTTGGGGATCAACAGCAATTTCCCACCTAAAGCCAATAATAACCCAACAAAAAGCCGTAGTAAGAATTATCACGCAATCCAACGCTAGGCAGCCCCCCCCCCCAATCCCTCAATCTTCAAAGACCTAAACCTACTCACTGTTCAGAACATCCACACTTACTACTCTGCAATCTACATTTATAGAACCATAAATTCCAACTTTAACCCTGAGCTAAAACACTTTATTGACAGACATAATACCAGATACAAAAATCTCTTTGACATTCCCCGTGTCCGACTAAATCTATACAAAAATTCAATGTACATAAAAGGGCCTAAAATCTGGAACTCCCTGCCTGAAAACTCTAGAACTGCAGACACAACCTCCATTTTCAAAAGCACCGTTAAAAAAACATCTTATCTCACTTACGCACCCCACCGGTAGCTAACCACATGAAAACTACTTTAGCTCATATCCACAGCAAAATACACTTATTGATATTTGTGACTCCCCTTAATTTGCACATGACTGTAAACAAAATTCTAATGCAACTATTACTTCATAATTCTTAAGCTAGGCATAAGTTTGCCTAAGACACTCCAATATAGAAACTGTATCATGCCAACACGGCACCATTCCCATTAATATGTAAACTAATTGTTAAATTCTTTAAATTTTTAAACTACCTCAATTTTGTAAACCTAGTTAATCACTACAATTGCCTAAACTTAATACCAGTACAATTATTGTGTCACTATAGAATAAGATCTATTATAAGATTGCCTGAAATGCCTAGGCATACCTAGGCATACTATTGGCCTTCTTGTAATCATTATCTCATAAAATGTATAAACAACATAAAACATGTAAACCCCACTTTGTAATATTATCAGAAATAAAGTTGATTATTATGATTATGATTATGATCTACACGACCACTTGATACTGGAGTGCCACAGGGAAGTGTCCTTGGTCCCCTGCTCTTCGTCCTATACATCAATGATCTTCCCAACGTATCCCAACACCTGAAACCGATTCCCTTTGCTGATGATACGACTTATGTCATCTCTACATTGCCCTTCTTTTATTTATTTTTTATTATTATACTTTTGTATAAACCTGTGTTATACCTTTATATATACAAGTTTGCAACTATTCCCTAGTGCAATTACAAGTGACAGTCTGGTGCTACTTTATTTTATAATTGTATCTTAGTTAATATCTAGTTTTACTTTATTTCATTCTATCTTAATACATAACCAATACCAAACTCATTGGTGCTACTTTATTTTGTAATTTTATCTTAATAGTTTATATCTAATTATACTTTATTTCATTCTAGATTAATACATAGTCAATACCAATTCCATTATGTTTATTTGTTACTGTACTCTATTTGACCAATGTGCATTAGCTATATACTTGTCCAAACATTCCCTTATTACAGATATCAGTACTAGAACTCACCACACTATACATGATATAACAAAATTACTATTTAACCTAAATGATGAATGATCACGTCGACCCTGATCTAAACCTATATAATCTAACACCCAATCAAAACTTACTGGAAAGTAACTGCCTCTATTACACAGCATCACAAGCCAACACTGTCCTAAACACTACTAAAAGTATAAAAGTTCTTAACTACAACATCCGATCCTTAAGCAAACACTATGATGACCTTCTTGATTCCCTAAAGACAACCTTCACATGTATTGTTCTTACTGAAACCTGGCTTAAGCAGGATACAGTAGATATCTACTCGCTACCAGGATACACAGCAATACACAACTGCAGACCACACCAAGTTGGGGCAGGTATTGCAATCTATTACTCTAGTGAAATTTCCTGTTGTGACACCACTTGCTATAGTGATGAATATGGAGAATATATTTTTGCTAATTTTACTGCACAAAACCTTAAGACTCTGATAACAATCGGGGCCATTTACCGGATGCCTCATACAAACATTCCAAATTTTAGCGATAAACTAAAAACGCTAATAACAAACAACCAAATGAACACCTTATCTTAGCTGGAGACTTCAACATCAACCTTGGCCTACCAGATGACCAGCCAGTAACTGATTTCATCAACAATATGAACAACAGACTTCTCATACCAACAATAACTAAACCAACCAGGCTTACTGAGACGAGTGCAACCATAATTGACCATATATGGACCAATATACTAGCCCCCCTTAAATCAGGGACAATAACAGAAAGCACTACAGACCACAACCCCACCTTCCTCTTAACAAACATTAGTAAACCACCACTAGAATACACCAAAGTTTCTTTTAGACTCCATGACGAGGCCTCAATAAATAACTTCACAGCAGAGTTAGAGACAGTTGACTAGGCTATAGAATTCATCCAATGCCAATGGTATCAATGATTGGACAGACAATTTTCATAATAAATTACTTAGACTATACAACAAACATTGTCCTATAAAAATGAAACGATTACGAATAAACGGCTAGGTTGCCCATGGCTAACTAACAGCTTGCTAAAATCCATTAACAAGAAACATCAATATGAAAAGCAATATAGACAGGGCTTCATACATAAAGATTTTATTAAACACTATTCATCAGTTCTCACCAAACTAATAAAAAAAGCCAAACAATTGTACTACTCCAGCAGATTCACTGAAACAAGATTAGATATAAAAAAGACCTGGAAAACACTCACAGATTCTGGGCACCCACAAACTGAAAAAACTAGGGATATTGTCCTAACTAAACCAAATGAAACACCACTACCGCCTATTGATACAGTAAACAAGATAAATGACTTCTTCTCAACCATAGGATCAAATCTTGCCAGTAAAATCCCAGATCCCAGATACCTAGATGGGAATTTCCCATCCTCCTTCTATCTTGCACCTACTGAGCCCACTGAAGTCACCAGGATAATCAAGTCACTTAAAAATAAATCATTGAATCTGTCTCAAGTCCCACTATTATTATACAAGCGAGCCGCCCATGTCCTCTCACATGCTATTTCATTACTTTTTAACAAATCACTAGAAACTAGCACTTTCCCGACACTACTCAAAATATGTTTACTCGACTCTGCAGGGTAAGGAGTGAATGTGGCAAGTTCTTTCTGACATACATCACACAACAGTTGGTTGACCTTAAGTTATAAGCTGCATATCCAGACAACTTTGGTGGAGGTGCTCCATCTTTCAGTCTACATTCCTGCAAACAGATGACATCAATATTCTTGGTTGCACTAATATGATGTAAGTCAGGCAACCGCTTCCTAATGGAAGCAATGTTCCATGAAAAAAATTGTAATCTATCCATTGTAGTGAGTTATTACAATCTCTTGTTCATAAGATGGTAAGACTATTATGCTTTGCTTACAGTGTGCAGACACTTAAGAGCAAATAACATAGTTTGTACGTGTTTATCTTCAGAACCTTTTTCTTTATACATTTTTTGGCATTTTGCCAGCCAGTTCCAAGGTTTCTTTCTTACAAATGGCTTGAAATTGAACCGAGATTGTTGATAGGTGGTTTTTGAGAAGTCTTAAATTGATGTTCAGGCCAGGTAATGAATTCCAGATTTTGGGGCCCTTAATGTGAATAGAGTTTTAACACAGGGTGATATGGACTCGGGGTATATCAAAAAGTGATCTATGTCTTGTGTTATGGTCATGGGTCCTGTGAGGAGAATTTTGAGGGGAGGGTTTATATTTGAGTGTAGAGTTCTATGTATGTAGTAGGCACAAGAATAAGTGTGAATGTTCTTTACGGTGAGTAGTTTTAGACTTTCGAATATTGGTGGAGTATGCTGTCTAGAGTGGGAATTTGTTATCATTCTGACTGCAGCCTTTTGTTGGGTTATGAGCGGTCTAAGGTGATTTAATGTTGTTGATCCCCATGCACAAATTCCATAGGTGAGATAAGGGTAGATGAGTGAATGATACAGAGCAAGAAGAGCTGATTGATAGTATGCCTACTGTCTGAGATTTTCTTGGAAATTTGTTGTATGTGTGTTTGTAATTTGAGGCTACTGTCAAGGTGGATTCCTAGGAATTTTCCCTCTGTGAGTCTTGTGATGGGTGATCCATTTAGCGTTATGTTAAGTGGGACATTTGAAGCTCTGTTTCCAAACTGAATGAAATAGGTTTTGTCAGTATTGAGAGTAAGCTTGTTAGTCGTCTTCCAGGTAGATATTTTCTGTAATTCAGCATTTACTGTGTTGGCCAGTATGATTGGGTTTGGGTGAGAGAAGACATATGTAGTGTCATCTGCAAATAATATGGGTTTGAGTAGTTGCGATGCATTCAGTAGGTCATTGATGTAAATGAGGAAGAGGAGAGGTCCCAGGACACTTCCTTGCGGGACACCGACTGTAATTTGTTGTGTGGAAGAGTTAGCTCTATTTGTGTACACGTATTGGCTTCTGTTACTAAGGTATGACTAGGTAGTTGAGTGGGTGCCCTCTTATACCATAGTGTGCTAATTTTGAGAGCAGTAAATCATGGTCAACTGTATCAAAAGCTTTACGTAAATCAATGAAGATTCCCAGTGGGACTTCTTTCTTCTCAAGAGCGGTGTATATTAGTTCTAGCATGTGTATAATATCATCATTAGTGCTTTTGTTAGTCCTGAATCCAAACTAGCAAGTGATGTAGGGGAGGCAGGAACCATACATAGCTTTAAGACGAGGTATGATAAAGCTCATGGAGCAGGGAGAGAAGGGACCCAATAGCGTTCAGTGAAGAGGAGGGGCCAGGAGCTGAGACTCGACCCCTGCATCCACAATTAGGTGAGTAAACACACACACACACACAGAGTCTTGAACGATTCCTTACTGAGGTATCGGAACGCTATTCTCAGGTTTGCCAGGTGCCCATATGCTGCAGCAGTTATCTGGTTGATGTGTGCGTGTGCTTGTGCATGTGTATGTTTATATGCTCGTTTGTGTGCGTATGTCTGCCTGTGCCTGTGCGTGCGCGCTTGTGTGTGTTAGTTAGTTAGTTACCATTTTGTCCTAGGCACATGTCGATTAGACACTAGGCCTGTTGTATATATATGTGTGTGTTGTATATATATGTGGGAATGTTCCAGTCACGGTATTGTGCCTTTTTTTGTTATTTCGAAATGTTTCGGCCCCGCCGGGAATTGAACCCGGGCCCTCCGTGTGTGGCGCGCGCTCGTGTGGGTGTATGACCCACTTAATTTTTGTACTTATAATTCATTACAATTGTGACCGGGTGTGGACGTGTCAGTGGCTCATTACTCTAATTTGTTCGTGATTGTAACCATGTATAGGAGTGTAATGGTTCATTACCTTTATAACTTGTTCAGCTATCATGACTTTGGGGTCCAGTCCCTGGACCCATTATGTACCTCTGTAATCTTTTGACTACCGCTCACAGGATGGGTATGGAGTGCATAATAAATATATTAAACTAACTCCCAAAGCTGTCAGGCTAGATTTCTCTGACAACACTGATATAGAGGCCAAGTTTAAGTAGTTTTACAATGGTATAGTAGAAACCCAGAGAAGAAGATTAAGCTTCGTAATGATGAGGACACCTACGTTTTACTCACTAACGACCAAGCATTCATAAACAAACTTCTCACTCACGAATATGCCAACATCAAACTTCAAGCTGCCCCACCAAGGGCACCTAAAGTGCTTATTGTCATCTACAATGTCAACAAGCACTTGAATCCTAAATTTCTGGCGTCAGATCAAGTTGCAAGCGCTCGTCGACTTTCCAACGATCTGATATTAGCTGAGTGGACTGGCCAGGGAACTCTGCCACCATATATTCACTCCCTTGCAGCGCTAAACAGGCGCTACAACATTGCATTATACAGACCTCCTGACCATCATGTTATAAGGCACGAAAATTTGGAATTCATTACCTGTCATTGCCAAAGAAACTCTGTCTGTACCCCAATTCAAAACGATGCTAAAAAAACACCTTCTCACCCAAACCTAAATGCACAATATCCAACAATATGGAACATTCCCAACAAAGTAGAATAATCACTTAAATGTAAAAACCTGATTAATCACTTAAATGTAAAAACCTGTTATGAATAATACATACTAAGCTAACTGTTTCTATAACATTTACATTATAATGACCACGTAAACTGTAACTGCAATGCAATTAATTGTTTTAAATTGTTATCTCACTCAATTAGTTGCATTGCTACAATTAATAAATTATTATGTTCAACTTATATTCAAATTTTACAACTCAGATACACAATTATACTTATTTTATAAATTATCAACCATAATTTTTTACCATGTAGTCTACTATTAATTAATCTTAAGAATGCCCGCAATAGTAATAGTAATAGTTTATTTAGACATGGTACAATGATACATAGTTAGGTAGAGGCCCAGTTATTGATGTGTGCTCCAATTTCTTTAAGAGAGCCATCACTCTGTATGACAACAGCAGCACTACCAGCTGCACCAGTGGATGACAACAGCAGCACTACCAGCTGCACCAGTGGATGACAACAGCAGCACTACCAGCTGCACCAGTGGATGACAACAGCAGCACTACCAGCTGCACCAGTGGATTGGTGAACAGAACCATCAACGTAAATAATTTGTGAGAAAGTGTGCTGTTTGGCTACATTATCAATACAGCTTAAGGCATCATGTTTGGCTTCAAGGCGAAGCTTTGGTTGTGATTTAAGAAGTAGTTTGGGGGGAAATTGAGGGATGGTAGTTTGGAATGGGGTAATATTCCATGGAGCGGAGAAGTGCCGCTGTTGCCTTACTTGCCACAGATCATGTATCTGATTCATGCGGAGGTCCTAGTGAAGTGTGCCAATGAATACACCAATAATAAGTTTGTCAAATAATCTGGAAATAAGTGTGAGGATGATGAACAAGCTGATAAGTGTAGCGGTGGAGTCGATAATTACGATAATGACGAATGCAACAGCTGTGTCGTTAATTATAGTGAACACCATGCCGAGGGTAGCGGTGTCTATGATAATAGTAATATTGATGAGTGTTATGTAAGTCGTGGTGGGTGTGTGCATGTGTGTGTGTGTGTGTACTCACATATTTGTACTCACCTATTTGTGGTTGCAGGGGTCGAGTCATACCTCCTGGCCCCGCCTCTTCACTGATTGCTACTAGGTCCTCTCTCTCCCTGCTCCATGAGCTTTATCAAACCTCGTCTTAAAACTATGTATGGTTCCTGCATCCACTACGTCGCTTTCTAGACTATTCCACTTCCTGACAACTCTATGACTGAAGAAATACTTCCTAACATCCATTTGACTCATAGGAGTCTTCAACTTCCAACTGTGTTCCCTTGTTTCTGTGTCTCTGGAACATTTTGTCTCTGTCCACCTTATCTATTCCTCGCAGTATTTTATATGTCGTTATCATGTCTCCCCTAACCCTCCTGTCCTCTAGTGTCGTCAGGCCGATTTCCCTTAACCTTTCTTCGTAGGACAATCCCCTTAGCTCTGGGACTAGTCTTGTTGCAAACCTTTGCACTTTCTCTAATTTCTTGACGTGCTTGACCAGGTGTGGGTTCCAAACTGGTGCTGCATACTCCAGTATGGGCCTGACGTATATGGTGTACAGAGTCTTGAACGATTCCTTAGTGAGGTATTGGAACGCTATTCTTAAGTTTGCCAGCCGCCCGTATGCTGCAGCAGTTATCTGATTGGTGTGTGCCTCAGGAGATGTGCTCGGTATTATACTCACCCCAAGATCTTTTTCTTTGAGTGAGGTTTGCAGTCTTTGGCCACCTAGATTATACTCTGTCTGCGGTCTTCTTTGCCCTTCCCCGATCTTCATGACTTTATACATTTGGCAGGGTTAAATTCAAGGAGTCATTTACTGGACCAGGCTTGTAGCCTTTCCAGGTCTCTTTGTAGTCCTGCCTGATCCTCAACTGAATTAATTCTTCTCATTAACTTCACATCATCTGCAAACAGGGACACTTCTGAGTCTATCCCTTCCGTTGTGTCATTCACATATACCAAAAACAGTACAGGTCCTAGGACTGACCCTTGTGGAACCCCACTCGTCACAGGTGCCCACTCTGACACCTCGTCACGTACCATGACTCGTTGTTGCCTCCCTGTCAGATATTCTCTGATCCATTGCAGTGCCTTTCGTGTTATGTGTGCCTGATCCTCTAGCTTTTGCATTAACCTCTTGTGAGGAACTGTGTCGAACGCCTTCTTGCAGTCCAAGAAAATGCAGTCTATCCACCCCTCTCTCTCGTGTCTTACTTCTGTTACCTTGTCATAAAACTCCAGTAGGTTTGTGACAGGATTTTCCTTCCCTGAAGCCGTGCTGGTTGTCGTTTATAAGCTTGTGTCTGTCTAGGTGCTCCACCACTCTCCTCCTGATGATCTTCTCCATGACTTTGCATACTATACACGTCAGTGACACAGGTCTGTAGTTTAATGTCTCGTGTCTGTCTCCTTTCTTAAAAATTGGGACTACATTTGCCATCTTCCACACCTCAGGTAGTTGCCCAGTTTCAATGGATGTGTTGAAGATTTTTGTTAGTGGCACACTTAACATCTCTGCTCCCTCTCTAAGGACCCACGGAGAAATGTTGTCAGGTCCCACCGCTTTTGAGGTATCGAGTTCACATAGCAGCTTCTTCACTTCCTCCTCGGTTGTGTGTATTTCATCCAGCACTTGTTGGTATACCTCCCTATTCTGAATTCCTGGAGTCCTTCCTGTCTCCTCTGTAAATACTTCTTTAAATCTCATGTTGAGCTCCTCACATACCTCTTGGTCGTTTCTTGTGAACTCCCCACCTTCCTTCCTCAGCCTGATTACCTGGTCCTTGACTGTTGTTTTCCTCCTGATGTGGCTATACAACAGCTTTGGGTCAGACTTGACTTTTGATGCTATATCATTTTTGTATTGTCGCTGAGCCTCCCTTCTTACCTGTGCATATTCGTTTCTGGCTCTTCGGCTAATCTCTTTATTTTCCTGGGTCCTTTGTCTTCTGTACTTTTTCCATTCTCTAGTGCACTTAGTTTTTGCCTCCCTACACCTTTGGTTGAACCAAGGACTCGTTCTGGTCTTCCCATTACTTCTGTTTCCCTTGGAGACAACCCTCTCCTCTGCATCTTTGCATTTGGTTGTCACATATTCCATCATTTCTTTTACTGGTTTTCCTGCCAATTCTCTCTCCCACTGAATGTCTTGTAGGAAGTTCCTCATGCCTGTGTAGTCGCCTCTTTTGTAGTTTCGTTTCTCCCTTCCTATTCCTGCTCCCCTCTCCACTTGTAGCTCAACTATATAATCAAAACACAGAACCAAATGATCACTAGCTCCAAGGGGCCTTTCATACGTGATATCCTCTATGTCTGAACTACTCAAGGTGAATACTAGGTCCAGTCTTGCTGGATCATCCTCACCTCTCTCTCTGGTAGTGTCTAACATGTTGATGCATGAGGTTTTCCAGTACCACATCCATCATCTTGGCTCTCCATGATTCAGGACCCCCGTGGGGCTCCAGGTTTTCCCAATCAATCTCCTTGTGATTGAAATCACCCATAACTAGTAACTTTGCTCTCCCCATGTGGGCTCTTCTGGCCACCTCGCCTAGTGTGCCTACCATTGCTCTGTTGCTCTCTTCGTATTCTTCTCTTGGTCTTCTGCAGTTTTGTGGCGGGTTGTACATTACAGCAATTACCACCTTATGGACCTCAGACTGAATTGTTCCTACTATGTAGTCCCTTTCGCCCATTCCATCCATTCCTTCCACTTCCTCAAATCCCCACCGGTTTTTAATGAGCAGTGCAACTCCTCCTCTTCCCCCTGCTCCCTCTATCTTTCCTGAGGATTTGATATCCGGGTGGAAAGATTGCATCTGTTATCATCCTGGTGAGTTTCGTTTCTGTGAGTGCTATTATGTCTGGGGATGTCTCCTTTATTCTTTCATGCCACTCCTCACATTTATTTGTTATACCATTTGCATTTGTATACCAAACCTTCAACTTCTTTTCTAAAACCGTAGTCTGGGGGGTACTTTTGGGTTGGGAAAGTGGGAGACCTGATGAGGAACTATGGGTGGGGGGGGTGAAGGTGGAGTTTGTAATAAGGTGGGTGGAAGCATTGGGTATGACATGTGTGTTTTGGGTTAGATTGTTTGGTTGCATTGGGGTTGTCCAGGTTGGGGGACATCTGAAGGTGATTGTATTTGAGCTTCCTCCTAAGTCTGGGTTCTTCTGTCCATCTCTCTTTCCTCCTTTTGTCTCTGTACCCTCTCGTGTTCTGTCGCAGTCGAGATACACCCTCTGGTACTCTGACATATCCCTTAGTCTTGCTTTCTCCTGCAGGATCCTGTTTCGAGTCAATTCTGCCTTGAAAATCACTTTGACTGGCCGGATTCTTCCTCTTGCAAACCCCCCTATTCTCAGAAAATTTGCCAGCTGGGTCATGTCATCTTCTCTTATTGCTTTCATGATGTTTTCAATCGCTTTTTTCTCCCCTTGTCTTCTTACTTCATAAGTTTCCCCTTCAGCTTCCGGGAGCCCATAAGCAAAGACTGATCTCTCCCTTTCATTCTCACACTGCCTATCTCTATGTAACCCCTGATTCGATTTAGTTGCCTCCATTGCAGCTTTCCTTTCTTCACTCTCTTCACTTTCTGTTATCCCTTGGCTCAGTGGCTTGTCGCTTTCCCTTCTTAACTTTCTCTGTGCACTGCTGTGGTCTGTTAGGGCTTCTACGTATAGCTTAGCTCTCCCTTTTTCTACACTCCCCTCGATTGTTCCTGATGTGATCCTCTCTTTTTCTCGGACTCCACGATGGTCTAATAGGGCCTCTGCATACAGTTTCACTCCATTCTCTACAGTCTTCTTCTTTGTGTCTCAGGTAGCAGTTTCTGATACCATGTCCATATTGCATTTTAGTTCTTTAGGCTGTTTCATATTTTTCAGTTCCTCTTCTAATCTCTGTATCTTAGCCTCTGCTGTTGTGACTTGCTTCTCCCACTTCCTGCTTTCTGCAGCTATCATCTCCTCCATTTTCATGCTAAGCTCCTCTAGCTTCCTTCCCTACTCATGTTCCCTTCTCATGAGCTCTGCTGCCCAATCTTCCTTCGCAGACTCATCTTCCAGTCCCTTAGTTTTCCGTCCTGCTCTCTGGCACCCCATTTTGTTTTTTAAGATGCCACAGAGTGAAAAACTATGCATTTCTGTGTGGTTGTTTTGTGGTGTGATTGTCTGAATGTTTGTGTGGGGGTGGAGGGAAGGAGAGAAGAAACTGGAGACAGTGGGGAAATGGAAGAGAGGTGGGGAGGGGAAAAGAGGTGAAAATATGAGGAGAGAGTGGAGGAGTTAGAAGCAGAGGTGGAGAGAGAATAAGAGAGGGAGAGGGGGAGAAGGAGGGTGAGAGAGGGAGGGTTCAGTGAAGGGAGTGGGGGAGAGGTGGGGGAGGGAGCACGTTGAAAGAGTCTGTGTGGGCCTCTATGTGTGTGTTAGTTAGTTACCATTTTGTCCAAGGCACATGTCGATTAGACACTAGGCCTGTTGTATATATATGTGTGTGTGTAAGGAAACACTTCGAAATGTTTCAGCCCCGCCGGGAATTGAACCCGGGCCCTCCGTGCGTGAAGCGAGAGCTTTAGCCACCATGCCATCGGGGCGTGTGTGTGTGTGTGTGTGTGTACTCACCTAATTGTGGTTGCAGGGGTCGAGACTCAGCTCCTGGCCCCGCCTCTTTCCTGTCCGCTACTGGGTCTCTGCTCTCCCTGCTCCATGAGCTTTATCATACCTCGTCTTAAAACTATGTATGGTTCCTGCCTCCACTATATCTTTCTCTAGACTATTCCACTTCCTGACTACTCTGTGGCTGAAGAAATGCTTCCTAACATCCCTTTGACTCATCTGAGTCTTCAGCTTCCAGTTGTGTCCCCTTGTTTTTGTGTTCCCTCTCTGGAACATCCTGTCCCTGTCTACCTTGTCGATTCCCCGCAGTATTTTGTATGTCGTTATCATGTCTCCTCTGACCCTTCTTTCCTCCAGTGTTGTTAGTCCTATTTCCCTCAACCTTTCTTCATAGGACAGACCCCTGCACTTTCTCTAGTTTCTTTACGTGCTTGACCAGGTGTGGGTTCCAGACTGGTGCTGCATATTCTAGTATGGGCCTGACGTACACGGTGTACAGTGTCTTGAACGTTCCTTGTTTAGGTAACGGAACGCTAATCTTAGGTTTGCCAGTCGCCCATATGCTGCCGCAGTTATCTGGTTGATGTGTGCCTCCGGAGACGTACTTGGCGTTATACCACTCCAAGGTCTTTCTCCTTTGCCGAGGTTTGAGCCCTTGTCCACCTAGCCTGTACTCTGTCAGCGGTCTTCTTTGTCCTTCTCCGATCTTCATGACTTTGCATTTGGTGGGATTGAATTCGAGAAGCCAGTTGCTAGACCAGATGTCAAGCTTGTCCAGGTCTGTTTGAAGTCCTGCTTGGTCATCTTCCGATGTGATTCTCCTCATTATTTTACATCATCTGCGAACAGAGACACTTCTGAGTCTATCCCATCCGTCATGTCGTTTACATATACCAAGAATAACACTGGTCCTAGGACTGACCCCTGCGGTACGCCGCTCGTACAGGCGCCCACTGTGATACCTCATCACGCACCATGACCCGTTGTTGCCTCCTGTGAGGTATTCCCTGATCCATTCCAGTGCCCTTCCTGTTATACATGCTTGTTCTTCCAACTTCTTTACTAATCTCATGTAGGAACTGTGTCGAAGGCCTTCCTGCAGTCCAGGAAAATGCAATCAACCCACCCTCCTCTCTCCTGCCTTACCTCTGTTACTTTATCATAGAACTCTAGGAGGTTTGTTACACAGGATTTGCCTTCCCGGAATCCGTGCTGTCTGGTGTTTATTATCCTGTTCAGCTCGAGGTGCTCCACCATTCTTTTCCTGAGGATTTTCTCAGGACTTTGCACACTATACATGTAAGTGACACCGGTCTATAGTTTAGTGCCTCTTTTCTGTCTCCTTTTTAAAGATGGTGACTACGTTGGCCTTCTTCCATACCTCTGGTAGCTGCCCAGTTTCAAGTGTGTGTGTGTGTGTAGGTGTGTTGAGGTGTTTGTTGGAGAGAGGGGAGGGAGGTAGGGAGCGGGGGAGAGGTATAGAGTGGGGGGGGAGACAGTGGCAGAGGGGAGAGAGATGGGGGAAGGATAGGGGAGTAAGGGGAGAAAGAAGGAAAGGAAGAGAGGGAAAGGCAAAGGGGTGAGAGAGGGAGAGGGAAAGAGAGAAATAGGGGTAGGGAGAGGAGGGGGAAGAGGAGGAGGAAGAAGAGGAGGAAGAGGAAGAGGAAGGGGAAGAGGAGAGAAAGAGAATGAGTGTGAGTGTGTGTGAGAATGAGTGTGAGTGTGTGAGAGTATACTCACCTAGTTACTCACCTAGTTGTGGTTGCAGGGGTCGAGACATAGCTCCTGGCCCCGCCTCTCATACTGGCCGCTACTGGGTCACTCTCCCTGCGCCATGAGCTTTATCATACCTCTCCTTAAAGCTATGTATGGAACCTGCCTCCACTACATCTCTTCCCAAGCTATTCCACTTCCCGACCACTCTGTGACTGAAGAAATACTTCCTAACATCCCTGTGATTCATCTGAGTCTTCAACTTCCAACTGTATCCCCTTGTTGCTGTGTCCCATCTCTGGAACATTCTGTCTCTGTCAACCTTGTCAATTCCTCTCAGTATTTTATATGTCGTTATCATGTCCCCCCTTTCTCTCCTGTCCTCCATTGTCGTCAGGTCGATTTCCCTTAACCTCTCCTCGTAGGACATACCCCTTAGCTCCGGGACTAGTCTTGTTGCAAACTTTTGCACTTTCTCGAGCTTCTTTACGTGCTTGGCTAGATGTGGGTTCCAAACTGGGCCTAACGTACACAGTTAGTTACCATTTTGTCCTAGGCACATGTCAATTAGACACTAGGCCTGTTGTATATATGTGTGTGTGTATGTGTATGTAAGGAAACACTTCGAAATGTTTCTGCCCCACCGGGAATTGAACCCGGCCCCTCCGTGCGTGAAGCAAGAGCTTTACCCACTAGGCCACCGGGGACAGTTAGTTAGTTACCATTTTGTCCTAGGTACATGTCAATTAGACACTAGGCCTGTTGTATATGTGTGTGTGTATGTGTATGTAAGGAAACACTTCGAAATGTTTCTGCCCCACCGGGAATTGAACCCGGCCCCTCCGTGCGTCAAGCGTGTGTGTGTGTGTGTGTGTGTGTGTGTACTCACCTGTTTGTACTCACCTATTTGTGGTTGCAGGGGTCTAGTCAAAGCTCCTGGCCCCGCCTCTTCACTGATTGCTACTAGGTCCTCTCTCTCCCTGCTCCATGAGCTTTATCAAACCTCGTGTATGGTTCCTGCCTCCACTACGTCACTTTCTAGGCTATTCCACTTCCTGACAACTCTATGACTGAAGAAATACTTCCTAACATCCCTTTGACTCATAGGAGTCTTCAACTTCCAACTGTGACCCCTTGTTTCTGTGTCCCCTCTTTGGAACATCTTGTCTCTGTCCACCTTATCTATTCCTCGCAGTATTTTATATGTCGTTATCATGTCTCCCCTAACCCTCCTGTCCTCTAGTGTCGTCAGGCCGATTTCCCTTAACCTTTCTTCGTAGGACAATCCCCTTTGCTCTGGGACTAGTCTTGTTGCAAACCTTTGCACTTTCTCTAATTTGTTGACGTGCTTGACCAGGTGTGGGTTCCAAACTGGTGCTGCATACTCCAGTATGGGCCTGACGTATATGGTGTATAGAGTCTTGAATGATTCCTTAGTGAGGTATTGGAACGGTATTCTTAGGTTTGTCAGCCGCCCGTATGCTGCAGCAGTTATCTGATTGATGTGTGCCTCAGGAGATGTGCTCGGTATTATACTCACCCCAAGATCTTTTTCCTTGAGTGAGGTTTGCTGTGTGTGTGTGTTAGTTACCATTTTGTCCTAGGCACATGTCGATTAAACACTAGGCCTGTTGTATGTGTGTGTGTGTGTGTGTGTGTGTGTGTGTGTGTGTGTGTGTGTGTGTGTGTGTGTGTAAGGAAACACTTCGAAATGTTTCCGCCGCCGGAAGGTGAACCCGGGCCCTCCGTGCGTGAAGTGTGTGTTTGTGCATGTGTGTGTGTGGTGTTGGGGTGTGGGTGTTTGAGTGTGGGTGTGTGTGCATATGTGCGGGTGTTGGGGTGTGGGTGTTTGAGTGTGGGTGTATGTTTGGTGTGGGTATGTTTGGGTGTGGCTGGGTGAGGGTATGGGTGTGTTTGGGTGAGGGTGATGGTGTGTGTTTGGGTGTGGGGTGTTAATGTGTGCTTGGGTGAGGGTTTGTGTTTGGATGTGGTTGCGTATTTAGGTGTGGGCAGGAGAAGGAGTGTACGAGTGTGGGATAGTGTGAGGGAGTGTGTGTGGCAGAGGATGGTTAGAGTGTAGGTGAGAGTGGTCAGCGTTTAAAACGGTGGCAACGGTTCATGCACATATGTGTGTGTATACGCACAATCGTATGTACTCACTCTCTTTAGAGTTCATGTAATGTTAGTGAAGCCTAGTATATTCTACACCAGACTCAAGTTTTTGTATCCTAATTTGTATTTACTAGACAGTTCTTTCCTATTAGAATGTTACCTTCTGAATTTATTGTACTTTCTAGTGGCACTAGTCTAATAGACACACCTGCCTACCCGCCCTGACTTCTGGATTTAAGTACCAAATACTGCTTGTTATTAGCCTATTTCTTGCTCACACTGAGAGAGAACCCCTTCACGTTACAGCTAGACCACAAGACTAACCCCAACCACCACGCATAGGTGAGTACTCGCTGCTCCAGCGTTGACACTCCTTGTGGCGGCACTCCTGACGTCCTGGTTCCTCTTGAATTTGTTCTCTATAGTTGTTTTAATCCCGTTTACAATGTTTCAGTCACAGGATTAGATTTGCACTTTACTATCTGTCTTGGGGTCACACCTTATCACTTACGATAAGTGGCATGTCTGGCCGCATGAGGCCTGCGTAGTGACTCAGATGTTAGTTACCATTTTGTCTTAGGCACATGTCGATTAGACACTAGGCCTGTTGTGTGTGTGTGTGGGCATATGTGGGCGTGTGTGTGATAAGAGAAGATAAGATTTCTTCGGATTTTTAACCCCGGAGGGTTAGCCACCCAGGGTAACCCAAGAAAGTCAGTGCGTCGTCGAGGACTGTCTGTCTTATTTCCATTGGGGTCCTTAATCTTGTCCCCCAGGATGCGACCCACACCAGTCGACTAACAACCCAGGTACCTATTTGCTGCTAGGTGAACATGACAACAGGTGTAAGGAAACACGTTGAAATGTTTCCACCCGCCGGGAATCGAACCCGGACCCTCCGTGTGTGTGTGTGTGTGTGTGTACTCACCTAATTCATCTAATTGTGGTTGCAGGGGTCGAGACTCAACTCCTGGCCCCGCCTCTGCGCTGCCCGCTACTGGGTATCTGCTCTCCCTGCTCCATGAGCTTTATCATACCTCGTCTTAAAACTGTGATGTTCCTGCCTCCACTATGTCTTTCTCTAGACTATTCCACTTCCTGACTACTCTGTGGCTGAAGAAATGCTTCCTAACATCCCTTTGACTCATCTGAGTCTTCAGCTTCCAGTTGTGTCCCCTTGTTTCTGTGTTCCCTCTCTGGAACATCCTGTCACTGTCTACTTTGTCGATTCCCCGCAGTATTTTGTATGTCGTTATCATGTCTCCTCTGACCCTTCTTTCCTCCAGTGTTGTTAGTCCTATTTCCCTCAGCCTTTCTTCATAGGACAGACCCTGAGTTGTGGAACTAACTTGTCGCAAACCTTTGCACTTTCTCTAGTTTCTTTGTGCTTGACCGGGTGTGGGTTCCAGACTGGTGCTGCATATTCTAGTATGGGCCTGACGTACACGGTGTACTGTGTCTTAAACGAGTCCTTGTTAAGGTAACGGAACGCTAATCTTAGGTTTGCCAGTCGCCCATATGCTGCCGTAGTTATCTGGTTGATGTGCCTCCGGAGACGTGCTTGGCGTTATACTCACCCCAAGGTCTTTCTCCTTTTCAAGGTTTGCCTTTGTCCCCTGCCTGTACTCTTCAGCGATCTTCTTTGCCCTTCTCCGATCTTCATGACTTTGCATTTGGTGGGATTGAATTCGAAAGCCATTTGCTAGACCAGATGTCAAGCTTGTCCAGGTCTGTTTGAAGTCCTGTGGTCCTCCTCCGATGTGATTCTCCTCCATTAATTTACATCATCTGCGAACAGAACACTTCTGAGTCTATCCCATCTGTCATGTCATTTACATATACCAAGAATAACACTGGTCCTAGGACTGACCCCTGCGGAACGCTGCTCGTCACAGGTGCCCACTGTGATACCTCATCACGCACCATGACCCGTGAGGAACTGTGTCGAAGGCCTTCCTGCAGTCCAGGAAAATGCAATCAACCCACCCTTCTCTCTCTTGCCTTACCTCTGTTCTTTATCATAGAACTCTAGGAGGTTTGTTACACAGGATTTGCCTTCCCGGAATCCGTGCTGCCTGGTGTTTATTATCCTGTTCAGCTCGAGGGTGCTCCACCATTCTTTTCCTGATGATTTTCTCAGGACTTTGCACACTATACATGTAAGTGATACCGGTCTATAGTTTAGTGCCTCTTTTCTGTCTCCTTTTTAAAGATGGGGACTACTTGGCCTTCTTCCATACTCAGGTAGCTGCCCATTTTCAAGGGATGTGTTGAATATTATGGTAAGTGGCCACTCAGTACCTCAGCTCCTTCCCGAAGAGTGTGAATGAATGGTTCGAGAACCGACGAGTTGGTAAATTAGACACATATGCAACACTTGGGTATCTTTATTGAGGAAACGTTTCGCACACAGTGGCTTCATCAGTCCATACAAAGGAGAATCGTGAAGAACAGGAGGAGTGTGAGGTTGTCAGGCCCTCAATCTTCAGACGATGTTGTCAGTCCATCAATCTTGGAATAGAATAACAGATATGAGCAGAGGACCAATATACTGTAGACAGGAAGTGCAGCAGTGTAGGGAGGTGTCACAGTTCAATGTGGAAGTAGGTCGTGCCAAGGAATAGGCAAGCGAAGAAATCCCTGATTAAGATACCAAGATGTTGCAGTGTCAGACAGAATGTGAATGAATGGTTCGAGAACCGACGAGTTGGTAAATTAGACACATATGCAACACTTGGGTATCTTTATTGAGGAAACGTTTCGCCACACAGTGGCTTCATCAGTCCATACAAGGAGAATCGTGAAGAACAGGAGGAGTGTGAGGTTGTCAGGCCCTCAATCTTCAGACGATGTTGTCAGTCCATCAATCTTGAATAGAATAACAGCATATGAGCAGAGGAACCTAATATACTGTAGACAGGAGAGGTGCAGCAGTAGTAGGAGGTGTCACATTTGTTCAATGTGGAAGTAGGTCGTGCCCAAGGAATAGGCAAGCGAAGAAATCCCTGTATTAAGATACCCACGGGGAGATGTTGTCCGGACCCATCGCCTTTGAGGTATCAAGGTCACTGAGTAACTGCTTCACCTCCTCCTCAGTTGTGTGTATGCCCTCTAGCACTTGATACATCCCTTGTTGGTGGTGCACCCCATCCTGTCTACCCAGCTGCCTTGCTACCTCCACTGTGAATACTTCTTTAAACCTCAAGTTGAGCTCCTCACATACCTCTTGATCGTTACTTGTGAGTTCCCCATCTTCTCTTCTCAGCCTTATCACCTGGTCTTTAACTGTTGTCTTCCTTCTGATGTGACTGTACATCAGTTTCGGGTCGGACTTATCTTTCGATGCTATGTCATTTTCGTACTGTTTCTGGGCTTCCCTCCGTACCTGTGCATACTCGTTTCTGGCTCTTCTACTAATCTCTTTGTTTACTTGGGTTCTTTGCTTTCTGTACCTTTTCCATTCTCTGACACTCTTGGTCTTTGCCTCCCTGCACCTTTGGGTAAACCAGGGGCTCTTTCTGGCCTTCCGTTTAATCTTTTCCTCTGGGTATAAACCGTTCCTCTGCCTCCTTGCACTTTGCCCCTACGTATTCCATCATTTCACTTATTGTCTGTCCGTCCATTTCCATTTCCCACTGAACCTCCTGCAGGAAATTCCTCATGCCTGTGTAGTTCCCTCTTTTAAAATCTGGTTTGTCTCTTTCTGTACTGTTTTCCCTCTCCACCTGTAGCTCTACAATGTACTCAAAGCTCAGCACCATATGGTCGCTGGCTCCCGGGGGGCTCTCATGTGTTATGTCTTCAATATCTGAGCTGTTCAGGGTGAATACAAGGTCCAGTCTTGCTGGTTCATCTTCTCCTCTCACTCTGGTCGTGTCCCTGACATGTTGGTGCATCAGGTTTTTCAGTACCACGTCCATCATCTTGGCTCTCCAAGTTTCTGGACCCCCACGTGGTTCTTGGTTCTCCCAGTCGATCTCCCTGTGTTTGAAATCGTCCATGACCAGTAGCTTCGCTCTGCTCATGTGCGCTTTTCTTGCCACCTCCGCCAGGGTGTCCACCATCGCTCTGTTGTTCTCATCATATTCCTCACCTGTGTGTGTGTGTGTGTGTGTGTGTGTGTGTATTTGTGTGTGTGTGTGTTTGTGTGTGTGTTTGTGTTTGTATGTGTGTGAGGTCTCTGGGAGGACAATGGAAATCAAGAATTGCGTGTGGTGACAGAGAGAGAGAGAGAGAGAGAGAGAGAGAGAGAGAGAGAAATACCGGTTGACATATTAAGCTAAACCAAAACTTACAAAAACACCCCGGGAGGTAAATGTTCTCATAATATTCCTGCTTGAAAATATCATTATAAAATGCAAATAAATTGCCTTGTTAATATATATTATCTAGCGGTAACAAAAATATGATTTTTTAAGGACTGAATTACGCGCTAAATAGCGGAAGTGGATGTACAGTGGTAGAGTTTTTATTAATGTGGATGAGATGTGAGAGTAACAACTGCGGCCAGATGATTAACTAGTGTACCAACTGCCAGGCGTGTGTGTGTACTCACCTAGTTGTGGTTGCAGGGGTCGAGTCATAGCTCCTGGCCTCGCCTCTTCACTGGCCGCTACTGGGTCACTCTCCCTGCGCCATGAGCTTTATCATACCTCTTCTTAAAGCCATGAATGGATCCTGCCTCCACTACATCGCTTCCCAAACTATTCCACTTCCTGACCACTCTGTGACTGAAGAAATACTTCCTAACATCCCTGTGATTCATCTGACTCTTCAACTTCCAACTGTGTCCCCTTGTTGCTGTGTGCTATCTCTGGAACATTCTGTCTCTGTCAACCTTGTCAATTTCTCTCAGTATTTTATATGTCGTTATCATGTCCTCCCTATCTCGCCTGTCTTCCAGTGTCGTCAGGTCGATTTCCCTTAACCTCTCCTCGTAGGACATGCCCCTTAGCTCCGGGACTAGTCATGTTGCAAACCTTTGCATTTTCTCTAGTTTCTATACGTGCTTGGCTAGGTGTGGGTTCCAAACTGGTGCTGTTTACTCAAATATGGGCCTAACGTACACAGTGTACAGGTTCCTAAACGATTCCTTATTAAGATGACGGAATGCTGTTCTTAGGTTTGCTAGGCGCCCGTATACTGCAGCAGTTATTTGGTTGATGTGCGCCTCAGGAGATGTGCCTGGTGTTATACTCACCCCAAGATCTTTCTTCATTGAGTGAGATTTGTAGTCTCTGGCCCCGTAGACGGTACTCCGTCTGCGGTCTTCTTTGCCCTTCCCCAATCTTCACGACTTTACATTTGGTGGGGTTGAACTCCAGGAGCCAATTGCTGGACCAGGCTTGCAGCCTGTTCAGATCCCTTTGTAGTTCTGCCTGCTCCTTGTCCGATAGAATTCTTCTCATCAAATTCACATCATCTGCAAACAGGGACACTTCGGAGTCTATTCCTTCCGTCATTTCGTTCACAATACCAGAAATAGCTCTGGTCCTAGGACTGACCTCTGTGGAAGCCCACTTGTCACAGGCGCCCACTCTGACACCTCGCCACGTACCATGACTCGCTGTTGTCTTCCTGACAGGAATTCCCTGATCCATTGGAGTGCCTTTCCTGTTATCCCTGCCTGGTCCTCCAGCTTTTGCACTGAACTCTTTTGAGGAACTGTGTCAAACGCCTTCTTACAGTCCAAGAAAATGCAATCTACCCACGCCTCTCTCTCTTGTTTTACTGCTGTCACCCTGTCATAGAACTCCAGTAGGTTTGTGACACAGGATTTCCCGTCCCTGAAACCGTGTTGGCTGTTGTTGATAAGCTCATTCCTTTCTAGGTGTTCCACCATTCTTCTCCTGATAATCTTCTCCATGACTTTGCATACTATACATGTCATTGACACTGGTCTGTAGTTTAGTGCTTCATGTCTGTCTCCTTTTTTTAAAAATTGGGACTACATTTGCTGTCTTCCATACCTCAGGTAATCTCCCTGTATTGATAGATGTGTTGAATATTGAATATTGTTGTTAGTGGTACACATAGCGCCTCTGCTCCCTCTCTCAGGACCCATGGAGAGATGTTGTCCGGCCCCATCGCCTTTGAGATATCTAGCTCACTCAGCAGCCTCTTCACTTCTTCCTCGGTTGCATGTATTGTGTCCAGCACTTGGTGGTGTACCCCACCTCTCCGTCTTTCTGGAGTCCCTTCTGACTCCTCCGTGAATACTTCTTTGAATCTCATGTTGAGTTCCTCACATACTTCCCGGTCGTTTCTTGTGATCTCTCCTCCTTCCTTCCTTAGCCTGATCACCTGGTCCTTGACTGTTGTTCTCCTCCTGATGTGGTTGTACAACAGCTTTGGGTCAGATTTGGCTTTCGCTGCTATGTCATTTTCATATTGTCATTGGGCCTCCCTTCTTACCTGTGCATATTCATTTATGTCTCTACGACTGCTCTCCTTATTCTCCTGGGTCCTTTTAATTCTATACTTTTTCCATTTCCTAGCACACTTGGTTTTGGCCTCCCTGTACCTATGGGTGAACCACTGGCTCATCCTGGCTTTTTCGTTATTCCTGTTATCCTTGGGTACAAACCTCTCCTCAGCTTCCTTGCATATTGTTGTCACATATTCCATCATCTCGTTTACTGATTTCTCTGTCAGTTCTCTGTCCCACTGAATCCCGTTCAGGAAGTTCATGCCCACGTAGTTCCCTTTCTTGTAGTTTGGCTTCATTCGTCCAGCCCTTCCTGCTTCCCCCTCCACTTGTAACTCTACTGCTCTTCCATCCATTCTTCCTTACCAGAACCATTCTCCTCTGATCCCTGGGTCCTTCGAGTCCCCCCTCTGACCTACCATTTTTGTGTGTGTGTGTGTACTCACCTCATTGTGGTTGCAGGGGTCGAGACTCAGCTCCTGGCCCCGTGTGTGTGTGTGTGTGAGCGTGTGTATGTGTGTATGTGTGTATGTGTATGTGTGTGTGCGTGTGGGTGTGGGTGTAGGTACTCACCTAATTGTGGTTGAAGGGGTCAAGTCATAGCTCCTGGCCCTGCCTCTTCACTGGTCACTACTAGGTCGCTCCCTCCCTGCTCCGTGAGCTTTATCATAACTCTTCTTAAAGTTATGTATGGTTCCTGTGTCCACCTAACTTTCCAGACTATTCCACATCCTGACAACTCTGACCCATTGCAGTGCCCTTCGTTTTATGCATGCCTGATCCTCTAGCTTTTGCACTAATCTCTTGTGAGAAACTGCATCTAATGCCTTCTTGCAGCAAAAGAAAAATCAATCTACCTACCCCTCTCTTTTCTTACTGCTGTCACCTTGTCATGGAGCTCCAGTAGGTTTGTGGCACATGATTTCCTGTCCCTGAATCCATGCTCGTTGTTGTTGATAAGCTCATTCTTTTCTAGGAGTTCCATCACTCTTCTCCTGATAATCTTCTCCATGATTTTGCATACTATCCATGTCAGTGATACTGGTCTGTAGTTTAGTCCTGCATGCCTGTCTCCTTTTTAAAAAATTGGGACTACTTTTGCTGTCTTCTATACCTCATGGAGCTGCCCTGTTTCAGTAGAAGCGTTGAAGATTGTTGTTAGTGGTACACAGAGCACCTCTGCTCCCTCTCTCAGAACCCACGGAGAAAGAGATGTTATCCGGCCCCATCACCTTTGAGATAACTAGTTGTCTTAGCATCCTCCTCAACTCTTCCTCGCTTGTATGTATTGTGTCTAGCAATTGGTGGTGTACCCCACCCCTCCGTGTTTCAGGAGTCCTTTATGTCTCCACTGTGAACACTTCTTTAAATCTCATATTAAGTTACTCACATACTTCTTGGTCATTTCTTGTTATCTCGCCTCCTTTCCTCAGCCTGATCACCTGGTCCTTGACTGTTGTTTTCTTCCTGATGTGGCTGTACAACAGCTTTGGGTCTGATTTAACTTTCGTTGCTATGTTATTTTCGCATTCTCGTTGTGGCTCCCTCCTTACATGTGCATATTCATTCCTGGCTCTTCTAGTCCTCTCCTTATTCTCCTGGGTCCTTTGCCTCCTATACTTCTTCCATTCTCTAGGGAATTTAGTTTTGGTCTCTCTACACCTCTGGATGAACTAAGGGCTCATTCTGGCCTTCTCATTATTTATGTTGCCCTTGTAAACAAACCTCTCCTCTGCTGCCTAGCATATTGTTGTCGCATATTCCAACATCTCATTTACTGATTTCCCTGCTAGTTCTGTGTTCCACTGAACCTCATTCAGGAAGTTCCTGAAGTGTGTATAATCCCTTCTTTTGTAATTTGGCTTCGTCCACTCTGCCCTTCCTGCTTCCCTCTCCATTAGTAACTCTACTATATATTCAATGCTCAGAACCACATGATCACTAGCTCTGATCCAAAGGGCATTTCATATGTGATGTCCTCAATATCTGCACTACTTAAGATGAAAAATGTGTCTAATCTTACTGGTTCGTCTTCTCTCTGTTTGGTAGTGTCCCTAACATGCTGATGCATGAGGTTTTCCAGTACCACCTCCAACATCTTTGCCCTCCACATTTCTGGGTCCCTATGTGGCTTCGAGGATTTCCCAGTCGATTTCTTTGTGGTTGAACTCACCCATAACCAGTAGCTTTGCTCTGCCCACATGGTCCCTCCTGGCGACTTCAGCCAGTGAGTCAATAATTGCTCTGTTACTCTCTAACTGCCTCTTTAACACAGTTAAAGTATGAACAGATGTCTTCCTTGAGGGGCCAGGCCGAGCTTTGGCAGACGGTAACTCGACACAGTCACCAATCTTGAAACGCTGCATCCAGTTCCTCAGTGAATGCGCACACACACTAACATTCTCCACTATTTCTTTCGTCTGGTGCCCAGCTTTGTGAAGACCTATGATTTGAGCTATAGTTTCATGTGTTAAAGACTTTCTTTTACCCATACTCAAACATGTATAGCCCCAAAACCAAATGGAACACCGGACGAAAGAAGGGGCGGATGAGAGACAAAAGTGCAACACTTCCTCTCACCATGGCAGCCACGTGAGCAATGAGAAGTCACTGTGAAGTGTGGCGGCAGGACAAGACATCATGCTAATGGCTGCTACCCAGCAGAATGCACTGATGAAAAGAAAAAAGACTCCCCTGTATGGTAGGCCTTTGATTTTCGTCATGGCATTATGCCGGGGCGCTCACCCGGCATAATGTTAACCTCTAAGTGTTTTAGCGATGATTAAAATTACAGACCTACACAGACTTCTTAAAGTAATCCTAGATTGTGTATTCTGGTATGTTCTCGTATGAATGTGAGTGTGTGATTTGTGTGCCTGAGTGTACTCACCTAATTGTGGTTGCAGGGGTCGAGACTCAGCTCCTGGCCCCGCCTCTGTACTGTCCGCTACTGGGTCTCTGCTCTCCCTGCTCCATGAGCTTTATCATACCTTGTCTTAAAATGTGTAACGAAACACTCCGAAATGTTTCGGCCCCGCCATGGAATTGAACCCGTGCGTGAAGCAAGAGCGCTAGCTCTTGCTTCACTTGTGTGGAGAGTTGAGGGAGTGTTAATTATTTATATAAGGCTAACGGCTTTGTGTGCGCGTGCGTCACATATATACACAGCTATGTTTGTGTACGTTTGGTAACCTCTTCACGTCTATCAACACAAGGACCTCAATGGAAATAGGTCACTTTTTCTGACTTAATGTGTTGTCGAAGGTAAAACACATTATTGTTAGTATTTCATACCTAACAATAATATAAAATACAATCTCTGCTTCCTGAAAAACACTTATTTAACAGGGAAGCGAAAATTTGTGTGTGCAATAAATTCCGAAAAATTATTCTGAACCTTACAAAGGTAAAATATTTCATTGTGTTTGTTTATTAATAAATTATTGTAAACTTATCTAAAAAATATTTAGTTGGATTAGACAAAATTAAATTGCTCTTGTCATAACACGGTTAGGTAAGTTTTCTAAGGTACTTTTCGTACAAAATTATTAATTTTTACGTAAAGATAAATGAAAAATATATATCTTTAAACGTATGAGAGAAAATTTTAGAAAGGACTTAATTTTAAATGAGTTCTTGCTAATTGACCAGTTCTACCTATTCGACACGACATAATATATATACAGTGCTCGTCACTGCATTATGCCAGGTGAGCGTCACGGCATAATGCCGTGACGTAAACCAAAGGCCTACCATACAGGGGGGTCTTTTTTCGTCAGTGCATTCTGCTGGGTAGCAGCCGTAAGCATGACGTCACGGCCTGCCACCATACCATACTGCCACCGTATATAGAGCTGTAAAATAACTTTTGGACACCTGTTACTTATACTTCTTGAAATAAATCCTATTAATCTGTTAGCCTTATTGTACACACTTGGGCACTGTTGTCTTGGCTTCAGATTTCTGCTTACCATGACTCCCAAGTCTTTTTCCTGCTCTGTATGATCAAACTCTGCATCAATTAGTTTATAACTGTGAGGGATATTTTCGTTCCCAAAGACTAAGACTTTACACTTGTCCACATTGAAATGCATCTGCCACTCTTCAGACCATGACATTAATTTTTTCAAGTGCTGCCAAAGTTCATTGGTGTCCTCAGAATCTATTTTTCGTCCTATTTTTGCGTCATTTGCAAATTTACTCAGGTCACTCGTTATTCCTTCATTAAGGTTATTAATATAAATTAAGAACAATAATGGACCCAAAACTGATCCTTGTGAAACCCCACTAGTGACCAGTCCCCATTCAGGCTTCACCCGGTTAATGCACACTTTCTGCTTCCTACTGGTCAACCGTGCCTCGATTCATGTTAGAATTTTACCTCTTATTCCATGAGCTGCCACTTTTCTTAGGTATTTTGTGAGATACTATATCGAAGGGCTTAGTGAAATCCAAATAACATTATATTCTTTATCGTTGTTCACTGCCTCAAATGCTTTATTAAAGAATGTAAGTAAATTTCTCAGCCAGGAATTACCTCTTGTGAATCCATGCTGAGACTTATTAATCAATTTTTTCTCATTAAGGTGCTTTCTAATAATATCGGCTATAATTTATTCTAATCCTTTGCCTACTATTAAGGTCATGCTTACTGGTCATTAATGTGATGGAATGGACTTATCCCCTGATTTAAGTATTACATTATCCATCTTCCACATCTCCGGCACAATACCAGTTTCAAATGAGGCGTTAAACAGCCTCGTTAGCTGCTAACCAAGTTCCCCCTAGCATTTTTTAAGTACCCTTGAAAACAGTTCGCCGGGGCCTATGGACTTATTTTGTTTTAGTTTGTGTAAAAGTGTTATAATCATATCCCTCGTGACTTTACTGGTACTTAATTTGTGCTCTTCGGGGCCTGAATAATTAGTGATTCCTGGGATATCATTTATGCGTTTTTGTGTGAAAAATGACAAGAACTATTAAAAAGAGAGCACATTTCCTGCTCATTATCAGTAAGCTGTCCACACTTAGCTTTCAGTGGTCCTATTTTGTCCCTGATCTTTGTCCAGTTCACTTGAAAGAACCCTTTTGGAACACTCTTTGATTCTCTGGCTGCTTTAAGTTCATAGTCACATTAAGCCTTTCTATTCCCCTTCTTAACCTCTCTCTTAAAATTAGCGTATTTGATGTGCCTATAAATTCCTCTTTTCTCTCCTAATAGATGTTTTAGTTTCCTATTCATGCATTTAGGATCGTTGTTATTTGACCTAATTTTTTGTTGTGAAATATATATACTTTGGGCATTTTGTCCATTATTAAGAAAAAAGTTATATTTGCAGTTCTTATCGCTTTGGAAACCATAATCTTCCACAGAATCATTACACGGATATCCACAGTCAAGACTAGATAAGTGTTCCCTAAGTCCATAATAATCAGCAGTAAGAAAATCAGTGACTTTTACCATATTATCCTTATACTCTTATCACCAGGTAATATTAAAGGTAACAGGTTTGTGATCACTTCTGCCAAGTTTTTCAGTGATCTCTATATTAACGAGGGTTTCCTTATTTGATAAAACCAGGTCTAACAGACCTACCTTTGGTAGGTTCTGTAACAAACTGCTTCAAAAAACAGTCCTGAACTATTTCAAGGAGGTCTCTGAACTCTATTTTTTCCGTCAAAGTAGTGCAATCTGTTTGACCAATATTAAAATCCCGTACTATTACTACGTTATAGTGTCTAGAAGCCCTATCAATTTCTTTCCAATTAAGTCTCCCTCTGTCACTAAGCTAGGCGGTCGGAATATAATACCTAAAATAAATTTTTCTTATTCTAGAAATTCTTCCCAAACAGATTCTGTTTAATTCATCAATTTTTATACCTTTTTTTTTATTCAACAATTTATGTTATCTCGGACACATAACGTTACCCCAGATTTGTGATCTCATTATTTCTATCAACATGGAACACCTTAAACCCTTGAATGTAGCACTCGGCAATAATGGCCTGACTCTTTAAATTATACCATGTTTTCATCAATGTTTTCCACACAATCTACCAAACGTAATTCATTAATTTTATTCCTGGCACTTCGACTGATAGTATAAAATATGTTAAGATTATTTTTCTTCTGCACCTTTTTCCTATTCAGCTTTGCTTTTCCACAATTTACGTTATAATCTTTTCCCAATATTAGTTGATGAATATTATTCCTAAAATTCATGATATCAAATTCTAAATCAATATTTCCACAATCCAATTGTTCCCTTTCAAAACCCACACTTCTAACTATTCCTAGTTAAAGCCCTAACAATATCCTCCACTAAACTAGAGAGAGCACCCACACCTGCCCTAGTTAAGTGAACGTCCATCCCTAGCATACATGCCATTTCTGCCATAGAAATGGTCCCAGATGTGATGAATGGTAATGCCTTACCCTTACATTGTGTGTCCAGCTAACAATTAATGTCAATTGCTCTGGACAATTATTCGTTTAAAACACCCCTTCTAGGCAAAATGCCACATATAACAGGGTGCCCTCCCTTCTTTCTAATTACTTCTATTGCTGCCCTAAACCTGTTAACTAACTCCTCACATCTATGCTTGCTGACATCATTGCCTCCAGCACTGGGGCAGATAATGGGAGTGATCCCATTACCGTTCATGATGTCAAAACGGCTGGCATCCTTCATCCTATCCCCAGGAAAGCAAACCCTCTGTCTCCTACTGTTATCTTTCAAACAGAAAACTCTATCCATAAACCTAATCTGACTGTCCCCAACAAGTACAATGTTCTTACTTTCCTTTGTATAGTTCATTGTGTCGTTCCAAGTAGTCGAACCACATTTGTCAGGCAGCACAGAGAATGGGTTGGAAGTTCCTCAGCAGTCTCCTGGATCTTCGTCGTTTCCAGCTCTCTATCCTTCCTCTTGATCCTCAGTCCATCAACCTCAAAGACGTAGTTTTGAGGTGGTCAGTCCCTCAGCCTGATATAATACTCATTTATTGGGTAAAAGGACACACATGCAACTAATGTGACATTTTATTGTGGCAACGTCTCGCTCTCCAGGAGTTTTGTCAAGCCTTTACCAACCATTTGACAGAGTTCCTGGTGAAAGAAACGTTGCCACATTATAATGTCGCATTAGGTGCAAATGTGTCCTTTTACCTAACAGAATTACCTTATATAAATCAGACATTTGTGCAACATTTGGGTATCTTTATTCTTGAAACGTTTCACTAGCCAGTGGTTTCTTCAGTGCAATGCAGAGAACAGTGGAAGATGAGTTGGAGTTTGAGGTAATCAGTCCCTCAACCTGGAGTCGATTTGTTCAGTGCAAATTGGCAGAGTGAATACTTCGACTCCAGGCTGAGGGACAAATTACCTCACACTTCTCATCGTCTTCCACAGTTCTCTGCATAGGACTCAATGCGCCACTGACTGGCAAAACTCTTCCAAAATAAAGATACACAAATGTTGCACAAATGTCTCATGTATCAACTTGTGGGTTTTTCTAAACCATTTATTCAAAGCATTAATTACGTTTACCAGGTGTTTAACTGTAGTGATGTAGGTCGCCTGACTCTTAACTCCTCTCCAGACCAGGTAACATAACACTGAACTTATTATTCACTGTGGAAAAACACTGAAGTAGACTTCAGGACATTTATAAGAGGAATCTTCTTGCCACGAGTCACTTCTTCAGTCCTAATACAGAGATAACTGAGAACGAGTATACATAGTGGCAGGAGTCAAGTGGTAAGCTGTGAGAGGGTGGCAGTATTAGTAGTAGTAGCAGTGGTAGTAGCAGTAGTAGTTTCGCCACACAGTGCCTTCATCAGTCCAATACAAAGTAGAAAGGTGTAGGGAGAAGAAGAGTTTGAGGTAATCAGTGCATCAGCCTGGAGTCGATGAGTCAGACACTGCAACATCATGGGATCTTGATACAAGGAATTCTTCAACACTTGTGCTACCTTTGGACGAAGACCTACTTACTCTAGTGGATGGTTCCACTGTGATCCTGCCTCCTCCTGCTTCCACTCATCTGACTACAGTATATAGGCCACCATTCTGGCTCTATGCTGTACTTCCTACAAGATTGATGGACTGAACACATCGATTCCAGGCTGAGGGACTGATTACCTCAAACTATTCCTCTCCTTATACCTTTCTACTTTGTATTGGACTGATGAAGCCACTGTGTGGCGAAATGTTTCCTTAATAAAGATTCCCATATGTTGCATAAGTGTCTCAATCTTCAATTTGTCGGTTTTAAACCATTTATCACACTCAGCTACATGTATGTTAGGCACCCCGTCTATACCAGCACACACCTGCATTTATACCAAGTACCCCGTCTATACCAACACTCACCTGCATGTATGTTAGGCACCCCGTACATACCAGCACACACTTGCATTTATACCAAGTGTCCCGTCTATACCAACACTCACCTGCATGTATGTTAGGCACCCCGTCTATACCAGCACACACCTGCATTTATACCAAGTGTCCCGTCTATACCAACACTCACCTGCATGTATGTTAGGCACCCCGTCTATACCAGCACACACCTGCATTTATACCAAGTGCCCCGTCTATACCAACACTCATCTGCATGTATGTTAGGCACCCCGTCTATACCAACACACACCTGCATTTATACCAAGTACCCCGTCTATACCAGCACACACCTGCATGTATACTAGGTGCCCCGTCTAAGCCAACACACACCTGCTGTTGTTTCTCCACGCGCCTGCACTCCAGGGGCAAAAAAATCATTATTTCCTTCTGTGTTCACAGGCACTACCATATATATTTTACTATGACAGCCTATACTATACAAGATGTCTGGTGATATTTCCATGAACATAGATAACATGATACTTTGTGTATCTCGCTGTCACAATCACTTCATACAGGAGATACCTGGGTCTTGGACTCCACCTCGATATTTGTTTATGAATGTATTTGGCTCCTCTGAGAAGCGTGTCCGTGCTTGATAACGCACGTGTGCAACAAAGAAATTCTATTGGAGAAAGTTTTGCCTGCACTGCAGACTTCATCAGCCGAATACAGAGATGAGTCACACTCCAGGAGACATCAGTGTTCGTGGTAGACGAAGTGGAGAGGTACGTAGTTTGCTGTAATGAATCCATAATCCTAGCTGGAAGATTATCAGTTTCTTAGCCTAAAGCAGAAGCAGTTAGAGGTGTGTATAGAGGAAGGCGAGGTGTAGCAGCTTGGAGATGAAGTCAGGTTACAAGTGAGCAGGACACACCAGTGCAAGTACAAATGTAAAATAGTGTTGCCACTGCAACACGATGGTATCTTGCAATTAGAGAAGTCTTTAGCAACTCTTTTGTTGTGTACAAATGGTTTAGATAACCGACATGTTGATAAATGAGACACTTGTGCAACATTTGGGAATCTTTATTCTGGAAACGTTTCGCCACCCAGTGGCTTCTTCAGTCCAATGCAGAGAAAAATGGAAAATAAAGAGGAGTCTGAGGTAATCAGTCCCTCAGCCTAGAGTAGATGTGTTCAGTCCATCAATCTTGACAAAAGTATAGTATGATCGCTGAGATGGGGCTGATATACTGATGACAGATGAGGTGGAGTAGTGGTAGGCGGAGCCACCAATGAAGAAGACCACTAGTGGTCTGCTACACCTCACATGCCTGTAGATAAGTCTCTGACCCACTGCTTCTGCTTTAGGCTAAGAAACTGATCATCCTCCACCTATGGTGATGACTGTTTACATTAGACTATCTGCACTTTGTCCTGCAGCACAGGCGAAACATTTAGTCACTAAGATTCCTAGTGATGCACATGTCTTACTTAACAACTTACCGGTCCTGAATGTTTCATGTGTCGATACTTGTTAAGGGCTGAGATCAGCTCTTCTCATAATCTGCTAATTTCCATTTTATAAAAAATTTAATTCGTAATTTTAAGGAAATAACAAAGACGTTCCCTGCATGTTGTTATATGTCACTTGGTAAACATAACCAAAAAGGCTTTGAAAATTAATGGTTCTATATGCCAGTGTTTTCCCTGAGGTGGCACTGTTGCTATGCCTGGGAAGTTAAGCTGTGGCACCCAGTTGGTATGAGAGGTGAGTGTTCTGAGAAGCAAATGGAAAATATTAGGACGTGTTCCGATAGGACACCTGTCGTCCCTGTTCACCCATCAGTAAAATGGGTACCTGGGAGTTAGTCGACTGGTGTGGGTCGCATCCCGGGACAAAACTGACCTAACTTGCAGGAAATGCTGTGCATAACAAGCGGCTTTCTATATAGTAGTATGTAATTGATGTCACCTAGGACTGTATACCTTGTACATGTACTTGAAGAAATAAAGATATTACTATTATTATTATTATTCTGACTGGCACTGGATGTGGATTAAGTTGATCAAACTGATGGAATATCTGAAAACCTGGAAGCAGAAGTTAAGTTACTGTCTTATTTTGAGTTAATACTAATTATTGGAAAATTTTAATAATTAGCTTGGCATAATTTTAGAATGGTAATTATATCTGTGGTACAATGATTTAGCTTTGAAATTATTTATGTAATTGAACTTAAGGCACCTACGGTAATCTGCTTCAAGTATATTGTTTTGTGTTAAAAGATCCACTTAACAATCAGCAACACAAGAGGCTAAAATTATTTTAATTTTAATTATTTACTCAGTTTTCAGTTTGAAAAAATAACAATTTCCAAATTGTTATCATGTGTATCACTTGTTTTCATTCACTATACGCGCTAATCTTTGTTTACCGTCTATCACGCTATAGGATAAAAGCAATGAAACTCAGGTATAATATATAAAAAAAATCTTTTATATACAAATTTATTTAAAATATATAAAAATGACTAGTAATACATAAGTGGTCAAGCTGACCAACACTTTATTTTGGCACCACAGAAGTTTATATATCACAAATTCACACAGCTGTTGTTGGCTCCTGGGTCATCGCACTTTGGCCCGGTCTTAGACCAGGCTTTCTAATCATGAAATATTTCAAGAATAAAAACTATTAAGACGTACATATAGAGGAAAGTAAATATGTGTAAGTAGAAGTTTGTAAGATATTTCTGTTAACTTTTGTGATCATGACGTAGCAATGATTAATAAGCCTACCTGAGTGCAAAATGTTTAGGTAGTACCTACAGTGATACTGGTGTGTGCTGGTATGTTCTAGTGTGTTCTAGTGTGTGTTGTGGCTTTCTGGTGCGATCTGGTGTGTTCTAGTGTGTATTTTTGTGTACTGGGGTGTTCTAGTGTTTGCTGGTGTGTTCTAGTGTGTATTAGTGTGTTCTAGTGTGTGTGTATTGGTGTGTTCTAGTGTGTGAGTGCTGATGTGTTCTAGTGTGTGAGTGCTGATGTGTTCTAGTGTGTGAGTGCTGATGTGTTCTAGTGTGTGCTGCTGTTCTAGTGTGTGTTGGTGTGTTCTAGTGTGTGCTGGTGTGTTCTAGTGTGTGCTGGTGTGTTCTAGTGTGTGCTGGTGTTCTAGTGTGTGCTGGTGTGTTCTAATGTGTGCTGGTGTTCTAGTGTGTGCTGGTGTGTTCTAATGTGTGTTGGTGTGTTCTAGTGTGTGTTGGTGTTCTAGTGTGTGCTGGTGTGTTCTAATGTGTGTTATTGTGTTCTAATGTGTGCTGGTGTTCTAATGTGTGCTGGTGTTCTAGTGTGTGCTGGTGTGTTGTAATGTGTGTTGGTGTGTTCTGGTGTGTGTTGGTGTTCTAGTGTGTGCTGGTGTGTTCTAATGTGTGTTGGTGTGTTCTAATGTGTGTTGGTGTGGTCTAATGTGTGTTGGTGTGTTCTAATGTGTGTTGGTGTGTTCTAATGTGTGTTGGTGTTCTAATGTGTGTGTTGGTGTTCTAATGTGTGTGTTCGTGTTCTAGTGTGTGCTGGTGTGTTCTAATGTGTGTTGGTGTGTTCTAATGTGTGTTGGTGTTCTAGTGTGTGCTGGTGTGTTCTAATGTGTGTTGGTGTGTTCATGTGTGTTCTAGTGTGTGTTGGTGTGTTCTAGTGTGTGTTGGTGTGTTCTAGTGTGTGTTGGTGTGTTCTAGTGTGTGTTGGTGTGTTCTAGTGTTTGCTGGTGTTCTAGTAAGTATTTGCTGGTGTGTTCTAGTGTGTGTTGGTGTGTTCTAGTGTGTGTTGGTGTGTTCTAGTGTGTGTTGGTGTGTTCTAGTGTGTGTTGGTGTGTTCTAGTGTGTGTTGGTGTGTTCTAGTGTGTGCTGGTGTGTTCTAGTGTGTGCTGGTGTGTTCTAGTGTGTGCTGGTGTGTTCTAGTGTGTGTTGGTGTGTTCTAGTGTTTGCTGGTGTGTTCTAGTGTGTGTTGGTGTGTGTTCTAGTGTGTGTTGGTGTGTTCTAGTGTTTGTTGGTGTGTTCTAGTGTGCTGGTGTGTTCTAGTGTGTACTGGTGTGTTCTAGTGTCTGCTGGTGTGTTCTAGTGTGTGTTGGAGTGTTCTAGTGTGTGTTGGTGTGTTCTAGTGTGTGTTGGTGTGTTCTAGTGTTTGCTGGTGTTCTTATAAGTATGTGCTGGTGTGTTCTAGTGTGTGCTGGTGTGTTCTAGTGTGTGCTGGTGTGTTCTAGTGCATGCTGGTGTGTTCTAGTGAGTTCTGAACATAAGAAAGGAGGAACACTGCAGTAGGCCTGTTGGCCCATACTGGGCACGCCCTTCACAAATCCAACCCACTAACAGAATATTTGCCCAACCCACTTCAAATCTACCCTAAAATTAAGCTCTGATAAATCTATTAACTCATGTGCAAGTCCCACTCAAATCCAACTCCTCTAACTCATGTATTTATCCATCATAAATCTGAAACTACCCAGCTGGTGTGTTCTAGTGTGCTGGTGTATTCTTGTGTGTACTGGTGTGTTCTAGTGTTTACTGATGTGTTCTAGTGTGTGTTGGTGTGTGTTAGTGTGTGCTGGTGTGTTTTAGTGTGTGCTGGTGTACTCTAGTGTGTGCTGGTGTGTACTTGAGGACATACGTCTTGCTGACTGCCTGGTCAATCAGACTGTTGCTGCCATTGGAACTCTTAATAGATATCACAATCTATAGTTATAGAAATTCTACACTTGTACTAAGTGTAGCATTGTATGGTTCTTGGGGTGTTTATCTACTGTTCCATTATAATTCCAAAGATGTTTACAGTGTACCAGTAAAGGTTCATGGATGATGATAATATATTAGATTACGGTCGTGGATGGTCATAGTGAACTAGTATAGGGTCGTGTGGGTCATGGTATAGGATCGTGGATGGTCATGGTATAGGGTAGTGGATGGTCATGGTATAGGATCATGGATGGTCATGGTATTGTATCGTGGATGGTCATGGTATAGGGTAGTGGATGGTCATGGTATAGGATCATGGATGGTCATGGTATTGTATCGTGGATGGTCATGGTATAGGGTAGTGGATGGTCATGGTATAGGGTCGGGAAATAAATGGTATAAAATACCGACACAATGGAAATATAAACACATAAGCTGAATAATGTGATCCATTATTGACAACTGCGTGGGCGAAACGTTGTCAATAAAGGATCACATTATACTGCTTATGTGTTTATATTTCCATAGGGTCAGAGATGGTCATGGTATAGGGTAGTGGATGGTCATGGTATAGGGTTGTGGATGGTCATGGTATAAGGTCGTGGATGATCATGGTATAGGGTCGTGGAAGATCATGGTATAGGGTCGTGGATAGTAATGGTATAGGGTCGTGGATAGTCATGGTATAGGGTCGTGGATGATCATGGTATAGGGTCGTGGATGATCATGGTATAGGGTCGTGGATGATCATGGTATAGGGTCGTGGATGATCATGGTATAGGGTCGTGGATGATCATGGTATAGGGTCGTGGATGATCATGGTATAGGGTCGTGGATGATCATGGTATAGGGTCGTGGATGATCATGGTATAGGGTCGTGGATGATCATGGTATAGGGTCGTGGATGATCATGGTATAGGGTCGTGGATGATCATGGTATAGGGTTGTGGATGGTCATGGTATAGGGTCGTGGATAGTAATGGTATAGGGTCGTGGATAGTCATGGTATAGGTTCGTGGATGATCATGGTATAGGGTCGTGGATGACCATGGTATAGGGTCGTGGATGATCATGGTATAGGGTCGTGGATGATCATGGTATAGGGTCGTGGATGATCATGGTATAGGGTCGTGGATGATCATAGTATAGGGTCGTGGATGATCATGTTATAGGGTCGTGGATGGTCATGGTATAGGGTCGTGGATGGTAATGGTATAGGGTCGTGGATGGTCGTGGATGGTCATGGTATAGGGTTGTGGATAGTCATGGTATAGGGTTGTGGATGGTAATGGTATAGGGTCGTGGATGGTCATTGTATAGGGTTGTGGATGATCATGCTATAGGGTCGTGGATGGTAATGGTATAGGGTCGTGGATGGTCATGGTATAGGGTCGTGGATGGTCATGGTATAGGGTCGTGGATGATCATGGTATAGGGTCGTGGATGGTCATGGTATAGGGTCGTGGATGGTCATGGTATAGGGTCGTGGATGGTAATGGTATAGGGTCGTGGATGGTCATTGTATAGGGTCGTGGATGGTCATGGTATAGGGTCGTGGATGGTAATGGTATAGGGTCGTGGATGGTCATGGTATAGGGTCGTGGATGGTCATGGTATAGGGTCGTGGATGATCATGGTATAGGGTCGTGGATGATCATGGTATAGGGTCGTGGATGGTCATGGTATAGGGTCGTGGATGATCATGGTATAGGGTCGTGGATGGTCATGGTATAGGGTCGTGGATGGTCATGGTATAGGGTCGTGGATGGTAATGGTATAGGGTCGTGGATGATCATGGTATAGGGTTGTGGATGGCCATGGTATAGGGTCGTGGATGGTAATGGTATAGGGTCGTGGATGATCATGGTATAGGGTTGTGGATGGTCATGGTATAGGGTTGTGGATGATCATGCTATAGGGTCGTGGATGGTAATGGTATAGGGTCGTGGATGGTAATGGTATAGGGTTGTGGATGGTCATTGTATAGGGTCGTGGATGGTCATGGTATAGGGTCGTGGATGATCATGGTATATTTTCGTGGATGGTCATGGTATAGGGTTGTGGATGGTCATGGTATAGGGTTGTGGATGGTCGTAGTGTACTAGTGAAGGGTCGTGGATGGTCGTAGTGTACTATTACTTGGTCGTGGATGGTAACAATGTAGTAGTCCATGTCGTGGACTACAGAAGAAGTGCAAAGGGAACAAAGGCCATAGAGGATATTGAAAGAAACCCAAAATATTTATGTTCCTATGCAAACGTCAAGCTAAGAACTACCTGTAGAATTGGACCATTATTGAAAGAAGATTCGTATACTGACGATGAACAGGAAATCAGTGAAATCCTAAAAGAACAGTATGAGTCAGTGTTCAGCAACCCACTAAATGACAGCAAGGTAGAAAATGCTGTAATATTTTTCACTCCAGCAGAAGGCCGCGCAGAACAACTAACTGACATTAGTACAAATCCCATAGATTTCGAAAAAGAAATGGACAACATGCCCACTCACTCAGCACCTGGACCAGATTCATGGAATACTCTATTTATAAAGAAGTGCAAAGTACCATTAGCGAGAGCCCTTAGTATTCTTTGGAGAAAGAGCTTAGATCTAGGTAAAATACCGGAGGCCTTAAAGAGTGCAGACATAGCTTCTTTGCATAAGGGAGGTAGTAGAGCACTAGCTAAAAATTACAGACCAGTAGCCCTAACTTCTCACATAAAAATCTTCGAGAGAGTGATGAGACGGCAGATTACAGTTCATGTACGAGCAACAGAAGTCCAGCGGTAATATTACAGCTTTATACATCATTAGTAAGGCCTCACCTAGATTACGCAGCTCAGTTCTGGTCTCCATATTACAGAATGGATATAAATTCGTTAGAAAACATTCAGCTTAGAATGACTAAATTAATACATAGCATTAGAAATCTTCCGTATGAAGATAGATTGAAGACCCTTAAATTACATTCACTTGTAAGACGAAGAATGAGGGTAGCCATGATCGAGGTATACAAGTGGAAAATGGGTATTAACAAAGGAGATATAAATAAGGTCTTGAGGATATCTCTCCAAGAGAGAAATTGCAGTAATGGATTCAAGTTAGATAAGTTTAGATTTAGAAAGGATATAGGAAAGTATTGGTTTGGAAATATGGTAGTTGATGAGTGGAACAGTTTGCCTAGTAGGGTTATTGAAGCTAGGACCTTGGGTAGTTTCAAATTTAAGTTGGATAAATTCATGAGTGAGAGGGGTTGGATTTGAGTGGGACTTGCACATGAGTAAATAGAATTATCAAAGCTTTTTTCTTGGGTAGCATTGAAAATTAGGTTGAGCAAATATTCTGTTAATGGGATGGATTGTGAAGGATCTGCCTAGTATAGGCCAACAGGCCTGCTGCAGTGTTTCTCCTTTCTTATGTTCATATGTTCTTATAACCAGCATAACCCGAACCAGCATGGCTTTAGAGCAGGACGATCATGCCTGTCACAGCTGCTGAACCATTATGACAGAATTACGGAGGCATTGGAAGACGACCAAAACTCAGATGTGATTTACACAGATTTTGCAAAGGCGTTGGAAAAATGTGATCATGGAGTGATAGCGCACAAAATGAGGGCCATGGGCATTACGGGGAAGGTAGGCAGATGGATTTTTGAGTTCCTAACACACAGAACACAAAAAGTAGTGAACAGGGCAAGATCCAGCATCAGCGAGGTCAAAAGCTCAGTGCCCTAAGGCACTGTCCTGGCACCTCTGCTGTTTCTCATCCTCATAGAAGACATAGATTAAAACACCCAGCACACTTTTGTATCATTTGCAGATGACACTAAAATAAGCATGAAAGTCACTACGGTAGAGGACACTGAAAAATTACAGGAAGACATAAGCAGGGTCTTCCAGTGGGCAATGGAGAACAACATGACGTTCAATAGTGATAAGTTTCAACTGCTTTGATATGGAGAGAATGAAGAACTCAAATGAAACACTATATGAAAATTAGACACATGTGCGACATCTGGGTATCTTTATTGTAGACGTTTCGCCCTTCAGTGGCTTTATCAATACAGATTCAAGGACATAACTTGGAGACAGTAGAACTATATACAAAAGATGAGGTAATCAGTCCCTCGGCCTTGGAGTTGGTGTGAAGAACACCGTAGGTGTGGAGATTCTGGAGAACAGGCAAGAAGGCTGTTCTTCAGAATCTCCACACCTACGGTGCTGTTAACACCAACTCCAAGGCCGAGGGACTAATTACCTCATCTTTTGTATATAGTTCTACTGTCTCCAAGTTATGTCCTTGAATCTGTATTGATAAAGCCACTGGAGGGCGAAACGTCTACAATAAAGATACCCAGATGTCGCACATGTGTCTAATTTTCATCTCGTTGGTATTTTATACCATTCATGAACAGGAACACTATATACAAAATTCTAGAGGGTCACCAAATAGAAGGAAATGAACACGTAAAGGATTTGGGAATAATTATGTCTGCTGATCTTTCTTTTAAAGACCATAACAAGACAAAGATCGTTAAATTAGACACATATGCAACACTTGGGTATCTTTATTGAGGAAACGTTTCGCCACACAGTGGCTTCATCAGTCCAATACAAGGAAGAAAGTAGTAATAAAGGAGGAGTTTGAGGTATCAGTCCCTCGGCCTGGAGTCAAGATTGATGGACTGAACACATCGACTCCAGGCCGAGGGACTGATTACCTCAAACTCCTCCTTTTATTACTACTTTCTTCCTTGTATTGGACTGATGAAGCCACTGTGTGGCGAAACGTTTCCTCAATAAAGATACCCAAGTGTTGCATATGTGTCTAATTTAACAACATGTCGGTTCTCTGAACCATTCATCTACAAGACAAAGATCACAACAGCCAGGAAGATGACGGGGTGGGTATTGAGAACTTTCAAAACAAGGGAAATAATGCCGATGGTGACACTCTTCAAATCGCTAGTGCTCCCTCAGGAGCAAATACAGAGATCGTTTACGGCTCACATTGAGCCAGTGAAACATCTAAATTATTGGGAACGCCTTCAAGTCTTGAACATGTACTCATTGGAGCGGAGGAGAGAAAGATCCATGATAATATATACCTGGAAAGTACTTGAGGGCCTGGTCCCAAATCTGCACAGTGCCATAACAACATACTGGAGTGAGAGATATGGGAGGAAGTGTAAAATAAACCCAGTGAGGAGCAGGGGTGCGGTGGGGACAATAAGGGACAATAATGCGGACAATAAGGGAGCACTGTATAACATCCGGGGTCCCAGACTATTCAACATCTTACCAGAAGATATCTGAAATACGGCTGGAACCAGTGTAGAAGCCTCAAGAGGAAACTGGACAAGTATCTTCACCAGGTGCCAGATCAACCAGGCTGTGACGGATATATGGGGCAGCGGACCTCCAGCAGCAACAGCCTGGTTGACCAGGCAAGCACCAGACGAGCCTGGCTCATGGTCGGGCTCAGAGAGTAGAGAAACTCTCGAAACTCTTCAAAGGTATATCAAAGGTGGATAGAAACAGTGTAACAAGACGGTCGAGAAGGATGGAAGTGGAAATACACCATTATAAGCTACCATGATGGAAGTGCACCATTATAAACTAGTAGGATGGAGGTGCACCATTATAAACTACCAGGATGGAAGTGCACCATTATAAACTAGCAGGATGGAAATGCACCATTTTAGGTAGCAAGATTTAAGTGCACCATTATAGGTAGCAGGATGGAAGTGACTATGACTATGACTGTAAAAACATCTGTGGGAAACATTTCAGCTGTAGCAAGAAACGTGAGGGTTTGTAACCACTCATTACTGTATTGTACTGTAATGTACGTACTGTATACACTTCAGTGATGCTGGTGAGAAACCAAGGTACTAAAATATGGTTGCTATGACTACATTACAAATGAGCCAAGGAAGAAGTCTTCAACGAAATAATTACTGCATAACATGATCGTTCAGGATATAAATATTCCTTAACGTGGATTTGTTTTTCTGGAAGGTAAACAAAGTGTGTTAGCACAAATATGGATATTGTACCTAGAGTTTTCTTGCAAGGTTTAAATAGCGAGAAGGAACAAATATTTTTTCTTCCTCTTGATCCTTCAGTAAAACCTGAAGAAGTGGAAGAAGTCATTTATTTACATTAATGAGCCTTGATGACATTATTACTGCTACTAGTACTAGTGAGAAGCAGTGAAAATTAATCTGTGATTTTTTTTTAGCTTAAACTTTGACTCCTTCAGAACAAGGAATGGTGACTGCGAGACTGACACCCTAGTCTGACCTCTGACAAATAGCTTTCACTAATACACTAATAGGCTCTTTGTAAAATGAGTCAGACATTTAGGCATCCGAGGGGAAGCCAGGTTGCAATTTGATTAACAGTTACAGACCAGCTCGTGTGTTACTATATACTCTTACAGACTAGCATCAATCTGAGGTGCTTAATGGCGAGTGTCATAGTCTAGTGTGGCTGTACAGAGAGAGAGGTTTCTGCTCTACTGTCTTATTGTCAGTACTATAGGTAATTAGTCTTCATGGGTGTTCTGCAGTGTTTCCCTTGAACACGACACTAACACTAGTGTGCGTTGCTACGATAGGGTTTAGTGGTTGGTGGAGAATGACAGTCGGCGAGAACATAACGATGATCTTGTGTACTGAAGGAGAGGAAGCCGTCCGTGCCCTCAGAGGGAGTCACCTGGGTGTACACACCTAAAGTATGTTCCAAGGCAGCATCACATGGACGTTCATACCTCTACGACTTGCTCTTCTTATACATCTGTACTGATGAACATACCCTTCCGTCTCTGTGTACATCGCTACTACCAGTTGGATTACCCAGGTCGAGTTCAGGGGGCGGTGGGTATGATGGTGGGGGAGGGAGGAAGTCAGTCCAGTTGACCTGTACACCAGAGTCATCACTACACTGCCAGTGTGCACTGGTGTTAAAATGAGGCGACGCTGATGTTAACAATGATGTAGTGGCATATGGTTCTGTAGATGTTGTACTGAGTCGCTGCTGCTGCTGTATCCTGGGTTCTGCATACTCATTCACTAATTGGTCTGGACGCAGAAGTCTTGTTGATGATAAACTGGAATCTTTGTCACTCTCTGGGGCACGCCATGATTTGTGTTCACTGTACATATTGATGGATTGGTGGTCGGGACAGATGGATGGTTCCTGGTAAACAGTTGGGGTGTGGACTGGATTGCAAGTAGGCACCTTATGGCGGAGTCGCCTCACGTACAACAAAGTTGTAGCAAACACCAGTAATACCATTGGTATTAGCAGGTACACCAGCCACTCTGGTTGTGGTGACGCATACATTACAGTGCCACCACTGTCTGTGTTAACTTTCTGGATGCTGTGGGCATCATTTGGACCAGCATCCAGCAAGACTGGATCACTGAAGGGCCCAGAACCTGCTGCAGTAAGAGCTGCAACACGCACAGTGTAGAGGCGGCCAGGAAGGAGGCCACGAGCTTCCAACCAGGGGCTCTCCACCGTCTCTGTTGTCTGGCTACCATTGTGACTTAATGTTACCTGATAACCCACCAACTGCCCCCTGGCTTCCTCTGCACTCATACTTGACCACCTGATGAGTACAGAGCCTTCCTCACGAATTGTCACACGCACATCTCCAGGCGCAGTTGAAGGAACTGTCAGTGAGAAAAGAAAATTAATTTTTACTCCAAAGCGGCTAGTTCTATGGTGCACTCTATATCCATCCATTGAGCTGTAACACTGAGTCAATTATGTCCTTCATGTCCACCTAACATACAGTAACGAGAGAGCTTATGGATGCACAAAATTCCTAGGCACTGAAAAATACTAATAAGTGCTTTTCGTGAGAAAAAGGCAAATGTTCTTAAAATGAACATTTGTTCATTGGGATACGATAAAAAAAATACACTACTTGACAATAAGAAATATTTAGAAACTAGTTGTATTTCGGTTGCTACACAATCCAAGGAAGGTATCGCCATAATCCACAACAACAGTCCCGTGTGCCTCCATACACGCGAGCGGAGGAGCACAGAGTGTAGCATAAGTTGGTAATGCAGTTAAATATTAGCACTGATGATCTGAAGGAAATCTGTAATGGCATTCACAAGTAATCATATAGAAGCTAATGTCCAAATTTCTTTAATAACAAAAAAATAGGACATACTCACCCAAATCTAATTACAATTTCTCAGAGACCAAATAGACCAATATCCCCAAAAATACATTACATTAGGCTTGAAGTCGTTCAAATGTTGCAGCTTCAAGTTAGCAGCGTGGAAAGGTTTAAGTTAATCAGATATGACAGAAATTATTACATGAAAAATGGTATTCAATTTTTTCCAATTTCTTCCAGAAAAGTAAATTGCAACCTATACAGGCTAAAATCAATCTAATCTTTTCTCTAAGCAATATTGATCAGGTTTTTTTTTTTAAAGAAAGTTGAGTGGACATATAATTAAGAAACAAGTTAGTTTTATGTAAACTTAGTGAACATAACATTCAAAAGTTTAACGATGGTCTGGAGTGCACACTGATATAATCACTTAAAAAACATTAAGTTGATTTATGATCAGAATAAACATTCTCCAATTATTTTACAGAAACCAACTTGACTATTAAGACTGACACGTGATAACCTACACAACCGGACATCAAGAGATTGTTTACTTTGAGGACAACACATCAGTGCTGTAAGTTGACAGCTGTGTAGGCTGCTGTGCCTACACAGCCTCAACCCATCAAATATTCCATCCATAACATACCAGACATCAGCTGTTCAACATTGATGACGCTCATAACTGCTGTATTTAAATCAAAGGAAAACATTAAACCCTTAGGGGTCATACAGCAAAAATGGAATGGGAGACATTTAAATTCAATCTGAGCAACTGGGACATAAGTCCATTTCAGTGGATCAAGAGCCCTTCACCACCATCAAGGCAAAAATAATAAAATATATAATAATGCTATTTCTATACCATTTTATGTGTAAAAATATCAACTATACACTCCATTAAAAATATTTTATTTTAAGTAGGGAACACGACTGTTGAAATTTTGAAGCCGATCACAGGAGCCTCAGTCTCCAGTTATGACACTGACAAAGAAATTGGCACTAACCTGTACAACATTGTGCACAGTACACCCAGCAACATTGTGCACAATACAACCAGAACTACTGTGCACAGTACAACCAACAACATTGTGCACAGTACAACCAACAACATTGTGCACAGTACACCAAGCAACATTGTGCACAGTACACTCAGCAACATTGTGCACAGTACACTCAGCAACATTGTGCACAGTACACTCAGCAACATTGGACACAGTACACCAAGCAACATTGTGCACAGTACACTCAGCAACATTGTGCAGAGTACATTCAACAACATTGTGCACAGTACACCCAGCAACATTGTGCACAGTACACCCAGCAACATGTGCACAGTACACCAAGCAACATTGTGCACAGTACACCCAGAAACATGTGCACAGTACACCCAGCAACATTGTGTACAGTACACCCAGCAACATTGTGCACAGTACACCAAGCAATATAGTGCACAATACACCCAGCAACATTGTACACAGTACACCCAGTAGCATCGTGCACAGCACACCCAGCAACATTGTGCACAGTACACCCAGCAACATTTTGCATGGTACACCCAGCAACATTGTGCACAGTCCACCCAGCAACATTTTGCATGGTACACCCAGCAACATTGTGCACAGTCCACCCAGCAACATTGTGCACAGTCCACCCAGCAACATTGTGCACAGTCCACCCAGCAACATTGTGCACAGTCCACCCAGCAACATTGTGCACAGTCCACCCAGCAACATTGTGCACAGTCCACCCAGAAACATTGTGCACAGTACACCCAGCAACATTGTGCACAGTCCACCCAGCAACATTGTGCACAGTACACCCAGAAACATGTGCACAGTACACCCAGCAACATTGTGTACAGTACCCCAAGCAAAATTGTACACAGTACTCCCAGCAACATTGTGCACAGTACACCAAGCAATATAGTGCACAATACACCCAGCAACATTGTACACAGTACACCCAGCAACATCGTGCACAGTACACCCAGCAACATCGTGCACAGTACACCCAGCAACATTGTGCACAGTACACCCGGCAACATTGTGCACAATACAACCAGCAACATTGGGCACAGTACACCCAGCTACATTGTGCACAGTACACCCAGCAACATTGTGCACAGTACACTCAGCTACATTGTGCACAGTACACCCAGCTACATTGTGCACAGTACACCCAGCAACATTGTGCACAATACACCCAGCTACATTGTGCACAGTACACCCTGCAACATTGTGCACAATACAACCAGCAACATTGGGCACAGTACACCCAGCTACATTGTGCACAGTATATCCAGCAACATTGTGCACAGTACACCCAGCAACATTGTGCACAATACACCCAGCTACATTGTGCACAGTACACCCGGCAACATTGTGCACAATACAACCAGCAACATTGGCACAGTACACCAGCTACATTGTGCACAGTACACCCAGCTACATTGTGCACAGTACACCCAGCAACATTGTGCACAGTACACCCAGCTACATTGTGCACAGTACAGCCAGCACAAAGACAGACACAAGAATCTCGCCCAATATACAATATACTAACGTTAAATTTCTGAATCTGATTGAATAAAACGTTCACTAATAATAAGCGAAAATCTTGAATCTATGTGAGTGCTGGGTGTACTGTGCACAATGGTGCTGGGTGTACTGTGCACAATGGTGCTGGGTGTACTGTGCACAATGGTGCTGGGTGTACTGTGCACAATGGTGCTGGGTGTACTGTGCACAATGGTGCTGGGTGTACTGTGCACAATGGTGCTGGGTGTACTGTGCACAATGTAGCTGGGTGTACTGTGCACAATGTAGCTGGGTGTACTGTGCACAATGTAGCTGGGTGTAGTTCGGACAATGTTGCTGTGTGTACTGTGCACAATCTCGCTGTGTGTACTGTGCACAATGTTGCTGGGTGTACTCTGCAGTGTTGCTGGGTATACTGTGCACAATGTGGCTGGGTGTACTGTGCCCAATGTTGCTGGGTGTACTGTGCCCAATGTTGCTGGGTATACTGTGCACAATGTGGCTGGGTATACTGTGCACAATGTGGCTGGGTGTACTGTGCCCAATGTTTCTGGGTATACTGTGCACAATGTGGCTGGGTATACTGTGCACAATGTTGCTGGGTGTACTGTGCACAATGTTGCTGGGTGTACTCTGCACAATGTTTCAGGGTATACTGTGCACAATGTTGCTGGATATACTGTGCACAATGTTGCTGGATATACTGTGCACAATGTTGCTGGGTGTACTGTGCACAATGTTGCTGGGTATACTGTGCACAATGTTGCTGGGTGTACTGTGCACAATGTTGTACAGGTAAGTGCCAATTTCTGTGTCAGTGTCATAAGTGGAGACAATAACTTAGTCATATGGCACATGATTGCTATTATAATCATGGAGGAGCGCTAAACCCGCAGGGTTATACAGCGCATGGGCGGAATGGAAGGTATTCAGGGAACCGGAGCACAGATTCAATTCCCTAGATCAAGAGCCCCTCACCAGCGTCAAGGAACCTCCCTCGAGGGGATAGTGCACATGAACATTCCCATTGTTCCAAGAGTCTGGTCCTCGTAATGTACACAGGTGTTACAAATTTGAAGCTGATTGGATGAGGCATTCTCGTGTTATGAGCGAAATAAAATCGAAAAATTGGAGGGACAAAACAATAATAAAGAATTGGGAACATCTTAAAGGTCCCCTTCATGGATCTCTAATTAAAAAGGTTTACAGTATAAGGAAATAATAATAAAAAGAATCTGAAAATTAGCTAATAGCCTACCATCCTCTGGTGTGGTGAGAGAGTGAGAGTTGGAAGGTGATCCCTCGATGCTGTGCCAGTATGGAACCATGAAGAAGGTGTAGTGAGTGTTGGCATTCAGATGCTGAAAGAGGTAAGAGAAGGACGAGGCACCAAGGACAGTGGCCACTTGAACAGTGCCAGTCTTGGTAATTGAGTACACCAACACACCTTCCAAAGATTCATCTGACGAGGCCAGGAAGTCCCAGGTGAGCATTACACTGTCAGGGGCAGTGATAATAGCATCAGTGAGAGTGATGATGGGGCGAGAGAGGCGGCGGCGAGCCTGGCGGACCTGGTCCACAGTAAGACTGGGGTCAAGAGAAGGGTGAGTAGTAACTGGATCTGACCAGGGGCTGGGGAATGATGCCCCTCTGTTGTTGACGGCACGGACCAGGAAGGTGTAGGTGTGTCCTGGAGTGAGGTGACTCACCACGCATGACTCCTGCATCATGACAGCGTCAGCCACCCGCCATTCATCCCAGCCTTGTCTCCAGTACTCCACTGTGTACCAATGACCTGTCTCTTTACCTTCTTGAGAATTGGGAAGCCAGCTTAGATGCACCGCTGTTTGGTTTACAGCTATTAGACGTGGCTTGGTAGGAGGCGCCGGCAGCAGAAAGGGTTCACCAATGTTGCCATTATGTTCAACTCGAAGTATTGCAGCTTGTTCCACTGTTCCCGAGTCTGCCGTAGCACGACAGGTGTAGATCCCAGAGTCATTAAGTTGCACATTCTGTAGGATGAGGGCACCATTGTCAGGGAGAGAGAATCGGCGATCAGCAGTGTTTTGGGATAGTTGACGGGGTGGCAGGTGGATAGCTGGACGGTACCACCAGGAGATGGTGGCTTGGGCTGCCTCACTCACTACCTCACAGGGAAATGTTGCAGTACTCCTTGGTGCAACCTTAATATCTCTGGGACCAATACCCATCACTGGTGGTGGAAGAGCTGACACCACAATCACCTCTGCTCTTCCACTTACACCTCCACCACTGCTGACACCCCAGCAGTAGTATATGCCACTGTCTTCTGTTGTTGCGTGTTCTAACCGCAGAGTACGACCATCATCTGACACAGAGATGTGGTCATTACTTTGTCCAGGAGCAAGAACAGCAGTTCTGTCTGGCGTGGGGAGGCGCCATAGTACAAGAGGCTGAGGCTTACCTTCCACACAACACGATACTTGTGCTGTGTCTCCTGTCATTACCTGAAGGCGTTGCTGTCTTTGTGTCAGCGTTGGGGTGTCTACGATAGTGACAGTGGCGTGGGCTGTCACTGTTCCTCCCTCACTTTGCGCCTCACAGACATATACACCAGAGTCAAGAGGCCCCACCTGCTCTAGCACTAGCCGTTGATGTTGGGTATCTATCCTGGAGCGTCCCTGTGGCATCTTGCCATCTAGTCGCTGCCAGGATACTGAAGGTGTGGGTGACCCACGCGCCCGACACGTCAACTCAACCGCCACTCCTGAAGGAGCAGTCACGTTCAATGGCCGCTCCTCAAACCACGGCAGAGCTGAGAAGACAAAATTATTGTAGATGCGAGTTACTTTAATTCTCTCATAAATTTCTTGTCTGAACATAAGATAATGCAGTATTATTAATGGAATTATTATCATTATTAATATTATTTTTATTATATTGAAGTATTACTTTATTTATATAAACATTAAGGGATGTTAGGGGAAAAAATAGTTAGTCTTTTTATCTAAATTTCAAGACTGCCAGAACTATGCTAATTTTTAGATTTGAATATGAGGATGACGAACAGCATATAATATAAAGTGAAAACAAACATGTGATATAGAGGGTGTGGATAAGGACTGACTAATGACAATGATTTGGGTGAGTGTTGACAAGGACTTGATCATGACAGTGAGTTTTGTAGGTTTGGACAAGAACTTATTCACGACAATGAGTTATGTGGGTGTGGATATGGACTTACACATGACAGTGAGTTGTGTGGGTGTGCATATGGACTTACTCATGACATTGAGTTGTGTGGGTGTGCATATGGACTTACTCATGACAGTGAGTTGTGTGGGTGTGCATATGGACTTACTCATGACAGTGAGTTGTGTGGGTGTGCATATGGACTTACTCATGACCGTGAGTTGTGTGGGTGTGGACTCCCTGGTACCAGCAGCATTTCTGACTTTACACACATAGGTTGCAGAGTCTACCTGGATGGCCTGGTTGATGACCAGGTCACCTGCCTGGGAGACACTAACACGGCTGGTATTGGTCACCTGGCGACCATCCCTAAGCCAGGTCAACTCCGGCAGAGGGGTACCCCTGGGTGGCCGGCAGGGCAGGCAGACAGAATCCCCAACACGAGTCTTCACTATAGGTTCTGCTTGGCTCTGAAAGTCATAGGCGAGGGTTGCAACTGTCAGTGTGGCGTTGTGAGAGCGTGTAGCACCATAGCTGTTGGAAGCCACGCACCAGTACGTGCCAGTGTCACTATCCTTCCTGGTAGCAGTGACACGGAGGAAGAAGAGGGAGCCAGCAGGCAGGAGGACACGGTGAGAGCGAGGATCTTGTGTAGAGGTGACAACCTCCTCACCATCACGGAACCACCTGATGCGTGCACCACCAGAGGCAGCACAGTTGAGGGTGACAGGGTCGTTACGACGAGCAACTACACTGCTGGGATGTTCCTTGATCACTGGCGGTCCTTCTGTAAGATGATGACCATGTTAGTACTGACCTTCCTTTTCTAATTACCCTCCTGTCAAATGTCTTAACCAACAGCCTTTCTTGGAAAAGGACATGTAATCAAAGATTAAGACATTAACAAGGAAACATTTTACCACAGCTGAGGAAAACAATCATAGCAAAATGTTCCCTAATTAAATGTCTTAAACAGTGAATACATGTCTCTTCCTACATCTTTTAAGGTACTACATCATTTAAGGTAGAGACAACGATGACAGGAAGTTGACGATTGGTGAAAATGACAAACAATGCATTGGAGCCCTTGATTTGTACAACGTTTTGCCCAACATTAGGCATCTTCATACAGGATGGGTGAAACTTTCTTTAAATGAACGTTTCCATTGCATTTGTATGTTTTTTTCCCACCAGCTCAACCAAAAACCTTGTGAGAAAAAAGATAGTAAATTGGGCTAATGGTATTTCAGACTCCAGGAGACTGTTAGCGTGTTGCCTCCCGCAGTGCCATCTAGCGGGCCTCCGTAAAATGCCAGATTTCTTCAGGTCTGAGTTTTGTTTTTTTTAATTTCTACTTCTGGTAGCATTAACCTTACGCGGTTTGGTTGGGAGTTTTGGGTAACCACTTCACCTGCACTCTCCACCTGATCAGGTAAGGTGATCTACCAGGAATATTGTTTAAAGTTTTATAATCTGGTTACCAGTAATGACACTGAAGCACAATTGCCACACTTTGTCTTTCTTCAATATTATACTTAATAACCATCTTGTAACACTTTTTATGACACTACCAGCTGTCTTGCTGGCGTGACAGCAGACGCTCGATATTATCGGAACGAGATCCAAGGCGACGGAACTTGGTGGGACATATCGAGTCCTCATCTCTCCCTAGCAATCTGAAGTGAGATACAGTGAGCTAGAAATGACAGGAGTTTCTCCATCGACATAAGATCAGACTACCACCACCTATCAATGATAAAGAACATCATATCTTCATTACATCTTAAGAAGACATCCTAGATTAGGAAAATTCTCCTGTCTCAAGATCTCACTTGAACTAAATGTGGCATTTTTTTTTTAAATATTTGACTAAATACTTTTTAAATTTTCATTACTATTTTTCCTCATAAAGTTATTAATTATTTCTTTTTCCTTACTTGTGGTCAGGAGGAAGGCGTTTTCCCTGACAAACCTGTTAAAAGCTTCTCACTCTGGTAAGACTGTTGGTCTTCTTTCTATATTATGAATGTTTAAGATAACAGGTTAACCTTACGGTTCTCTCCTTAAATTGATAAAATACCTAATATTGCTCTCCTGCGTTCCATAATATATATAATTACCATAATGTTTATTTCCAGATTTAAGACCTAGTCCCTGACCAGGTAATATACGTCATGATTCCGTAGTAAATACTGACAGATATACCCTCTTGAAGGGATCCTTGCAATTTTGCTCCTTCCTGTAATGATCCTCCTTTCTTACGGTCTTCTGAAAGGATCCTTGTTATATACTTTTCTTGCTATATTTTTTCCTCTTGAAGAGACCCATGTTATATCATAGCAAAACAACAATCTTCAGGACGAGGTCACAATTTTCTGATTGTATTTAATAAAATAAGTGTAATGATGCTATTGAAGGGTGCTTGATCCACGGAAATTGAAGCTACTTTCCCTTTCCCGGGTTCTACATGACTCCTAAGGGCTTAGCGCTCACCTACTGAAATAATGTACTATTATAAATTATGAAAATAATCACTTCTATCCAAAAAAGGAAAAAAATTCATTATGCTCCATGTTGGGTGTCCGGTAATGACCCATTGTGACTCCCGGACTTTTTTTTTTTTTTCCATCGTCGCTCCGTGGAATGGACAATAAACTAGCCGCTTAGGAGGAAAAATTCATTAAAAATTTGATTACCTTCCTGTTGGAACAAAAGCGCTTGACACTGGCGGTGCTTTTGTTGTAAGTAGGCAAAAGTGCCCATCAACTTTGTGACACATTCTTCAACGTATACCAGTGATATAACTGTGGCCTCGCATGGCAGTGACGAGGTTTAACATCGACTGGTCTTCATGGTTTTGTGATCTTGCAGGACAATAGATTTTAACAAAAGATGGTTTTTGCGGTCGCTTTGCACTGTCAAAATTTAACACTGATTGGTTTTAATTATTTTTGTTTCCTCGCATGGCATTATCAAGGTTTAACAAGACTTTTAAACATACACAAAACATCATGTGTCAGTGAGTTGGATTTCAGTGTAAGCAAGGTAATATTTATGAAGGTATTCAAAGAAACAAGTTTTTCAAACTTGTGTTCTGATGGTGAGAAGTACAGTTCTTGCGCTCTGAAGGATGGATGGGATGTTACAGTTCTGGAAGTGGGAAGAACATGACTTGCGCTCTGAAGGATGGATGGGATGTTACAGTTCTGGAAGTGGGAAGAACATGACTTGCGCTCTGAAGAATGAACTTGTGTGTTACAATTGTCGATGGGAGAATTATAGTATCTGCACTCTTGAAAATGGATGGGAATGTTACAGTTCTTGAAGAAGGAAGTACAGTTCTTGCAGTCTGATGAATGGATGGGATGTTAGTTCTGGAGGTGGAAAGAACAGTACCTGTAGTCTGATTAATGGATGAAATGTTACAGTTCTGAAGGTGGAAAGAGCAGTACCTGTAGTCTGATTAATGGATGAAATGTTACAATTCTGGAGGTGGGAAGAACAGTACCTGCACTCTGAAGAATGAGCTTGGGTGTTAGTTGTCAATGAGGGAATTACAGTACAAACTCTCTTGAAAATGAAAGGGAATATTACAGTTCCTGAAATAGGAAGTACAGTGTTTGCACACTTAAGGATGGTTGGGGATGCTACAGTTCTGGACTTGGGAAATACTGTGGCTACACTCTGAAGAATGGGTTTGCATGCTAGTGTTCTGGAGGTGGGAGATACGGTGACTGCACTCTGAAGGATGAGTGGGGTTGCTACAGTTCTGGAGGTGGAACGTACAGTGCCTGCACTCAGAAGGATAGATAGCAGTGTGATTCTAGAAGTGGGAACCTGAGACTTATTTCAGTTCTTGTGCCCTGGAAGCCCGGCATGAGGCCAAGTATCCGTAAGCAGCAACAATCTGGTATAGTCCATGATTATCTTTCCTAATTTGGCTTCCTTCCAAATCCTTGATTATTTTGTCATGATATTATAGTTATGATGGTCATGATCTTCCTGTACTAAATCCTTGTACTTCTGTAGATTAATAAGTCTCATTTGAAACACTTGGGTATCTGCTGGGTGGATGTTTTCCCATCCAGTGGCTTTACTAATCCAATTCAGAAAATAATACTGGAGACGACAAGTGTTAGCCAGTACCACTGAATTTGACCCCTTTAGATAGGACAGTCACTCTTCATATGTAAATCTTGCCCTAGCAAAGTTGGGGATAATTATCAAGCGCAATGCCTAGTATAGATGACTAGTTATTTTAGGTCATTAGTTTACCATCTTTAAGTTTTGCTATACTTTTTCATCTTTACTGTCATTTTGCAGTTATGTGACTATGTGTCACTTCAAAATTTTGCGCCATATTGTGTAAATTTATTGTGCCATATTATGTAAATAATTTAATACTTATTTGCACATTTAGTTGCTTCAGTTTTGTGTGTTTATGTAAATTCAGTTGTATAGATGACTAAGTGACATATTATCTGATTGTGTGTCAATTTATTTAACTGTGGATCAGTTCTCTTGTAAATTGATTATTCAATTCCTCTATGAGTTCCGAATCTTAACACATGTGATGTGTGCACCAAGTTACTACTTGCACGTTAAGTACTTTTACTCTGTATATAATTTCGTCCAGAACTTGTAGACCAGCTCTCCTGAATAAAAGTCGACCAACCTCTGATTTCCACTATGAACCACTAAGATTCATTATACTCTCAATATGATATAAGAGTATGATACATGTTTTCTTCTTGTACAACATTCTTTGCATTTGAGAACAATAGTCCATGTACACTTGGCCCGTATTTGGAATTGAAGTATTCTGGACTTGTGGTAAACAGGTTACATGCAGTCTTAATGATTTTGTGTAACTGATATACTACAAACCAATTAACTAACCAACCAACACAAACAATGGAATCATTGCCTGATATTCATCTCCGTAGCGTCTGCCAGTCCATTTATATTGTATATATTAAATTACCTGCCTGCATGACGAGGTCGTCCACCACGTAGCATAATCTGAGCTGTCATGTACAGCAGTTACAGTCTCACAACTTAGGAATATTAGGGTCACTGACGCTGATCCCCAGTTCATAATCCCCTCTCTCGCCCCTCACTTTCCCATGGTGTCAATTAAGATGCAAGCATCTGGCTGAAGGGATACACGTAGGATATGGTGGCAGAAAGCAGACTGTATCATTAAACCCACAACAAAGCAGTTGTGTATCACTCCACACCACTCGATCTGAACCCCAAACTTCACAACAACTAAGATGATTTAGTATTTATAAAGGATTGAACAGAAATGGATGACCAAGAAGGTGTATAAATCAGGGGTGGAAGGAATGGTATGAGGATTGTCTCAAGAATGGTAGTTAGAAAGGGGAAGAGGAAGTTTTGAATGCTAGGTGCTTGAGCATTCAGCAGGCTTGTGTAACATTAAACTGGATTGCATGGAGAACTATGATTTTTATGGACTGATGTGTTGTTGGTGCATATGATAACATCAGTGATGGAATTCATTGTACCCGGTCAGCCGGACTTGAGTCCTGGAGGTGGCTTGTAAAGTGCCTGCAGTTGTGTAGTCGATAAAAGCCTCATGTAGTGAAAATTCATAATAATGTCTTCATTCTGCTGTATATTTTTTTTAACCAGAGTTACTGCACTCTGAAATAGTAATGGAGGATCACTTGAAATATGTTGTCTGTGAACTTCTTATAAGATAGTTATTGAATTAAGGCGAAAACGTTTCTTTTTTGGGTCGTAATTTGGTGTGCGACGGTGTGTACTCTCGTAACTGTGGTTACAGGGGTCAAGTCATATCTCCTGGCCCCGTGTGTGTGTGTGTGTGTGTGTGTGCTGGCTGAGTTTACTTTATCCTGGCTGCGTGAGCCTTATCATACCTATTTTTAAAGCTATCTAGAGATTCTGCCTGTACCACTTCGCTATTTAGGTCGTTCCACTTTCCTGTACACTACAAGGCTCATGAAGTATTTCCTAACATCCCAGTGACTGTATTTAATTTCCAGCTGTGAAACAAACCATACCAACGAGTAAGAGTGAGAGAAATTCTGAAATTGCAATATGACTCTGGGTTCAGTGATCCATCAGTCAGTTTAAAGATCAAATGAATTTTTCGAGGATGAAATTCAAAACCCTGCTGACATCTACATTATTTCTGACATTATTCCAACTCCACTTGACTTCGTTAAAGCCATCGACTGCGTGCCTCTGTGCGCTTCCCCAGAACTCATATTAATCAAGACTTGATGGAAACCACTATTTCGTGCCTTTAATGCTATGTGGAGGAGCCAAGACACAGGAATCTACTGACATAGTCCTGTGAGGAATGCAACCAGAAAGGTATTGAATTCGCCAACTTCCTTCCTTTAGGAAAATAAAGGAAGAGAAAAATATTATAAGCAATTAATAATAAAAAAGGATATAAACTGAGAAAAAAATGTAGGTTATTTTAATAATAAATGAAAAAAATATGAAGTCTATTTAACCTAACAAAATTTAAAAAAAAAAAGAAATGAAAAGAATAGTGATCAAATCTAACAAAGGATAAATTTCTGGTATTTTGAAAGCTCCACATCAGCCGTATTGTAGTTATTAGCCAATGATGGGAATGGAGCTTTGGTCAAGGCAGATGTTCAGATGATCCTTATCGTAGCTTCAGCCTATGATCGGAATGAAGCTCTGGTCTAGAAACAGCATTACTATGTACACAGCCTCTCGTAGTCTGTAAATTGGAGTGACCTGGCACCAGTCGTACGGCCTGAGAAAATACAGGTTACCAGAGGACACATAGGTTATAGCACAGAAACACATGAGTACCCAGATTAAACCTAAGCCAGTCCTGATGACTACTTACCAGGAGGAGAGATTCTTGGTAAGAGAACTAGTCCCAGAGCTGAGGGACATGAGCTGTGATGAGAGACTAGAGCTAGACCTCATGGCTAGAAGACAGAAGGACCAGAGATGATATGATTACGACATACAAAATACTCAAGGGAACTGACATTGTAGACAGGGCGAGTCTGTTTGAGAGGGTGATCACAGGTGCATGAAGTCACAGCTGGACTCACGAAATTGTAATGACACGATTGCAAACCATACCACGGGTGGGGATAGAACCCGCGATCAGAGAGTCAAAACTCCAGACCGACGCGCTAGCTACTGGGTCAACTTGACCAAAGCTCCATTCCCATCATTGGCTAATAACTACAATACTGCTGATGTGGAGCTTTCAAAATACCAGAAATTTATCCTTTGTTAGATTTGATCACTAATTTATTCTTTTCTTTTCTTTTAAATTTTGTTAGGTTAACTAGACTTCATTTTTTTTTCATTTATTATTAAAATAACCTACATTTTTTTCTCAGTTTATATCCTTTTTTTATTATTAATTGCTTATATTTTCTTTCTCTTCCTTTATTTTCCTAAAGGAAGGAAATTGGCGAATTCAATACCTTTCTGGTTGCATTCCTCACAGGACTATGTCAGTAGATTCCTGTGTCTTGGCTCCTCCACATAGCATTAAAGGCACGAAATAGGGGTTTCCATCAAGTCTTGATTAATATGAGTTCTGGGGAAGCGCACAGAGGCACGCAGTCGATGGCTTTAACGAAGTCAAGTGGAGTTGGAATAATGTCAGAAATAATGTAGATGTCAGCAGGGTTTTGAATTTCATCCTCGAAAAATTCATTTGATCTTTAGACTGACTAATGGATCACTGAACCCAGAGTCATATTGCAATTTCAGAATTTCTCTTACTCTTTGACATTAGTGTAGGTTCCATCTACTTCAAGGAAGGGCCGGATACTGAAAATAGTTTAAACCATGGATTTTACACACAAGAAAAGCTATTTAGAATTTCCCTCAATTTCATTTATGGTTTTATGTTCCCTCTGCCTCTCCTGTGCCTTGCATGATGCATTCAGTTTGAGGTCAGTATTTTCAATTTTCCATGCTAGGGTTTCTTTTCGTTCTCTCAAAGCCTGTTGCTAATAAGTTCTGTAATTCCCGTCTTCGTCTCCAGAGGGAGCGCCTCTCTGTAACTTGCGTCTTCTCTATTGAACCTTGATTATGTTGTGGTCTGAATTAGGTGTGTTTGAAACCTTATATTCCGTACCTGATCCTCATTGTTTGTGTAAGGTCGACTCTGCTACTTTCTGGCTGACGGCGAATTTATACCTGACTTAATTGTTCGACTGTGCTAGACCGTTCATCTGAGCTAGCTGCTGGAAATTTTTCTGCTATTACAGTCTGTGTTCCGAGGGTCAACGCCTCCATAGCCCGATCCCAGACAAGGCCTCCCAGCGAATGACTTGATCAACCAGGCTGTTGGTGCCAGCCGTAAGAGGTCATATCGTAAGCACAACAGCCCGGTTAATCAGGAACAGATTTGATAAACTTCTCCGGTTGTTTCATGAAGACAGCCAAGGGTCTCTTGTTTATCACCCTTACGAAAATGTTTAATTTCTTTCCCTTAGTGTACTCACTGCACCCCTGCTTTCACTGAGGGTATTTTGCACCATTTGCCAAGTCTTATACCTTCTTGGAGAACAATTTGTGAGTGAAGATATGGGACCAATATATCCAGAATTTTGCAGGTGCAGACAATGTACCTCCGTAGTATAAACAACAGGAGTCCAGAAGTTATACTACAACTCTACACATCACTTAGATTATGCAGCTCAATTCTGGTATATGTAGTGCCGAATAGCTAAATTTGGTCACTTAGCAAGAACTCATATAAAATTAAGTCCTTTCCAAAATTTTTCACTTAAACGTGTAAAGATATATTTTTTTTCATATATGTAAAAGAAAAAAATAATTATTTTGTACCAAAAGAACCTTAGAAAACTTACTTAACCTTATTATAACAAGCGCAATTTAATTTAGCCTAAGCCAACTAGATATATTTTAGATAAGTTTACAATAATTTATAAAATAAACAAATACAATGAAATACATTTTTTTCGTTAGGTTCAGAATGATTTTTGCGAAATTGCATACTCAAATTTTCGCATCTAAAATGCCAGGGGAAGATGTTAGTAGCCCCTTGCTCCTCGCATTGTTGTCGCTTCTTACGACACGTATGGTTACGTAGGAAGAATTCTGTTCTACTTCCCCATACAGATAAGAGGAAATAAAAAAGAACTAGTAAGAAAATAGAAGAAAACCCAGAGGGGTGTATATATATAATCTTGTACATGCAAGTGTAGTGTAACGTAAGTGTACGTAGAAGTAGCAAGATGTACTTGAAATCTTCCATGTTTATGAGACAGATAAAAGAGACCAACAATCCTACAGGCTTCCGTTTTACCCTCACTTGACAGGACGGTAGTACCTCCCTCGGCGGTTGCTGTCTACCAACGTGCTACCTATTATATATATATATGTATATATCTTTCTTTCTTTCAACACGTCGGCCGTTTCCCACTGAAGCGGGGTGGCCCAAAATGAAAAACGAAAGTTTCCCATTTTACATTTAGTAATATATACAGGAGAAGGGGTTACTAGCCCCTTGCTCCCAGCATTTTAGTCGCCTCTTACGACACGCATGGCTTACGGAGGAAGAATTCTGTTCCACTTCCCCATGTATATATATATATATATATATATATATATATATATATATATATTTGTTTTTCAACAAGTCGGCCGTCTCCCACCGAGGCAGGGTGACCCAAAAAGAAAGAAAATCCCCAAAGAGAAAATACTTTCATCATCATTCAACACTATCACCACACACATACATAATCACTGTCTTTGCAGAGGAGCTCAGATACGACAGCTGAGAATTGTCCCTCCCAGCTGTCACTATCACAGACCCCTCCTTTAAAGTGCAGGCATTGTACTTCCCATTTCCAGGACTCAAGTCCAATTAAATCAATTAACTGGTTTCCCTGAATCCCTTCACAAAATGTTACCCTGCTCACACTCCAACAGATCGTCATGTCCCAAAAACCATTCGTCTCCATTCACTCCTATCTAACACGCTCACACATGCTTGCTGGAAGTCCAAGCCCCTCGCCCACAATACCTCCTTTACCCCTTCCCTCCAACCTTTTCTAGGACGACCCCTACCCCGCCTTCCTTCCCCTACAGATTTATACGCTCTCCAAGTCATTCTACTTTGATCCATTCTCTCTAAATGACCAAACCACCTCAACAACCCCTCTTCAGCCCTCTGACAAATACTTTTAGTAACTCCACACCTTCTTCTTATTTCCACATTCCGAATTTTCTGCATAATATTTACACCACACATTGCTCTTAGACAGGACATCTCCACTGCCTCCAGCCTCCTCCTCGCTGCAGCATTTGCAACCCTTGCTTCACACCCATATAAGAGTGTTGGTACCACTATACTTTCGTACATTCCCTTCTTTGCCTCCATGGATAACGTTTTTTGTCTCCACAGATACCTCAACGCACCACTCACCTTTTTTCCTTCATCAATTCTATGGTTAACCTCATCCTTCATAAACCTATCCACTGTCACGTCAACTCCCAAATATCTTAAAACATTTACTTCTTCCATAATCTCTCTCTCCAATGTGATATCCAATTTTTCTTTATTTAAATCGTTTGATACCTTCATCACCTTACTCTTATCTATGTTCACTTTGAACTTTCTACCTTTACACACTCTCCCAAACTCGTCCACTAACCTTTGCAACTTTTCTTTAGAATCTCCCATAAGCACAGTATCATCAGCAAAAAGTAACTGTGTCAACTCCCATTTTGCATTTAATTCTCCATAATTTAATCCCACCCCTCTCCCCAACACCCTAGCATTTACTTCTTTTACAACCCCATCTATAAATATATTAAACAATCATGGTGACATTACACATCCCTGTCTAAGACCTACTTTTACCGGGAAGTAATCTCCCTCTCTCCTACACACCCTAACCTGAGCCTCACTATCCTCATAAAAACTCTTTACAGCCTTCAGTAACTTACTACCTATTCCATACACTTGCAACATTTGCCACATTGCTCCCCTATCCACTCTATCATATGCCTTTTCTAAATCCATAAATGCAATGAAAACTTCTCTACCTTTATCTAAATACTGTTCACATATATGCTTCACTGTAAACACTTGATCTACACATCCCCTACCCACTCTAAAGCCTCCTTGCTCATCTGCAATCCTACTCTCTGTCTTACCTCTAATTCTTTCAATAATAACCCTGCCATACACTTTACTTGGTATACTCAGTAAACTTATTCCCCTATAATTTTTACACTCTCTTTTATCCCCCTTCCCTTTATATAAAGGAACTATACATGCTCTCTGCCAATCCCTAGGTACCTTCCCCTCTTTCATACATTTATTAAACAAAAATACCAACCACTCCAGCACTATATCCCCCCCGCTCTTAACATTTCTGTCATGATTCCGTCAATTCCAGCTGCTTTACCCCCTTTCACGAGTGGTATTTAATCAATAATAACACTGCGACTAGAAAAGGACTCGAACCCATGTAGTTTTGGCCAGCCTCATGGTGAGCAAAAATCATATATGTCCTCGGATCAAGATAAAACACTTAGCTCTGCTGGGTGCTTGATTCTTGTAGGATTTAGTGGTCCTGTGGGTTAGAGAGTCATGTAATTTTCGCTCACCATAAGGCGGGCCAAAACGACATGGGTTCGAGTACTTGGCTAGTCGCAGTGTTGTCATTGATTAAATACCACTCGTTCGTGGTTACAATAATGTATAAACGGCTTGTTGAGGCTAGTACACCAAACGGGGAGCAGAATGAAATTACCTCAGAGGCACCCACACCACCGTATGTCCTCGGATCAAGGTAAAACAACTAGCTCTGCTGGGTGCTTGATTCTTGTAGGATTTGGTGGTGCAGTGGGTTAGAGCGTCATGTGATTTTCGCTCACTATGAGGCGGGCCAAAACGACATGGGTTCGAGTCCTTACTAGTTGCAGTGTTGTTATTGATATATATATATATATATATATATATATATATATATATATATATATTGTGTGTGTGTGTGTATTTATGTATAAATTTATTTATTTATTTAAAAAAAGCGTCCAGTAATTGATGTGTAATGAGTCAGAACGGAGGAAAATAAGGATAAATTTGGAGCGAACAGCATAGGTGGATCCAGGGCTTTGCCATCTGCTGTTGAAACAGATAGACACAGGCAAGCCCTCAGGGACCCTCTCATCCAGAAGCTGGTCCAGGAAAGTCCTTGAGAAACAGGATGCAGGAGAGGAAGTAGGTGGCGTTTAGATGACTGGTATACTTTTTTTTTGCAATTTTCCTTACATCAATAGTATACAGTGAAGCTACCCAATTGTAACGAGTTAAATTGTGGGAGCAAAAGCTAGTTATGTTTTCCTGTCATATTCCACGCGCGTAGCGCATCCGACTGTCCCCTGACTCATTGATTGTTGTTTGTGTATGTATATGTCGTGCCGATTAGGTAAAACTGGTGAATTAGCAAAAACTCCTCTAAAATTAAGTCCTTTCTAAAATTTTATCTTATACGTTTAAAGATATATTTTTTTCATTTATGTTAATGTAAGAATTTATAATTTTGTACCAAGAGAAACTTTGGAAACCTACCTAACCTTATTACAACAAGCGCAATTTAATTTAGCCTAACCCAACTAAATATATTTTAGATACGTTAACATTAATTTAATAATAAACAAACACAATGAAATATATTTTTTTCGTTATGTTCAGAATGATTTTGGCGAAATTATTGCATACACAAATTTTCAATTGTCTTATATGGCAAGGTGAGCGTTGCTATTTAAGCCAAAATCGCAAGTTTTACCTAATCGCCACGACATATATATATATATATATATATATATATATATATATATATATATATATATATATATAAATATATATATATATATATATATATATATATAATATATATATATATATATATATATATATATATATATATATATATATATATGTCGTGCCGATTAGGTAAAACTGAGTTTTTGGCTTAAATAGCAACGCTCACTGCCATATAAGACAAGTGAAAATTATGTATGCAATAACTCGCCAAAATCATTCTGAACGTACGAAAAATATATTTCATTGTGTTTGTTATTATTAAATTAATGTTAACGTATCTAAATATATTTAGTTGGGTTAGCTAAATTAAATTCGCTTGTTGTAATAAGGTTGGTAGGTTTCAAAGTTTCTCTTGGTACAAATTATAAATTCTTATATTAACATAAATGAAAAAAATATATCTTTAAACGTATAAGAGAAAATTTTAAAAGGACTTAATTTTAGATGAGTTCTTGCTAATTGACCAGTTTTACCTAATCGGCACATTTTATATATATATATATATATATATATATATATATATATATATATATATATATATATATATATATATGAAGATAGGGAGGTACCACCTCTGGAACTAGGATGGAGAACCTTATCCTCAGAGAAAAGAATAACTTACTTCAAGGAAAACACGAGATTCTCCCCGGAGCTGTCTGAATATTTTGTTCTCCCCCCTCCTTATATTCTGTATTCTATGTAAATTTTATTTAAAGACAAAATGCATTAACAAAAAACAATAAGAAGTAGGACAACATATATGACATCTCAGAGCCTACATCTCAAATACTTCATCCAGCTCCCCGGCGGTGGGCCGTGTGCCCAGAATGCTGCAGGCATTTCTTCTCTGGATCGCGACACTGAGTCTCTGAAAGAATAAGCTGGCCGCTCTGTGATCCTTGGTTTGTGTGTTGAGCTTTTCTCCCAGCTCTTTGGGGAACTTTAGAGCACACTTGCCCCATGCTCCAAGGGACTCCGACCCTACTGGGATGAAGTTATAGCAACTGGGCAGGCCGTCATTTTTGTGGATCTTCTGGGTCTCCCTGTAACTAGCGGTTAAAACCCCTTCAACTTCAGAGAATGGAAAGTAGGTGGCCACCAACGTGGGAGCACAGGTGTAGTACCAGGTAATCAGCTTACCATCCTTCCAGAGTAGCATAGTAGCTTCATCTGGACGCTTTTGACTTTCATCGGACCTATTGACCCGGACAACGGGCTGTGGCGAGACTTCTCTTAATGATGTCGTTGACCTCCTCATGTCTAGCATACTTCTCTTCTGATGTATTACACATGAGACCATGAAGTTTGAATTGATCAGCTGACTCTGTTCCGCAAATACACCTATGTTCGGTGAGTTTAAGGGCAGTTTGGCGAAGAACAACACCAATCCGAATGGCCTGTGGGTGGAATCGTGTGCCCAGGGAGGAGTTGGGAACAACTAAAAGGAAATCTCCTGAATGTTGGGCATTCACAGCTAGGAGATGAGCTTTGTCCTTTCCTGAAGCATTGTTGAGCATTGCGTTGGCATTTTGTCCAATATATATATATATATATTATATATATATATATATATATATATATATATATATATATATATATATATATATATATATATATATATAATGTCGTGCCGATTAGGTAAAACTTACGATTTTGGCTTAAATAGCAACGCTCACCTTGCCATATAAGGCAAGTGAAAATTTGTGTATGCAATAATTTCGCCAAAATCATTCTGAACATAACTAAAAAAAATATATTTCATTGTGTTTGTTTATTATTAAATTAATGTTAACGTATCTAAAATATATTTAGTTGGGTTAGCCTAAATTAAATTACGCTTATTGTAATAAGGTTAGGTAGGTTTTCAAAGTTTCTCTTGGTACAAAATTATAAATTCTTACATTAACATAAATTAAAAATATATATCTTTAAACGTAAAAGAGAAAATTTTAGAAAGGACTTAATTTTAGATGAGTTCTTGCTAATTGACCAGTTTTACCTAATCGGCACGACATATATATATATATATATATATATATATATATATATATATATATATATATATATATATATATATATATATATATATATATATATATATATATATATTGATGCCGATTAGGTATAAAACTTGCAATTTTGCCATATAAGACAAGTGAACATTTGTGTATGCAATAATTTCGACAAAATCATTCTGAACATAACGAAAAAAATATATTTCATTGTGTTTTTTTATTATGAAATTAATGTTAACGTATTTAAAATATATTTAGTTAGGTTAGGCTAAATTAAATTGCGCTTGTTGTAATAAGGTTAGGTAGGTTTTCAAAGTTTCTCTTGGTACAAAATTATAAATTTTTACATTAACATAAATGAAAAAAATATATCTTTAAACGTATAAGAGAAATTTTTAGAAAGGACTTAATTTTAAATGAGTTCTTGCTAATTGACCAGTTTTACCTAATCGGCACGACATGTATATATATATATATATATATGAGTGTAAACCAAAAGCCTGTAATTGTTTTACATGATGGCAGGATTGCTGGTGTCTTCTTTCTGTCTCATAAACATGCAAGATTTCAGGTATGTCTTGTTACTTCTACTTACACTTAGGTCACACTACACATTCATGTACAAGCATATATATACACACACCCCTCTGGGTTTTCTTCTATTTTCTTACTAGTTATTGTTCTTATTTCCTCTTATCTCCATGGGGAAGTGGAACAGAATTCTTCCTCCGTAAGCCATGCGTGTCGTAAGAGTCGACTAAAATGCCGGGAGCAAGGGGCTAGTAACCCCTTCTCCTGTATATATTACTAAAGTTTAAAAGAGAAACTTTTGTTTTTCTCTTTGGGCCACCCCACCTTGGTGGGAACGGCCGACTTGTTGAAAGAAGAAATATATATATATATATATATATATATATATATATATATATATATATATATATATATATATAAAAATAAAATTGGGTTGTCTGAATGTGCGTGGATGTAGTGCGGATGATAAGAAAGAGATGATTGCCGATGTTATGAATGAAAAGAAGTTGGATGTCCTGGCCCTAAGCGAAACAAAGCTGAAGGGGTAGGCGAGTTTCAGTGGGGAGAAATAAATGGGATTAAGTCAGGAGTATCTGAGAGAGTTAGAGCTAAGGAAGGGTAGCAATAATGTTGAAGGATCAGTTATGGAAGGAAAAGAGGGAATATAAATGTGTAAATTCAAGGATTATGTGGATTAAAATAAGGGTCGGATGCGAAAAGTGGGTCATAATAAGCGTGTATGCACCTGGAGAAGAGAGGAGTGTAGAGGAGAGAGAGAGATTTTGGGAGATGTTAAGCGAATGTATAGGAACTTTTGAACCAAATGAGAGAGTAATTGTGGTAGGGGACCTAAATGCTAAAGTGGGAGAAACATGCAGAGAGGTGTAGTAGGTAAGTTTGGGGTGCCAGGTGTAAATGATAATGGGAGCCCTTTGATTGAACTTTGTATAGAAAGGGGTTTAGTTATAGGTAATACATATTTTAAGAAAAAAGGATAAATAAGTATACAAGATATGATGTAGGGCGTAATGACAGTAGTTTGTTGGACTATGTATTGATAGATAAAAGACTGTTGAGTAGACTTCAGGATGTACATGTTTATAGAGGGGCTACAGATATATCAGATCACTTTTTAGTTATAGCTACAGTGGGAGTAAAAGGTAGATGGGATACAAGGAAAATAGAATCAGTAAGTAAAAGAGAGGTGAAGGTTTATAAACTAAAAGAGGAGGCAGTTAGGGTAAGATATAAACAACTATTGGAGGATAGATGGGCTAGTGAGAGTGTAGGCAATGGGGTCGAAAATGTATGGGGTAGATTTAAAAATGTAGTGTTAGAGTGTTCAGCAGAAGTTTGTGGTTACAGGCGAGTGGGTGCGGAGGGAAGAGGAGCGATTGGTGGAATGATGATGTAAAGAGAGTAGTAAGGAGAAAAAGTTAGCATATGAGAGGTTTTTACAAAGTAGAAGTGATGCAAGGAGGGAAGAGTATATGGAGAGAAAAAGAGAGGTTAAAAGAGTGGTGAAGCAATGTAAAAAGAGAGCAGATGAGAGAGTGGGTGAGATGTTATCAGCAAATTTTGTTGAAAATAAGAAAAAGTTTTGGAATGAGATTAATAAGTTGAGGAAGCCTAGAGAACAAATGGATTTGACAGTTAAAAATAGGAGAGGAGAGTTATTAAATGGAGAGTTAGAGGTATCGGGAAGATGGAGAGAATATTTTGAGGATTTGTTAAATGTTGATGAAGACAGGGAAGCTGTGATTTCGTGTGTAGGGCAAGGAGGAATAACATCTTGTAGGAGTGTGGAAGAGCCAGTTGTGGGTGTAGGGAAGTTCGTGAGGCAGTGGGTAGAATGAAAGGGGTAAGGCAGCTGGGATTGATGGGATAAAGATAGAAATGTTAAAAGCAGGTGGGGATATAATTTTGGAGTGGTTGGTGCTATTATTTAATAAATGTATGGAAGAGGGTAAGGTACCTAGGGATTGGCAGAGAGCGTGTATTGTTCCTTTGTATAAAGGCAAAGGGGACAAAAGAGAGTGCAAAAATTATAGGGGAATAAGTCTGTTGAGTGTACCTGGTAAAGTGTATGGTAGAGTTATTATTGAAAGAATTAAGAGTAAAACAGAAAGCAGGATAGCAGATGAACAAGGGGGCTTTAGGAAAGGTAGGGGTGTGTAGACCAAGTGTTTACAGTGAAACATATAGGTGAACAGTATTTGGATAAGGGTAAAGATGTTTTTGTGGCATTTATGGATTTGGAAAAGGCGTATGATAGGGTAGATAGGGGGCAATGTGGCAGATGTTGCAGGTGTATGGAATAGGAGGAAGGTTACTGAAAGCAGTGAAGAGTTTTTATGGGGATAGTGAGGCTCAGGTTAGAGTGTGTAGGAGGGAAGGGGGCTATTTCCCAGTAAAAGTGGGCCTTAGACAAGGATGTGTGATGTCACCGTGGTTGTTCAATATATTTATAGATGGGGTTGTAAGAGAAGTGAATGCGAGGGTCTTGGCAAGAGGTGTTGGGCTAAAAGATAAAGAAGCAAATACAAAGTGGGAGTTGTCACAGTTGCTTTTTGCTGATGACACTGTGCTTTTGGGAGATTCTGAAGAGAAGCTGCAGAGGTTGGTGGATGAATTTGGTAGGGTGTGTAAAAGAAGAAAATTGAAAGTGAATATAGGAAAGAGTAAGGTGATGAGAATAACAAAAAGAATAGGTGACGAAAGATTGGATATCAGATTGGAGGGAGAGAGTATGGAGGAGGTGAATGTATTCAGATATTTGGGAGTGGACATGTCGGCGGATGGGTCTATGAAGGATGAGGTGAATCATAGAATTGATGAGGGGAAAAGGGTGAGTGGAGCACTTCGGAGTCTGTGGAGACAAAGAACCTTGTCCATGGAAGTAAAGAGGGAATGTATGAGAGTATAGTTATACCAACGCTCTTATATGGGTGTGAAGCATGGGTGATGAATGTTGCAACGAGGAGAAGGCTGGAGGCAGTGGAGATGTCATGTCTGAGGTCAATGTGTGGTGTGAATATAATGCAGAGAATTCGGAGTTTGGAAATTAGGAGGAGGTGCAGGATTACCAAAACGATTGTCCAGAGAGCTGAGGAGGGTTGTTGAGGTGGTTTGGACATGTAGAGAAATGGAACGAGACAGAGTGACTTCGAGAGTGTATAAATCTGTAGTGGAGGGAAGGCGGGGTAGGGGTCGGCCTAGGAAAGGTTGGAGGGAGGGGGTAAAGGAAGTTTTGTGTGCGAGGGGCTTGGATTTCAGCAAGCATGTGTGAGCGTATTTGATAGGAGTGAATGGAGGCATATGGTTTTTAATACTTGACGTGCTGTTGGAGTGTGAGCAAAGTAACATTTATGAAGGGATTCAGGAAACCGGCAGGCCGGACTTGAGTTCTGAGATGGGAAGTACAGTGCCGGCACTCTGAAGGAGGGGTGTAAATGTTGCAGTTTTATAACTGTAGTGTAAAGCACCCTTCTGGCAAGACAGTGATGGAGTGAATGATGATGAAAGTTTTCTTTTCGGGCCACCCTGCCTTGGTGGGGAATGGTCGATGTGTTAATAAAAAAATATATATATATATATATATATATATATATATATATATATATATATATATATATATATATATATTATTATATATATACGTATATATATTGCATACACAAATTTTTGCTTGCCTTATTAATCAAGAGGAGCGTTGCTATTTAAGCCAAAATTGCAAGTTTTACATATTCGTAACGACACACACACACACACACACACACAAATTATATATATTCCATAGGTGTGATAAGGGTAGATGAGTAATGATACAGTGCAAGAAGAGCTGATTGTGGAACACAGTACCTTATCTTTGATAGTATTCCTACTGTTTTGGAGATTTTCTTGGAAATTTGTTGTATATGTGTCTGGAATTTGAGGCTCCTGTCAACATGACTCACGAAATCGTAATGACACGATTGCAAACAAACCATACCACGGGTGGGGTTCGAACCCGCTTACGCGACGGTCTGGAGTTTTGAGACTCTCTGACCGCGGGTTCGAACCCCACCTATGGTATGGTTTTCTACTGTCAAGATGGATCCCTAAGAATTTTCCCTCTGAGTCTTGTGATGAGTGAACCATTTAGTGTTATGTTAAGTGGAACATTTGTAGCTCTGTTTCCAAATTGAATGAAATAAGTTTTATCAGTATTGAGAGTAAGCTTATTAGTCATCATCCAGGTAGATATTTTCTGCAATTCTGTATTAACAGTGTTGGCTAGTATGACTGGATTTGGATGAGAGAAGACGTATGTTGTGTCATCTGCAAATAATATGGGTTTGAGTAGTTGTGACGCATTCGGTAGGTCATTGATGAAAATGAGGAAGAGGAGTGGGCCAAGGACACTTCCTTGCGGGACGCCTACTGTAATTGGTTGTGTGGAAGAGTTAGCTTCATTTGTGCACACATATTGGCTTCTGTTACTAAGGTATGACTTTAGGTAGTTGAGGGAGTGCCCTCTTATACCATAGTGTGTTAATTTAATGTGCAGCAAATCATGGTCAACTGTATCAAAAGCTTTACGTAAATCAATGAAGATTCCCAGCGGGACTTCTTTATTCTCAAGAGCGGTGTATATTAGTTCTAGCATGTGTATAATAGCATCATTTGTGCTTTTATTAGTCCTGAATCCAAACTGACAGGGGTTGAGTATGTTGTGTGAGACGAGATAGGAATAGGCCTATGAATTAATTTTTCAAAGATTTTAGAGAGCAGAGGAAAGTTAGATATTGGTCTATAGTTATTCAAGTCTGTTTGATCTCCTCCTTTGTGGATCGGGGTGACCCTCGCTATTTTAAGAATTGATGGGAAGGTGGAGGTTTCGATGGATTTGTTAAAGAGTGTTGCAGTTATTGGTGATAGTATTTGAGAAGCAATTTTGAACATAAAAGGTGGTAAGTTATTTATATCTCCTGCCTTGTTTTTAAGGGTGTTGATGATGAGAGAGACTTCTGTTGGGTTGGTTGGAGCTAGGAATTGTGTATTAGGGTAGGTGCCCGTGAGGTAGTCTGATGGACGGGTGTTTGAGCTTGGGATCTTACTCGCTAGATTCTTTCCTATGGTGGAGAAGAAAACACTGAGTCTGTTTGCTGTTTCAGTTGGTGGTAGCTGGGGTTCATCTGATTTAGTTAATTTGATTGTTTTATTTGTGGATATATTTTTAGTTCCTTGAATTTCAGATAGGGTTTTCCAGATCTTTTTTATATCACCTTTTATGTTATGTAATCTGTTCTCATAATACAATTTTTTTGACCTTCTTATCAGACTGGTAAGGATTGACGAGTAACGCTTAGAGGGGTCTCTGGTTATTTGACCCATTCTGTACTGCTTTTCATATAGGTGCTTTGTTTTAATGGATTTTAGGATGCTGGGCGTTAGCCAGGGACTATTCAGTTTCTTTGCTGTGATCTGTTTATTTTTTTTAGGGCAATGTTTGTTATAGAGCTAGTGTTTTTTTTATAAAATTATTAATACATTCATCAGTATCTGAGTATGATTCTATCTCATTAGGCCAGTCGATGTTAATCATAGCTGTTATTAACAACTGTCTCGTTATGTAGTCTGAAGGTAACTTTAGTAGTGTCTTGGGACAATTTACCTAGGCTGGTTATGAGAAAGGTAGGGTAGTGGTCTGTGGTGTTGTCAGTGATTATGCCTGATTTTAAAGGTTTTGTTATTGTTGGTAGTAACAAGCAGTTGCTCATAGTGTTTGTGAATTCTGTTACTTGTGGGTCCTGGTCATGTAGGAGATTTATGTTGAAATCTCTTGTGAGCAGCAAATGGTCTTTGTTCATGTGTGCATCAGTTATCAGGTTTCCTAATTTTTCACTAAAGTGGTGAATGTTTGACTGTGGTAGTCTGTATATGTTTATCACTGTGAGATATTTTTGAAGGTCTTTTGATTTAAATTTAACTATAATATATTCTCCATGTTCATTCCTTGTGCAAGAATTATTGATATATTCAAGCTGATTTGAGTAGTATATAGCTGTTCCACCCCCTTGCTGTTCTGTCCTACAGTTGTGTATAGCTGTGTAACCTGGCTTTAGCCAGGTCTCAGTGAGTGTGATAATTGACATACTGGTGTGCAGGGTTGAGTAGTGCTGTGAGATCATTGTAATGTTTGCTCAATGATCTGACATTGTAATTAAAGATGGTAATGTTATTGTTTGCTCTGAGCAATGTCTTTACTTGGTCTGCTGTATAATAATTACAGTTGCTGTTTGATGCATGTGAGTCATTTAATAAAAGGTTGATATCACAATCAATGATTGTAATCATATGATTGATTATGATTCTACAATTTGACTTTTAAACAAAGTATTATATTAATCTTAATATTATGATACTAAACTTATTTATCTTACTAGCTAATGAAATTTACTGAATACAATAATATTGTTTGGTACAAGAAGTGATAATTTAAAGTTAATAGTCTGTAAGTAATGGTAGTTAAATGAAAAAATAATTAAAACAATTAATAGTTTATAAATAGTATATATATATATATATATATATATATATATATATATATATATATATATATATATATATATATATATATGTGTGCCGATTAGGTAAAACTTGCGATTTTGGCTTAAATAGCAACGCTCACCTTGCCATATAAGACAAGTGAAAATTTGGTATGCAATAATTTCGCCAAAATCATTCTGATCATAACGAAAAAATATATTTCATTGTGTTTGTTTATTATTAAATAATGTTAACGTATCTAAAATATATGTTTAAAAGATAAGATTCAAAATAAAGTTGTTTGTAAAGAAAACAATTGATCAACAAACAAAGAGAGATAGTAGAGGGCAACGAGTGACTAGCTCCCTTTGAGGTTTACTATACAAATATAGGAGTCTAAGAAATAAGATAGATGAGCTAAGATTACTTGCAAGTGCAGGTAATATAGATATTATTGCTATAACAGAGACCTGGTTCAACCTGAAAGATAGAGAAATGCCTTCCGAGTGCAACATTCAGGGTTACAAACATTCCACACTGATAGGGTCAACAGAAGGGTGGTGGAGGGCGATTATGTCAGAGATAATTTAAATTGTTGTGTTAGAAAGATATAAGATTAGAAACAGCTGACACAGAATCTGTTTGGCTACAGTTTCTCGAGGGTCGTGAAAATTAATTTTGGGTGTGATTTACAGACCCCCAAGCCTGATAGGAGCGCAGTAAGCCTATGGGACGAAATTCATAAAGGTCTAGATATGAAAATGTTGTGTTAATGGGAGATTTACTTAGACACATTGATTGGAACAATGTGACAGGTAATCTTGAGTCTATGACTTTCTTGAACGGTTCCAGGATTGTTTTTTAAAACAGTTTGTGACAGAACCAACTAGAGGTAGCAACTTGCTTGATTTGGTTCTTGCTAACAAAGAATCACTAATTAATAATCTTGAGGTTAATAAGATTGGGAAAGTGATCACAAATCACTTAGTTTTAATATATATCATGGAATTACCCAGGTAACTGCAATCAAGTCTCAGTTCCAGACTTTCGTGTAGCCGACTTATGGGGCTAGAAATTACCTAGGGGGCTAATGGTACCACATGGGCAGGTAGAGGTTTTGGTTTCCAATATGACGTTTTTTTTGAGCATAGTTTTAGCTGCCCAGACAACTTTTGTTCCAAGAGGGAAATTGATCAACAAAAGATCCTAAAGGAGAACAATAGATTAAAACATCTCATTGGTCAAAAAGAGGCATATAAGGCGTATCAAAAGAGGTGGACAGATAAGAAAAAAATATTTTCAATTAAAGAGAGAAATAAAAAAGGAATAAGAAAAGCAAAAAATTAAGGCTAAGGTT